>CAWUFW010002741.1:0-517500 GCA_963921515.1 Calotriton arnoldi | reverse complement strand
GGGCCTGGGGCTTGAGCTCCGTCCGGCGGGCCTTGGGGTGCGGAAGCCCCCCGTCCTGCAAGCCAGCCGAGGGTCCTGGCGCTGGGGACGGGGGGACCCATCGGGGCCTGGGGAGGCTCTCCCCGGCCTGGCTAGGGTTTGGAAGCTGGGACCGGGCCCGGGGCTTGAGCTCTGTCCGGCGGGCCCCGGGGTGCGGGAGCCCCCTGTCCCAAGCCAGCCGAGGGTCCGGGCCCTTGGGACGAGGGTCCCATCGGGGCCCGGGGAGGCTCTCCCTGGCCTGGCTAGGGTTCGGAAGCTGGGACCGGGCCCGGGGCTTGAGCTCCATCCGGCGGGCCCTGGGGTGGGGGAGCCCCCCGTCCTGCAAGCCAGCCGAGGGTCCGGGTGCTGGGGACGGGGGTCCATCGGGGCCCGGGGAGGCTCTCCCCGGCCTGGCCTAGGGTTCGGAAGCTGGGACTAGGACCGGGCCCGTGGCTTGAGCTCCGTCCGGCGGGCCCTTGGGTTGTGGGAGCCCCCCATTCTGCAAGCCAGCCGAGGGTCCGGGCGCTCGGGGACAAGTGGTCCATCGGGGCCCGGGGAGGCTCTCCCCGACCTGGCCTAGGGTTCGGAAGCTGGGACCGGGCCCGTGGCTTGAGCTCTGTCCGGCGGGCCCTGGGGTGTGGGATCCCACCGGTTCCTATACACCGCATTCTCAGCGGAGCGCGGAGTAGGCAAATCTCCGCACACTCCGCTGGTGGAGCAAAGTTCTCTGCCCGCCCCTATTACCAACACACTTCTCATCCATGCATGCATACACTTGTAAGTCTTCGAAGAGAGGTAGTAGGCCTTCAGGGCCACATTAATGGGTCAAAGGTATATCTTAAAATGCCAATGGTCTAGCTGTGGTTCCGGGCCAGGATACAGTAACTAAGATGAGGCCTATGGTAAAGTACACAGCGCTTCAGCAGTGTTTCTAGACCAGGATACAGTAATTAAGATGAGGCCCACGGAACTGTGCATTGTACTCCAGATGTGGTCACAGATTAAGAAACATTACTTCAGATGAGGTCCACAGAACTGTGCAAAATGCAATAGCTGTGGTTCTACGGAAAGGGACACAGTGCTCCAGATGTGGTGCTGAGACTGAAGCACAATGTTCCAGATTTGGACTCCAAAGCGCCGCACAATAAGCAAGTAGAATATACACAGGCATTAAAAGATTTTAAAAAGTTGCTGTCTTGAAATTTGTACTTGTAAAGCGCACTTATACCCCCAAAGAGGTGTCCTGGCGCTGTACGCATACCGCTGTGGAACCCTTCCTGGCTTTTCCCTGTGAAATGTCCACTCCTGGGCACCCCCAGGGTGAAGCCAGGCATCCCAGCGCTGTTGGGGCCGTTGTGGAGATTAAGCAAGCTATTGCCCAGAGTTGCAGAGTGGGACCCATGATTAGAATAGGCACCGAGGCGAGAATTATCAGGTCCGAGGAAATTGAGCCCAAGACCCGCCGAGGCGGGAATTGAACCCTGGTCCCGGGCCAGATCTCTGCATCAGGGTCTGCCGCTCTAACCATTGAGCCACACTTCTCCACTCTTAAAGTGAGAGAATCTAGAAAAAAAAATCTTTACATTCCAGTTACCCCTCACGTAGGGCTTTCATTCCGAAATGCATTGGGTGAATATTTGTGTGGTTACCCAGGATGAGATGTGAATTCTAACGTGCTGTAGAAAAAAGCCTGGACGGGCATTTCTGTAGCATTTAAGGTTTGGAATCACGCTACCTCTGTGTGAACTCAGATATCACTGAAGAATAGTGAAATAAACATGTATTACAAGGGATTACTTGGATGTACATTGGATTCTTGTTTTTTGACCCCTCTGACTTATGCCTGTGGCTGTGCGGCTTGAGGCCGGTGCATGATGGTGCGTGATGGTGCGCCAGGTACTTATGGAAGTCAGGCGAAAATGCCATGAAAGGCGGAATGTTATAGTAGTGTGCAGTGTCATGCTTGGTAAGTGCGTGGATGACGTCGCAGACTGCCAGGATCTTGAGGGTCCCTGGGGGCTACACTGAGCAGAGTGACCCTGGCTGTGCAGGGAGAAACATCTGCTCCCTGTGGGGATTTTCTTGTATGTGACCGAATGTCAATTTATGGGATGGAATGTTGTGTGGTTGGAATGTAGATTGTATGACAAGCGATGTGTTTGTAGAATGTAGAATGTGGAGGAGTCCGTTTGTTGCCTTGTTGCTACTTTTGTCATATAATAAAGCTTCTGACGAGGAACTATGCGAAGATCGGCATTTCTTTCCTTTCCTACGCATTTAGCAGGGGCATCTCTTCTGCTTTGGCAGAGGAGCGTCGCCCCACTGAAAAATAAAATGATAGTAAACCATTTTATTATCATTTTATTTTTCTTACCTTATTGCCAGCCGAGGCTAGGGCAGGGGCGGGCCATGCTGACGAGCGTCAGGTCAGCAGTTTGGAGGAGTGGTATGCCCTGATAAGTGCACATGTCAGTTTGGCCGGCCGTCTTAGGCCGGCCAAACAGACATGAGCACTTAGGTTTCTCCAACCCAGCTGTGTTGTATAGCCGGGTTGGAGAAAATCTGCAGGCTCTCTGTGCCTGAGCGAGCGTTAAACCAGCCCGCTCAGGACAATCCAGGTGCTGCTCTCATGCTAGGTATAGCATGAGAGCAGCGTCTGGATTGGGTGGGGAGCCTGTGCAGTGAAGCCCATCCACTTCTGGGACAAGAGGAGCAACGAGGCGGTCGGCAGTGGGAGCAAAGCAGCAGGTAAGTCTCTTTATTTTATTTTTAAAACTCAACCACAATCCCCCCCCGCCCTACCATTTTACTATAGTGGCAGCGCTACCACAATCCCCCCCGCCCTACCACTTTACTATAGTGGCAGCCGCTACCAAAATCCCGCCCCCACCCTACTACTTTACTATAGTGGCAGCCGCTACCACAATCCCGCCCCCCCACCCTACCACTTTACTATAGCGGCAGCCGCTACTGACATTTAGGCGAGTAAGTATAGACTGAGAGCGGTGTTCCCAGTGCCTCCAGGTGTCTTGGCTGCTGATGCTGTTGCGTCTCTTCTCGGCTACACATTGGGTCATGTCACAAGTCTACACGAGCAGGAATCATGTACTGACACTGCTGAGTGTCATTTTCTGTATTGATACTAACAGCTCACGTCGCAAGTGTATACCAGCAGGAATCATGTACTGCACTGGCACTGGTGTATTTTTCTATATTGATTCTAACAGCCACAAACATTGTTTGTTGTAATTTAATTTGGTATACCGAGGCATTATTTAAACTGGAGGACTACTAATGCACCATTGCTGTCCTTGTGCATGCGCAGCCCGGCACCAGCTCAGTCAGGGGTGCTGTCATCAAGGAGTTTCTCCTTACCTCAGCGCTTAATTTGTAAAAAAAAATAAGTGGTGGAGCTCTTGTCAGGAGGCCACCGCAGTTTGCACCACACATTGCCACTGTACTTACACAACTACTAACGATCACACTGCTACAAATGTGACAATCCAGGCTGTTCGAGGCCACCAAAGCTTAAAGAATGGATTGGATGGCAAGTATTAGTTGTTTTTAATGTATATTGCATTAACAAACAACTGCTTTTCTGCTCATCTTTAAATTTGAAAAACTGTGCCACCTTGTGGCAGCTGTCTTAAGTGCATGTTTCTGCAATTAAGTCACGGTGCCGAGCACCGGAAACCACTGGCTCAAATTAAGCACTGCCTATGATTCCACAAGAGTGTGTGTGACATCATGTAGTGACGGTCATCTTGGATCGGGCAGTCTTTCATGGGGAAGCACTGTGGACAGGCTGAACAAGAGTGTGTGTTACATCCCATTTCGGCTTCCACTAGTCTGAGCGTCTCCAGAGCAAATGTCTTCTTGACTCAGTGTTTGCACTACCTTCTTAGAAGGGTGGCCGACTGTATGGATCACTGTCAGCCTCCAGAATGAGTAAACTGAAGAGATGAATGTAAACTGGCTCTACGGCAGCGAAGAACCCCCCTGCTTGTCCTCTCACTGGAGCGACCCTCTCTCGCCATCAATTAATATTAACCTTAAGTATTATAACGACATGCAGACTTCATTCACCATTCTGTCAATTTTCAAATAAAAATAAACCATCAAATTAATGTGGAAATTATGCCAGGATATCAGCCAACAACAACATTTAGACAATTACACCTACATATATCATGAATACAGCTTTGTGAATGATCATAAAGCAACAAAACAGCACGAGTTCTAAATCTTTTTCATATTTACATGAGCTACTCAATTGATACCCGACTGTTTAGAGTAATTCATTGCCCTGTTAGATGCACATACATCCCACAATACGTATGCATTTTCTAAAGAAAGGGTTCATTTAATGAAAAGCCAAACAGGGCTACTCTCAAAGTGTCCTTAAATCGGGTTCATAACCTCAACCAGTCCACAGAAATGGCACAGAAGAACTCCACTTCAAGGCATACACGTTTCAATCTCCAACGAGGTCTTCCTCAGGGCTATTATATTACTGAGGTGCACAGGCTAGGTATGTCTGGAGAAATCATAGAAATAAAAACAATTTAAAAATAACAATGTAGACTTTCACTAATTCTGTACCTAATAGAAAGTAAAAATGTCTGGGATCATTCTCATATCTAAAGTTCCTTGCGTTCTGTGGAAAGAAATTATAAAATCATAGTGGTTGGTATGCGCTTTAGATCAGTATTGTCCCTCCACCTAACACCCATGGTACCGGACTGGTCTGGTACGATGCAGACTCACCGGTCTTAAAATACGATAATATTCCATACAGAATCTGAACCACCTGGTCACAGAGTTGATGCTTAGGCAGAATCTGGCCCCAGGAGCTGCAATGCCTTCCTGGGAGCAGCCACTCTCTCTAGACAACATCAACTCAGGCTTTCCTGTTTATCCTCCTGGTTGAGGGTCAGCTGCTCTACTCACACTAGGCAGTACACCGCCATCTTCTTTTCGGGCATTAGTCTGCCTCTGCAAAATTCTTCTTCTAATGTCCAGACACTTTTCAACTACTGGCTCGACAGGGTCAGCTTTAATTCAGTTTAAGGGCCCTGGTAGAAAGCTAGGCCCATCAAAGCACAAAATGTGTCCAAAACATGAGCACTGCTCCCATTGGAATAAGGTACATTTGGGGTCGGGCTGCCCATAGTGCCACTCTGGCATTTTCCTGGTAGGCTGCAGGCTGGGGGTCTGTTTTCGGGTCAGGGAGGGCTGCCATGACTCACCCATGCCCGAATGGGACTTACGGCCTCCTGTGGTGTGGGGCTGGTTTGAACATCTTTTTCTGAGCTGCTATTGGTACCAGTCTGGTCCTGGGTGCATTGCTCAAAATTTGCTAGAAGCAGAGGACCACTGGTAGTGGCTGCACAAAGGAATAAACCAAGGACATTCCAAAGTCGAACGAGGACAGGGATGCACAGCTTTCCCAACACCCAGACTTTTTCCTAATCCCTCGTTGATAGCCACCCGTAGATAGAGCTTCCTCTCTTTCTCTTTACCTACCAGGAGCATATGTGAGCACATAAGGAGCAGAGATGGACGAACAACTGAAAGTACAAGACAGGATCGAGCCTGAGGCCAGGCTCTGGCTCAGCTCGAGGTCCTGTTGGAACCTTAAGCCCATAACAAGCCGAGCTTTCATGTGGTTCCTGCCTACCTTCTCCCTCTACCCAGGATGTGGTCTTACGGTCAGAGCTGCTGACTGTAGAACTGGGGGACCAGGTTTGAGTCTCTGCCTACTCTGATTCTGGGCAAATCAATCCATGCCTATAAACAATGCATGTGACATTGTGTAATGTTACTAGTGCTCCTGTAACGCGCTCAGCCATTGGGTCAAATTCGCACTATATTTAAAAGCTACAGAAAAAATGCACTAAGACTTCAAAACAAAGCCTTAACATAAGGAAAGACAAATAGTTACCCATTTACTGGCTGATTTGTACAAAGTGAAACCAGAAAACCTGGATAAATCATAGCTTCCTTGTGTAAATTGTGTGATGTTAGGCACATATTTTATTTCACCAAAACTCTTTTTTTCATTATCACATAGTAAACACTTTCAAGTATGTGAGCTCAGACTACCAGTTGTACAATGCTATCACTTTTTATAAGTACTTCTCAGTGCAGTGCTATAATGTGCTCTATTAATGTCAAAGCTTCCACATGTTAAAGAAATATGCTTTTTGAAATTTGAAGAGACTTCAGGGCTCCACTCGTGCAAGGGCTCTAAGATCCGAGGTAGACCCTTGGCTCGACTCAGGCTCGGCTCTCCGTGTTTTGTTGGCTGGCCCACCTCTGATAAGGAGCAGGCTTCCCCTGAATCTATAAACCAAGTTGCGAGGCCAGACTGTACTGCAAGAAATGAGGCTGTCCGTGGTGCACGCAGTGTGCCCACTTAAAAGGGTGGCCACCTTAGTGCCGCGTCCGGCACATCACGCTGGCATACTTCTTGTATGAAATAAACCTGCAGCAAACTGTTTTCCAACAAACCTGGTTTTGTGTGAATATTTATTGCAGTGCATGCGATGTTCATCATGCGTGGGGAGGGTTGCCTATATCGGCACTATGACTGAAGCGCCTCAGACTTGTCCACGAGGTCAAACACTGACAGCAAACACGATAACCGCTTCAAACATTAGGCACGCCACCAGCTAACTCCTGGTAGGAGGGCGGCGGGTGGTTGCCGGAAACGTCACGTCGACATCAGCGCTTAGGTACACTCTGAGGTGCTGAGCTTTGACCAGGGTGGACGTGATGAGCTCTGACTCCCACCTAAGGCACCAGGAGGAAAATTAATTGCTGACCAGGGCAAAAAGTGTGTCACACCAGGCGCCACCAGCGCTAACGCCGGCCATGCTTGGCGTATAACACCCGACAACATTCCCCATAAATCCCACTAATTCTCGGTAAAGGAATTGTATTGATATAGATTATGGAGCTTCTGCAGGTGAGATCATCAACATCGAACAATGTGCATGCTAATTATACGGTAAAGGCCTATTGTTAATTGTACTGGGAAGTGATTGTACATAATTGCAGAAAGTTTTAACTATTATGTAATTGAAATGACAAACATAGGAGGGCCTGACGAAAAAGCAGAACATTCTGAGGCGGCAATTCGTGGCACCAGAAGACATTTTATAAACTTATCCCGCTGTCTTCCTATTTCTTAAGCGTGCTGAAACTTATATTTGGGATGTGCCTCGTTCTTTTTTAAAAATATTAATTAATTGATTACGCACAGAAGGCAATTATGTTAGGTGTGGAAATTTCAAGGTATCCCGTGTGTTACTGCCCAATCGGCTACTCTTCTCCCTTTCCATTTTAGTACTTCTAGTTTTATTGTTTTTTTTTTTTTTGGAGGATTCCAAGAACCACAATCCAAAGAAAACAAGAATTGGTAAAGCTCAAAGGTCTGGCATTGCCCTCCAGCCTTTTGACGTTGTCAATGCTTGGTTTGTTTTGCAGTGGATCTTGTAAAACTTTTTTATTTTGTTGGGGGAAGCTGCCAAATCATCATCAATCTATAGTAAAACACATTTTATTAAAAGCAAAAATATTTTTGGCCTAGAAAAGCACATATTGCCATTTTCGTCCCTGAAACTAAAGGAGACTACTTTGTGTGTGGATGTGCTTCTTGTGAATTAGAAAAAATGGCATTACTTACAGTGAAGGTAGCCAGTGGACGAAATGGGCTGACCCCCTACCTCATGCTGTCTGCTGTAGTGGGTGGAAGAAAAATTTGAATGACACTCCAACAGGCCAAAACATGCAAAGGGTAGGCTGCACGCCCTTTTAAGTAGGCATATCACATATATATATTATTAGTATAATCAAAAGGTGTTGGCTAAGACCGAATGTGTAGTATTCTATGTTATAGATACAGGGAGAAAGGGGGGGAGGCAGGCGGGGCTTAGTGATTTTTGATTTTCTTTCACTAGTGTATATTTGATCATTTGTATTATTTGTTTATACAGCAAATTTTTATGTCTATATATTGTGTCCATTGGGCCATGTTATAAATAAATAAACCGGTATTTGTAAAGCGCAAACTAATCACCCCTAAGGGTCTCAAGGCACTGGGGGCCATCAGGAAGATTAAGCGAGCTATTGCCCAGAGTCACATGGTGCTGGGCTAATCTGGTGCCGGCGATCGAACCGTGAACCCCGTGTTCCGGAGTCAGCCACCCTGGCCGCTGCGCCACACCTCTTCCTTCTCTTTTCTAAACTAATAAAATATATTCCCCCCCCACCCCAAAAAAGGTCTTGGCTAACACCAGAGCTAAAAACTGGAAAAGATCAATTACTTATATGTCATTAACACACCTTGATCATCTTCAGCGCTGCCTTGGAATTTCAGACTAGAAGAATCAGTTGTGAAAATTGCCTATCACAAGTGTCTCTTGTTAATCCATTTAAATTCGGTACTTACTGCTTACAACGTTTAAAAAACAAACTTCTACAAAAAACGCCATTATTTTAAAACCTGAGAAGTGAAGCCCTCTGTCTTCTACTCCAAGATGTTTAAATTTGCTTGAGTTGTTTAGTTAAATATTGTACAGTGGTTAGGCATTTGCCAAAAGCATCAGTGTTATAGTTTTATTCCCCGCCTAGCATTATATATTCAGACAAATTTAGTGAACTATTGTCATTTTTGGGGGAATTTCCCACAATGATGTATTCTATGCAAATTGAAAAACATTTCTTTTCTTTTCACATTTATTTAGACAACATTGCTGACTTTCAGTAGCCCTTTTCTATGAAAATTGCCACAAAGGTTGGTTAGATTTAACACTCTAATTTCCTCAGAAAGAGAATGCTAATTTTATGTGAACTTTCCAGTAGTAGCTGGAGTGATTCTATTGGACCTCTCTGCCGCATTGGATACTATCGACCACCATGCCGTGCGGCTCAGAATTGGAGAAGAGGCCATTTTTAGGTCTGTTGAAACCTGGTTTACTTCCATTCTCTTGGACCGCTCTAAATCTTTTAGTCTGTATCTCTATCGATCTAAGAGCTTCAAAACCCCCTTTGGATTCCCGCGTTCCAACTCCTGCTTCCTAATGCACATCCCACTTGTCACTAAGGCATGAACTGGGGGGCCGAACCCTGTCCTTTCTATGTCCCAATGCCTCGAACAACTTGGCCTTGTTTCTGAGGGCCTCTAAGAACTATCTGCTGTTTGGGAAAGCTGTAAAAACGTTTATTTTTTTGCTAATCTTGTGTAACTCATTTATTTGACTGTCCCTCTCTAGAACACCAATTCGCCCCTGGGTGAATGTGCGCCCTATAAATATTAAATAAAATGAATTAAATAAATAAATACTTTTCTGATTTACCTGCAGAATTTTCCATGCACGTTTCTGCTGAATTGAGGAAAATGTGAACAATTTCCAAAATTGTGAGGGGTGGAAATTGTGTTTCTCCTAAAAATTCAATGCTTCCCAAAAAGTTGAACATTCTCATCATAACATGACCATTACTTCTGCACTTTAGATAGGATTATTGAATGCTTGAACAAAAATGAAGGCTAATATGGTCTGAATGTTGTTCTGTGTGGTATCTGTTTCAAAGATAGATGCTTTCCAGGGATATGCCACTCATTTCCATCCAATCCACTCCATTCCTCTCTTGCTTTCATTCGTTTTGCCATTAAGAGAGAAATCAGCACCTATAAATTCTTGCTGGTGATTGATTATTACTGCAATCAGTTTTGTTGTAAGGGCTATGGTGTTTACGCTTTGATGTTTACCCTTTGGTATCTTCAAATGAAGATTTAAGGAAGTAATTTAGGGTCGTAGGTGTGCCGCCTTTCTTTTTATCCATAGTTTGCATAAATTTGAGGAATTTCAAGCAAATCATTGTGCATTGTCATCCTACCCAAATTTGTCGTATTGGGTAGATTTCAGCTACTTTCCAATGTTACATTTATGTATTCTCATTTGAGGATTTCAGTTCTCCTTCTGCACTTAGCGTGATCAATATTTTCGGATCATGCCATCATTCTAGATTGAGTTTATATCAGTCATCAGAAATGGACACCAGCACAAGTTTCAATCTTATGTCCCACTCACGCTTGCTTAAAGTAATACAACTATGTCAGCCACTCATCGAATAGTCTCAGTAAGGAACCATTAGGGTATGTCACAACTTTTTGGAGTCCAAAGTCTCGAACATGGTCTTCCTCTTCCGGATCTTTAGGGCACTTTGGGAAAGTGTGTACCATTTTTAACCAAAAGAGCATTCTTTCAACACGCATTCATGGGTGAAGCCACCTTCTTCTCTGGGCCTTTGCCAATGCTGGTGTCTTTCACTAAGGGGGGTGAGTGGCCAGCGGGTGTCTGGCTGAGAGGAGGCTTAGGAGGCTGTGGGCAGTGCTCCATGTGGTGCTGCAGAGGGTGGGCGGGGACTGGGCTGAGCTCCTGCCCACAGCCCCCAGCCCTACCAACACCTCTCTCTGGTTTCACCGGGTGCAGAATCGCTGCAGGTGAAATGGGGTTTTGTATCTCTGGGCCTGGAATTACTGCATTGGGTGTTGCAGACCCAGGTTTACCAGGTCGGGTTGGTGTCCAATGTAAACGTCATACATCTTCTTTTGGGTTGTAAAGTGATGCCACACTTTGGCTGAGAAAGCACTATATCACCAACAATTAAATAAAAATATAGTACACAGGTGTGTAGATATTTCTCTATTACGATAAATATTTCATAAGTATAGCCACACACAGGTGTGTATACTTCCATACTACGACCATGCACCATTTTATATAAGTAGCCCTACAATAGGTAAGTATAGAATGATTATGAATGGGGTGTATGTAGATATTTCCGTGGACTGGTCATGCACAAGTTTGTGAAGTTAAATACGTAGTATGATCATGCACAGGATGGAACATGCACCTATGTGTTGATAGCTCCAAAGTATGACCACGCACGGGTGGAGAGCTGTTTCAGCAGTAAGACCATCCATTGCTGTATGTAGTATGAGCATGCACAAGTGTACATATATGATCATGCACAGTACCTATAGTAGATATTTCCTCAATATGCCAATGCACAGGTATATGTTGTATGATTACGTCCATGTGTGTGTAGCCATGAATGTAGCATGCAACAGGTGTTTTTTAAGATATTTCCTTAGTATGACAATGCATCGGCGTGTAGTATGATAATGCACAGATGTGTGTGCATGTTTCTGCACTATGACCACGCACCAGTGTTTGTAGAGTTTGCAAAGTTTCGTGTTTTATGGTCATGGCTGCTACTTATATATGTTCACAGTATGACCATGCAGAGGTGTGTGTTATATGATCATGAACAGATGTGTGTAGATATGAATGTAATATGATGATAGTCAGGTAGGTGTAAATATTTCTTTAGTATGACTATACAAAGGTGTTTGTAGCATAAGCATGCTGAGGTGTGTGGATATTCCTGAAGTATGACCAGACGCAGGTGTTTGTGAGTATGCTTCTCGTATGCCCCTGCGTAGCTATGTTTTTAGTACAATTTTGCACCGTTTTTGTGAAGTATTATAGAAGCCTGTTGTGTAATGTTTTTAAAATGAACAAGCACAGTTGTGTGTAGTATGATCATACAAAGCTTTATGTTTAGATATATCTGTACTTTAACCACAGGCATGTGTAAAATGACCGTTCAGAGTGTGTGTGTGTTTCTCTAGTTTTTGCAAACGTGTGCATAGTATGCCCTTGTACAAGTATGTGAATATTGTGTAGTGTGTGTGTGTGTGGATATGTCTGTAGTTTATTCACAGGTGTGTGTAGTAAGACTGCAGGTGTGTGTAGTTATGTTTGAAGTTTTAATAAAGGTTTGCACAGTGTGACAGTGTAGAATTGTGCGTGATTGTGCGCATGTGTGTGGATATGTGTGTAGCATAGGATATTCCCAAAAACGTTTGTATAAAAACACTGAGACATATATAATGTCAAAAATGTTGTGGCGTTAAGAATATGTGACATATTATAAAAGGTAAGAATATCATGTTTTTAAGTACTGAGCATTGCTTTTTAATTAAAGTTGTATATAATATTGTTCTTAATATAATGGTAGTGAATAGTGTTTTTTAATTAGTTTGATAAATTGCAATTATTTTAGTATTATAAATTATTAGTAGTGCAACAATACTTGTGTTTAATTTGTTTGAGTATATTTTGTAATTGTTTTCTGCGAAATGTTTTTTTTAATGTCATTAGAAATGGTCAATAAAGTAGTTGATTGTCAGGTTTATAGGTGATTAGGGTAGGAAGTTTTTTAAAATAGAAAAGATTATTTTCAATGTATAATTATTTTTTAAATAATTTATTTAATTGATAATTAATGGTGTAAAAATTAATTGATCAATTTTTTGTTAACTATTTGTTGATTTTAATTAATTGTTAATTGGTTGATCATGGTATTTATTTTTTAATTGCAATACTTTCTTGTATATTTATTAAGTGTTTAGTTATTGTTGTTTTATTTAATTTTTAAAATGTTTAATGTAATATAAATAATTTCTCATTTTATATCATTTTAATTGTTTCCAGTGTTGTTTTTTTAAATATTCCTTTTATTTATAATATAAAATTTGTATTTGTTAAATTGAATTTACTTGTTTAATATTTTAAAGATATTTTAACATTTTAATTGTTTGTCTATATTTAAATATTTTATTTAAAAAAAAATTAGAATTGAGAATAGTAAATCTGGTTCCTCCAAAGTACAATAATTTTCCTACTTTTGCTGAAAGTGGAATGGGACTAATAAATCTAATCCCGGGAAGTACAACAATTTCTTTACTGTTGTTTAGATTTCAGTGGAAAGAGTGAACGTGACCCTTCAAAAGTACAGCACTTTCCTTACTGTTTCTAAGTTTGGAGTGGGAATAGTAAGTCTGATGCCTGCAGAGTCCAAGACATTGGCTGTTGTTGCAAAGTTAGGCGTGGTAATACTTATATATATATATTTCAGGAAATGGTAGGGTTGGAGCTCCTGAAATTCAGACAAAGGAGTTGGGCAAAGAAAATGAGAAATTTTAAACA
The DNA here is from genome assembly GCA_963921515.1 of Calotriton arnoldi. Lineage (NCBI taxonomy): Eukaryota > Metazoa > Chordata > Amphibia > Caudata > Salamandridae > Calotriton > Calotriton arnoldi. Next base: position 504,418 of record CAWUFW010002741.1, on the reverse strand, counting down.
CAATTTGACCTTTTCACAGAAAAAGGCCATGAAAGACTTGGCAGCAGATAATGATGTGATTATCAGACCCGCCGATAAAGGGGGTAATATTGTAATTCTCACCAAAGAAATGTATGTGAAAGAGGCCATGCGGCAACTTAACGACACCAATGCATATATCATCGCTTCTAGAGCAGAGTACAACAATAGTATCACCACTATCTGGGGGAAACTGGAAGATTGGAGGGACAAAGGCCTGATTGAGTGGGAGGAATTTTGTTTCCTTAAAAAAGATCACCCAATACTCCCAGTGATGTATCTCCTTCCTAAAGTGCACAAAAATAAAACCAACCCCCCAGGGAGACCGGTTGTCTCCTCTAGGGGGTGTGCCCTGAAGAATATATCACGCTATGCTGATCAATTCCTTAGGGATTTTGTTACGACACTGCCCTCATACGTGAAGGATACGAAGGATTTTCTTAATAAAATCAATGATCTTGAGTGGCAAGAAGACTATCTCCTCATGACCATGGACGTAAACTCACTCTATACAGTGATTGACCATGAGCAGGGATTATCGGCCTGTGCCAAATTCCTGGGACGCAGACCCATTAGATATCTCGAACACACACAGATGGTATTAGACATGATCAAGTTCTGTCTCAAGAATAACTACTTTTTATTCAATGACTGCTTGTACAGACAGACCTTTGGTACAGCAATGGGAACATGCTTTGCTCCAAGCTTTGCAAACCTGTTCATGGGGGCCTGGGAGGAGGAGATAAGAAAGGACACTAATTTGCGTCAGGACCTAGCCACGGTCATTCTGTGGCTAAGGTATATAGACGACTTGTTCGTCGTCTGGAAGGGCAGTGATCAGGAAGCCTGTGAGTTTGTAGTCAAACTCAACCAGAATTCCCACAACCTCATACTTACCAGTGTGATCAGTAGGAGTGAAGTGGAGTACCTGGACACTAAGGTAGAGATAATTTCCAGTAGGGTCCACACCAGCCTGTTTAGGAAATGCACAGCAGGCAACACTCTGCTCCACGCCATGAGCAGCCACCCTGACAATCTAAAGTGGAGCATTCCCTATGGGGAATTGCTCAAAGCTAAACGTAATTGCAGCTCTGAAGAAGCATTCACCAGGGAGCAAGGAATCATGATCACCAGATTCCAGGAAAGGGGTTATCAGTCATGGGTACTCAAGAGAGCGACAGAGAGGGTCAAGAACATAGATAGATGCACCACTCTAGAGGAGAAGACCATCAGTAACACGGCAACCACGGACAGCAGTGAAACGAGGGTGATCCTGACGTACAATGGTAATGCGGATACCATTCGCAAAACCTTTGCACACAATTGGAACATGCTTAGAGAGGATCCCATCATAGGAAAAAGCATGCCGACAAGACCTAGTATCACATACAGGAGGGGACGCAACCTTTGAGATTTACTTGTGCACAGTGATCTTGCCAGCACAGGACAAACTAGGGGAGTTAATCTACAGGGCTTTTTCCCATGCGGTCACTGTAGCCGTATGAAGAAAGAATACTGCAACACAAGCACCAACAGCTTGATCCCTATCAAGCAGTTCCTTACATGCAGTACTACTTTTGTAGTGTATGTTTTGGAATGTCCCTGCGGACTAAGATATGTAGGGAGTACGACACACATGGCCAAGAAAAGAATCCTTGAGCACATGAGGGCCATAACCAATAAAGACCAACAATACCCTATTGCCAGACACTACGAAACACACCATTTTTCGGACAGTTCCAAACTAGTGTACTATGCCATAGAACAGGTGAGCGGAACAGAAGAGGAGGTAACCACACACAAACTTAGGCAACATGAGTCCAGGCACATTGTAGGGTTGGGCACTCGTTACCCCAATGGACACAATTTAGATGAAGAATTGGCAGTATACCTGCAAGAAGTCTAGGCAGAACCACATAGGTTAGCCATCCCCCATATACAGTCTACAATACAATCTTCAACCTGATATTCTGCTAACATGATTCTCTGTTTTCAGGGCCATTCATATGTTTTTGCTAAGTAACCATGATATCATGATTAATGTCACCTGTGCTTGGATTATCTGTGATTGGAGTTTAATCGATTGTGACACTGCTTTTCTTCTCTTCTCTCTCTGCATCTTTTACAGGAGGAAAGGAAGGGATCCATGTCTTGTTCCTGTGACAACGGGGTCCCTACCCTTTTCTTCGCGACATCTCCGTGTTGCATCTCAGCTCTCAGATAAGACATCTTCGCTTGTTATATTTCTTTATATAATTTTGTTATTGTTATGCACTTTAGTAGGGTGACATATAGGGGTTGTGATTGGTACATAGGGTCTGGCATTTCACCCTGGTTAATCTGATGATAAACTCAATATGCCGCTGATAAATTACAAACACACCACTAGTGTGAATACAGACTTTTTTTTTTTTTTGGGAGCCCGCACAAACGGGGAGACACCATGTCATACACCACCAGTGTGAATACAGACTTTTCCGGGAGCCAACAAGAACGGGGAGACACTTGTCAATATCTGAGGTTTACTACCACTAGAACATAGACACATAACACGTAAGACCACTGGGTATTCTTTCCAGTGACATCAGGGACCAGAATGCACTGCATGAACAGAACACACTTGAGAATGGAGTTCAGCCCCGCCCACCTGAACGTAGCACACTCCCACATAGCAAGAGAATTGCATCAGCGGCATTAGATTCTCACTCATGCTACTTTTAGCAGCACATTAACTCTAGAAAGTCAGTGGGGACATAACATCTGATTGCATTAAACCTACCCGATGCAGCAGGCATAAGTACTGTACTGTGTAAAATACGATGTTTAATGTATAAATTGAATTTTTTCCACATTATGAATTTTTTCCATATCATGGCTAGTACTGTATCTTGAATCAGGAAGTGTTTAAGTACTTTACCTTTGATTTTACCATCGAAAGATGGCGGCGGATTTGCTGTAACTTTATGTGTACATACTTTGACTGAGTCCTTTTTTAATGTTTACCAGGAAATGTATGTAAGGCCCTTGGAATTTCCACTCCAATGTGTGATCAAGACCTTGAGAGGTCGAAACGCGTCACGGAGGGTTTATGAATTGAATAAATCCCCTTATCAACAATTGGAGCGTTGGCTGGTGTATCTGTGACCTGAGAGCGCGCTATACTCAAAAATTTGCTGGATATTGATTGCCTGTCTACTCCGCCGGTTTGCGCGCCACCCCTCTACGGGCAGTGATTTCCAGAAGGAGTGTGTTTGTTTTTGGATATATATATATATATATATATATATTTTTTTTTATTTGTTCTACTATTTTTAATATATTTTTTAAACTAAATAATTTCTGTTTTATTTCATATTTGTTCCTTTTTATTTAATTATTTTGCAAATTGTTATATGTTTTTATTATGTATATTGTATATAAAGTGTTTTTTAAATGTTATTGTTATTAATAATAATTTTAATGGAATTATTTTTGTTACCTGTTTAAATAATGGTTTTAATTTTTTAAAGTATACATTTTTTATTTTATTTTAGATTTATTTTTAAATGTATGTATTTCTTTCTAATTGTATTATTATTTTAAACTTTAATATCTACATTAAATTAAATATAATGCTAAATATAGTACCCGTTTTTTAACGATATTCTGGTCCACAATATTTTTCTTGAAATTTTTGCCGTTTGCATGACATTTTGGTTTCTGATAATTTTTGTCGTGATATTTGTTTATCTCAGTATTTCTGCTCTCATTATTATGTCATACAACTGTGCTTAGTATGCTCATGTCGAGGTGTGTGTCATTGAGTGCATATTGATATGCTTGTAGTTTATGCACAAGTGTGTGTAGTAGTGCTGTACAGAGATGTGTGTGATTGTGAGTGCATGTGGATCTCTGTAATTTATGTATAGGTGTATGACCACAAAGAAGTGTGTAAGAGTGATTATGTGTGTGTGTGTATATTCTTCTACATGCCGATGTGTTTAGTTGGACGATATTTGGCCATGCGGAGGTGTGTGTGTCTGTGTGTTTATTATGTCAGTTGTTGATGCACAGACTTATGTTGTATGACCCTGCAGTGTGCGCGATTCTGTGTTTGTGTGTGTGTGGATGTCTGTAGATATGCACAGGTGTGTGTAGCATAACTTGCCGAGGTGTTTGTGCGCATGAGTGTGAATACTTCTGTAGTAGGTGCAAGTAGTATGGTCGTGCAGGGGCCTGAGGATATACCTACAGTTTTTTCTCATGTGTGTGTAGTATGACAGTGCAGAGGTGTGCGTGTGATTGTGTGAGTTTATATGTCTGTCGTTTATGTTCAGGTGTGTGTATTACGGCCCCAGAAGAGTGTGTGTTTTTGAGTCTGCGCGTCTGCCGCTATGACTGTAGTTCATGCCCAGGTGTGTGTGATTTGACTGTGCTGAAGGTTGTGTGACAGCGTGTGTCTGTGCGGCTGCCTGTAGTTTATGCACATGTGTATGCAGTGTGGCCGTACAAAGGAGTGTGTGATTGCGTTGTATTTGCATCCTGTGTAAGGCCATGTCTTGAGCTTTATGCACAGCTGAGTGTAGTATGACCGTGCACAGGTGGGTGTGATTGTGTGCCTGTGCGTCAGGATATGACTGTAGTTTATGCACAGGTACGTGTGGTAAGATTGTGCAGATTGTGTTTGTGTGTGTGCGTGGCTACGGCTGTAGTTTTTGCACACGTGTGTGACGTCACTCTGGCCGTGCAAAGGAGTGCGTGGTTGAGTGTGTTTTTGCACAGGTGTGGAGGTAGGACCTGTAGATAGGTGTGTCGCCAGGAGTGCAGCCGCTGTCAGGGCGGTACCGAGAGTCCGGCACGTGCCCTGCTCGTGGGGCCCGAGGGAGCCCGGCCCTGGCAGTTTAGGGAGAGTTTTCATAGTGAAGTCCAACTTACCACAACGTCAACCGCGTTCATTGGTGAGCGTACTGAATGATGACTTATTTTATGCTGTGGTACAAAGAGTTATGTGGCACTGGCCTATCATTACATATGATATTATTACACGACTCAGTGGTCGTCAACCTCGGAAAAATGAGAGGCTAAACTGGCCCTGCGCAGGTTAAAACCTCTCCACAGTCTCCGGTGCAGCCATAGTAGTCTCCACACAGATATCTGTTGCATTTACATTCAACTACCTGAGCTATCTTACTGGAACTGGACCCAGCGACCTGCATGTTACACGCAGTAGGCACATTAGCCCTTTGAGCCATCTTACTGGAACAGAACCCTGTAAGCACAACTCTCCCACCTCACCCGGACCCCACCTTCCCGGCAGCAGGCGTATTCATTACTTTTGCGATTTTATTGTGTTTAGACACTGTTGCATGAAGGGAATGCTGTGTTCTGTTAGTTTCTATTCATAAAACATAATATCTCTGCAGCAGGCCCATTAACCCACTGAGCTTTCTTGTAAGGATTATAATAAGGATTATAATAACCTCTCACCCCAGCGGGCGTTTTACCAAACAAGTTTAAGCTTAAATGTAAGTTTAGTTTTATAGAGTGCGCGAATGCCCAGACGTGTCTTGGCGCTAGCGAACAGTCAAAAGCAAGAAAACTCAAACTGATTAATTAGCAAAAAGCCAGGTTTTAAGCCCTTTCCTAAAGAGTAAAAGGTTAGACTGTGTCTTTAAATGCATGGGCAGCTTGTTCCATGCTTTTCCAGCAGACAGCAAGATGCTTTTCCCCCTCAAAGTGCTTTTTTGAACCTCGGGACCCTTATGTTTTTGGAGAATGCAGAGTGTAGTGTCCTGTTGAGAACATACCAACAGCACCTTGACGTTAAGTTCTCCGGTCCATACAATGCTATATGTGCCACACAGAGAGCCTTAAAAGTAACACGCTTTTTCACCGGCAGCCAATGTAAGTCAGCAATTGCCTGTGAGGCTGGCTGAAATTTAGGAATACTTAATAGCAGCCGGGCAGTGGCATTTTGTAGAATCTGCAGTTTGTGCAGCAGCTGCTGTTGTAGGCCCATGTACAGAGCATTACAGTGGTCGATTCTCGATTCTAAGAGGGCAACCATTACCTTTTTTCTAAGTTCAAAAGGGATGAAAGGGAAGATTTTCCTCAGCGTTTTTAACTGATGGAAGCAAGTGGAGGTGACATGACTGATGTGATCTACAAAGGTCAAGTTGGCGTCGAAATAGTCTCCGAGATTTTTAGCTTTCCTGACCAGACAAGGCCGGTTTCCTAGATCCTGCGGCCACCACATGGAGGACCAAAATGAAGTGTCCGGGCTAAGTCGAAGGACCTCTGTCTTCCCTTTGTTAAGCTTACGACAGTTTTGGTCCATCCATTTTCCCACCGCCTGCGTACAGTTGCAGAAACAAGTGGCTACCTCAAGCAGGTCAGTGGCAATAGAGACCACTATCTGGGTGTCATCAGCTTATGACACTATAGAGAACCCGACGGAGCGTATCAACTTAGCGAGCAGGGTTACATAGACAGGGCCGGACTGGGAACACAAACCAGCCCTGGTAATTCTGCTGGACCAGCCCCGGGGAGGGGGGCAGGGGGTGCGGCTTGTAAGAGGCAGCATTGCTGCCGCTTTACGACTTCTGCCGCTTTGTGTTTTGTTACAGGGGGCCGATATGGCAGCAGTGCTGCAAAACCGGCCCCCACTGCTCGAGAACCGGCCCCCACCCTCTGGCCCACCAGGAAAACACCCGGTGCCCGCTACGGTCAGTCCGGCCCTGAACATAGACATTAAACAAAGTGGGTCTTAATACTGAGCCGTGAGGGACCCCACATGGAAGAAAAAATGGGTTAGAGACAAAATTGCCAAGAGTAACTGCTTGCTTTCGTCCTTCTAGGAAGGACCCTAGCGTAATCAAGGCAGAGTCACTAATTCCAAAACTCTCCAGGCGGACAAACAATACTTCATGATTGACAGTGTTAAAAACTGCCCACAAATCTAAAAGAATGAGGACAGCTTTGCCACCATTGTCAATTATCTCTCTAATCTCCTCGGTAGCTCTAATCAGTGCCAATTCCGTGCTATGACCGCCTCTGAAACCATGCTGGGATGAATCAAGCAAATGGTCCATAGCAAGGAACGAAGACAATTCTGCATTCATAGCAGTAGTGAGATTGGTCGATAACGACTCACTTCCAGAAGATTTAGTGAGGGTTTCTTTATTAAAGGTATAATGGAGGCCTTTTTCCACATTGTAGGTAAATGTACAACTTTGAAACTGTTATTTATGAGAGTGGTAAGATGTATAGCAATTATCTTAGGGACCAAGTGCAAGATTTAGGTGGGTAGAGGTCATTGGGCTCCCCAGATTTAGTGAATTAAATTAGTTTGGTTACCTGCTCCATTGACAGAGAGGAAAATTCAGTAAAAAGTTCTTGGGAAATAGATAGATTCATCCGGCTAGGCTTCAACTGCAATCCCTTGCAAATTTAAAGTAAATTGGTTGTAAACCTCATTTACCTTCTGTTGGATGTGATCAGCCAGCTTATCACAGAAGGCTTGATTATGGCCAAAGGTATTTTTAGTATGGATGCTGGTTAGGGAGTTAAGTGTATTAAAAAGTTCTCTGGTCGAGTTTTTAGCTTTATTGATTTTGTCGGAAAAATAATTTGATTTTGCATATATGATCAAAGCATTGTACTCTGCAATGCATTGTATGTATTGGTCTCTCTCTTGAGAGCTGTAGGTTTTCCTCCATATTTGTTCTTGTCTTCTGCATTTTTAGGTCTCGCCTGAGCCAGCGCGCATGCGCTGCGCTGGCGAGACTTTTAGTAAGCGGGTTTTGGAAGTGCAAACAGTGGCTTTTGCTGGCGACTAGCCTGCGTTCACGCGAGCGTGCACGCGCGATCAGGCGCCATATGGCTTCCCTCGCCATCTGGACGCTCGCGTGAACGCAAGCTGGTCGCCAGCAAAAGCCACTGTTTGCACTTCCAAAACACGCGATTACTTTCACTTTCACGGCCGCGCGGCCGTGTCAGTTTCACGGCCGCGCGGCCAATGCTTGTTGCTCGCGCTTTTTGTTTTTGTTCTTTTTAACCCAGTCAGACTTCTTTCTGAATGAAAACTCCCATTCTTAGTTGCTTAAGGCTCTGATTGAGACACGTACGTACACCTTTTCTTTTCACCCTGCCTGGTCGAGCATTGCATTTCTGCTTTAGTCTTACAGCCACAATACATAAATCAATCTCTGATTACCATTATAAATCCATATAAGTATTTTTTTAACAGCGTCTAGGCTAGGTGATAAAAGACCTGCGTTTCCTGGCCACGAAATAAGAATACTGACCTTCTAAAAGTGTTTAAAGGTTTTCTTTCTACCTTGTCTCTCCTCTCCCTGTCACACCAACGCTGTCTCGAACTGTGCCGACCGTAGTCATGACACTTGTACTTTTGAAACGTGTTAAATCTATCTGACTGCGTGCCCTAGATTTTTTTCACATTATGCCTCTCTTGAGATGAAAGAACTGCGTACAGTGCTCCCTTTCAGGGGGAACCAGCACGCTTCGTTCCCAGGGGCCTAGCCTGCTAAATTGTTTAACCCGCGTTTTCTGTGCCATAGCTTTCCATGTCTTTTATCTTCCTTTGCGTGCGCTGTTTCAAATCCTGCTTTAAAGCTTTCATTTGCCAGGCGTTTGTTGGAAATTAGTGTGTCATTGGGCTTTTGTTTCAGAGACAAAAGTGAACTCTGCGTGGAGGCGAATGTTGTTTCCTTTTACTGGAAGGCGCGCGGTTGGTTTGAACCACACCGAACAGGAGGAACAAATTGCTTTTCCCCTGGCGTTAATTCCGTGACACTTGGCTCTGTGTCTGGAGCGTGCATGTGTTTTTACTGTTTTCCACCCAGGGAGAGGATAGAGTGGTATGAACTCCCAAGTATCCCTTGCTGTCGCTAAGGCGACTCGAGAGGTGTAAGTAAACATATTAAAACCAGGTTTTGCTGCAAATGGCAGCTCTGTGTGCACGCAGCAGGTCGGCGCCCAATACCGTGCGTGTATCATACGGCCAACATACTTCCAAATTGGGCACGTGTTTATTTTACACCTTTAGCGTCTGTGGTCAGACATTTGACTGCATAAAATAGGTCTCGCCTTTGGGATCTTATAAGTGTTTAGTTATCCAGCACAATATCCTTGGTGCAACAACATCAACTGTTGCATGGCTAAACACTTATAAGGTCCCAAAGGCGAGACCTATTGGCTATGCCAATGCTTGTTGTTTTTGTAATCTTAGTTTAGCAGAATACCAAGGGGCAGAAGGTTTATCTCTCAATTTTTTAAAATTTTCATCTGCTCTAGCTGCTCAACAACATTGTTAATCCAGGTAGAGTAATTAACAGCTGCCACATCCATATCTTCCACCAGATTGGGGGGAGGGAGGCTTAATCAGCTATCTGTAAGTTTGTTACACTCAATTTTGTGGCAGAGTCGGGCTTTAGTTGTTTGTGGACTTTTGTTTTTTTAGTGCAGTCCAATCCGGCACTTCTATCGTGAAAATACTGCCTTATGGTCGGACCACGTCCTTGGCAGTACAGAGGTGAATGAGAGTGTGGGGTTATTAGTGAAAATGCCGTCAAGGATGTAGCCAGCTGAGTGGGTGGTGCTAGGAACCATTTGTATCAGTTCAAAGCTTGACATGGAATCAATTAATAGATCAGTGTCTCAATCTGTGATGGATTCCAAATGAAAATGTAAATCACCTAGAAACATAAGATTCGACAGATGGGAGCAGGTTTCTAAAAGAGCACTTAAAGATTGCAAAAAGTTGACTCTGGGCCCTCGCGGCCGGTAAAGTAGAATGCCATTACAAGTACTATTTATAGACAGTAAGCATGTAAACATAAATGCTTCCCATTTTAATGTCATGATTGGTTGAAATCTCATCTCCAACTGGATGCGATAAATGACTGCTAGGCCCCTTCCCTACATTTTTGTGGGTGGTCTAGTCATAATAAGCAATATGCCGCCAGAACAACAATGACTAAATCCGGGCCTGGAGTCTGATCGGTCCAGGCTTCAGTAATAAAGACTATCTCAGGCTGATGATTTTTCTATAAAGTCAGCAATTCAAATTTATTTGTAACCATAGAGCAGGCATTAGCAAGCATACAAAGTTGCCTGCCCTTTACAAATTTCCTATCAGGATAAAAAGAGTCCTCATTTAGGGGCCAATTACGATCTCAGTTGGAAAGCCTCCTATCTTAGGTTGGAGGCTTTTCGACCGAGATCGTCGGTTTCAATTCCGACCGCTTAATCACAATATAGCTGGTCGGAATTGAAATCGGCCTGTCATTCCGGCTGGATTCAGACAGGCTCAAGGAGCCCGTCAGCCAGTCGGAGGCCGGCTCGTAATCCCAAAGGACGGCGTTTCCGCCGTTGGATTACCATGCTTGGTTTCTGAAACGCTTTCCATACCGGGCTTTCTGACATGGAAAGCCTGTCGGAAAGCGAGTATGGGGGCCCCTAGCAGGGAACCCTTCTGTTTGCGGCCTCTGGTTGGGGGCTGAGGGGGCACCTATGATACCCTCCCGTTCATCCCTTAACTTTGTGGCAGGCACCCTGAGGTGCCTGCCACGCGGTGCAGGGATGAACACAACCTCCCATTTCCCTACGGGAGCTTGTGCTACGGCCGGTTTACAGTCGTAGCACAAGCTCCCATAGGGAAATGTGAGTATGCGACCGTGCCATGTGTGGTTGCATCGTAATTCTGCGGTCTGGACCGCCAACTGAAGGTCGTTCGGATCCGTATTCGCAACGGTGTCGGGTGGATGCAAGTCCACCCGACATCGTAATAAGCCCCTTAGTGTGTTGATTAAGCAATTGTATGCTGTGAGCTCCTTTTTAAGAATAGAACAACCCTGAATGCAGATAGAGCTATCATGGCTCAAGACAAAGATGAGGTTGCTCGGGACATCATGTGAGCTCTTACCTATGGTATTGTGGGCCAGCAGCTCTTACTTAAGTATCTAAGGTAAGGTTCATGGTGTGCAGCAATTTGATCAGGGGTTCTGGCCCTGGGTGCAGTTTGGGCGCCGACGGGTGCAGACGGGCAAAGACGGGCAAAGACGGGCTTGCCTTTGGTGCGCCAGCGGTGTGCCCGCTGTACGCATCCACGCTTTTATGCTGCTTAAGTGTGAGCAGACGCGAGAGGATGAATGCTGTCCAGCCTACTCCAAACATTGGAGCGAGAGCAAAAGTGGCGAGTGGTAGAACTAAACCGCCACCATTAGAAAAGTAAAGTGCTGCATGCATAAACAATCAGGTGCAATAACATTCTTTAAATCCCCCAAATGCAGCTATGCACCACTCCTGGTATCAAAATCAGTTAACATACTTTTCAGTTAATCAGTCAACACAACAATTTAGTTTAAAACATTTAAACATAAAAACCAGTTAAAAAGTTTTTAAAAAATGAGCAGAGTTGTTCCTTACTATTGGCGACATGTCCGCGCTCTCATGCTGCTTAAGTGTGAGCAGGAGCGAGAGGACACGTGCTACCCCACCTACTCCAAATACTGGAGAGGGAGTAAAAGCGGCAAGCGGTAGAAGTAGACAGCCGCCATTAGAAAGGTAAAGTGCAACGTGCAAAAAAATCAGGTGCAATAACACTTTTCAAATCCCCCAAATGCAGCCACGCACTACTCTTGGGGCCAGATGTACGACTCACCAATTTGCGTGTCCCAAATTGCTTCGCATTTGCGACTCGCAAATTGGGATGCACAACAGTGTCTGAGACACTATTTGCGATTCCCAATGGGGTCGCAAATTGCATGCCTCATGCATATTAATGAGGCTGTCGCAATTTGCGACCCCATTGGGAATGGCTGGCACTCCCAGGGATGGTGGCCTGCTGGGGTCAGCAGATGACCATGTCTGGGACTGCTTTTGAATAAAGCAGTTTTTACAAAAAAAATGCAGCCCGTTTTCCTTAAAGGAAAACGGGATGCATTTAAAAAATAAAAATGAACCTTTTCAGTTTCATTTTTTAAGGGCAGGCAGTGGTACCTGGGACCACTGCCTGCCCTTAAAAAATATTTTGAGAGACACAAAGGGGAAGGGGTCCCCTGGAGACGCAGGGGACCCCTTCCCCTTTGTGAGTGGTTTACCACCCTTCTGCGAAGGGTGGTAAACTGTGACTGTTTTGCGGTTTGCTCTAATGGGTGGGAAAATCTGGACTTTTGTGCTACAGTTGTCAGGGCCCAATTTTGGTGGTGGCACGTTCCTCACAAATGGCTACACCCAAGAGCCATTATAGGGTAAGTCTAGAGATGGGTGGAGGATTGTGCCTTCCAAATTTGTATAAGTTTTGGCGGAATAATTTCCAATCGTTCATTTACAAATTTTCAAGTGCGTAGTGTTTATTCATATTCTCATTGTACAGGGAAAAACCAGGTTTTTCCCTGTACAATGAGAATATGAATAAACACTACGCACATGAAAATTTGTAAATGAACGATTGGAAATTATTCCGCCAAAACTTATACAAATTTGGAAGGCACAATCCTCCACCCATCTCTGTGACTGTTTTGCGACCGCAATTGCAGTCGCAAAACAGTCATACATAGCTTCAGGAGTCACTATTAGGAAGGGATGCCCTTGGAACGCCCCTTTCTAATAGCGAGTCGCTAATCCTATTTTGTGAGTCGCAAATGGATTTGCAACTCGCAAAATAGGATTACTACATGGGCCACATGTTTTTTGCGGTCGCAAACGGGTCTAAAACCCATTTGTGCCTGCAAAAAACGTTAGTACATCTGGCCCTTGGTATCAAGATCAGTTAACGCACTTTTCAGTTAGTAAGTTAACACAGCAATTTAGTTTAAAACATTAAAACCAGTGTAAAATGGGAATGCCATCTGAGAGTACGTCACCCTTGGCACATATACAAAAACTCTTCCTTGAAAGTCTACACACACAATGTAATTTGTTCAGCCATGTGCCTGATATATCAGCAACGAGGAAGTGAATTTGCAAAGTGCTTTAATTAGATGCTACTGACAACAAGAGGAAGGAACTACGAAAAAGAAAAAGTCCAACACAGTCGCAGGGCGCAGTAAGAGCTGGGGAATCAAAAGGCAAAGGTGGAGAGCAAACAGATTACAAACGGATATCCCCCACAGCAAAGTATCCTATACATTTAGCTGTTCCTCCTGTAATCACTGCATGATGGACAGTGCAATGAAGTGAAGCTAAACTCATGTCGTTTGGACTTAACCATAGTGTTGTGAGGTAGACACACCCTATTGGCATCATGCTTCATCATCAGGTCTCATCCTGGTCCCTAAAAACCAGGAAGGCTCGACCATGTTTCAGGGAGCACCTAGGATAATTCTCCGTCTAGGGTCTTAAGATAAAAATACCTCAAAACACCAAGGTATCCCATTATTCGTGTGATCAGGTAAAATGGCACCACTCACAGTGCAAGAAGCCAATGACTGAAGAGGGCTGGCCCACTGCTGCATGCTGTTTGCTGTGGTGGTGGAAGCAAAATATGAATGACAGCTGAACAGACCAGTGGATGAATAGAGCTTACCCAATACCCATCGAAATATGTATCTTCAGGCCTCCAAAAATATACTCACTCACACTGGGGAGTCAGATTTTATCAGGTCGAGCTATTTTTAGCACCTACTGGTCCGATCTGGTGAGTAAACATAATCTGGAAAGGAACAGGTGTTCTGTTCATTTAAAAAGTGAATGAGCAATAAAGATGCCTTTAAATCTTGTTTTTATCCTGACACATTTGCTGTCTGTTCAACACAACATTTAAATAGCTTATAAATGAATAGTACAAATATTTAAAAATATGTCAGGAATTATGAAAGCGATTTATTTTATATGAGAAGTGTGATGCAAACAAAGATTTTAATAGGAGCAAAACAAATCAGAACACTTTACTTGGTGATGTACAAATGACAAATATTTACAGAATCTCGATTTTCAAACATTATTGTTTTAACACTATATAGTTTCATCAGTAAAACCGCATGTCTATGTTGGCAAAGATGGCGACCGCTAGTCGGACGTGTGAGAGATGAGCTCCTCGCTGAACTCTCCTTCTTCAAGGACTACTGCTTATAAGAATACCCTGATGACATACGGATAATATACCGAGACATGGTATTCATGTGGACGCTTGGAAAAGGAAATGGAAAAATGGATAGCAAACTGTAATTGAATGCTGTTGGAGGAAAGCAAAGGCATCTGGTGGTGGCGATTGCTCTGGGCTCTGTCAACTCGCCTAACTACTCACTTACCGCTCACCTACGTGGAAGGGAAACCAAGGGATTGCCTAACAGTCGTCCTGGGTGCACGAGACCCACGATACCAAACTGGTTGTCAGCCGCGGTAGTGGAAAACTGAGGCGCGCGCCCTCGCCGGACAGCTCTTTTGAGTTCGTTACAGACACGGGAGAGATGCGCCTGGGTCCTCGAAGGCGATGCGCTAGGGAAACTCTGTCGGTAAGCGCACTGTGTGGCGGAGGTTGGCAGTGAGAAGGGGCGGTGGATCATATGGGATGCAGCGACACACGCAGACGAGTAACAGGCAAAAAAAGGAGTATTAACTGGGACAAACGCTATAAGTACGGATATTTCCCAAACAGAACTGTACTACTTTAACCTGTGTCATTATGCCCCCAAAATCTGCTCGTGGTGGTAAGACCAGAGATCCTCATGCTGGGAATAGAAGAGAGGCCATGATGAAGGGTGGAACTAACTTAAAAACGTCTCTGGAGGGCACAACTGGCGATCTGAGTACCTCCCTGCATGGGGGGAACAACATGCGGATGTTAAAAAAAAAATCCCACCAATGTTTGTAAAATTGAGAAAGGAGAATACTATTGGCATACAGGAAAAAATGGCGAATGCTGAGGTTGAGGCTGGTATCTCGGATAACACGCATACATCAGCAAATATCTCAATGGATGAAAACCCCTGTATTACATTTGCTGCATGACAAGGCACATCTTGATAAAGAAAAAGACCCCTCTTGGATTTTCAACCAGACCATTCCTGAGCCACAACAGAATGTATCGGAGTCAAGACACGCCGGGCCAATCATGGATTTAAACGCACCTATACTAGATTCCTATATGGGCCACGGTCATAAAGAGGGAAGCGAAGATAAGACCAGCAATGAAAGTAACAGAGAGGGGGACTCAGGGGAAAAGTTCTACTCTCTTTCAGAACCCTCGGATTCATCGGGAGACGAACAGCTCGGTCATGATGAGAAAGATGGGGGTCTAGATCTGGATCATTGGATGGGTCAACAACCAGTCTGTGGAATGAATCGAACATCTCTAATATGGACGGAAAAAGTCTGGACCACACTATGGTGCATAAAGAGTCGACAAATCAAGAGCAGGTACCCCTTCTGGGGCCAGGAAAAAGTTTGATGTGGGAGGTCTCTCTGTCTTCTGAACCTCATTCTGAGTCAAGCCTTCCCGGCGCAGAACTTGAGGACCCCTTGTTGGACAATATGGGTGCAATGGGCGGTCAGACAGAAGAAATATCCTTGGCTGCAATATATAAATCTGTAGTAGACCATAGGCTCGAAACCCGCACAGAGAATCTGAAGACACATACTGCCTGCCGGAAATTACAAAATACTGTTAGGAGAGTTGCAAAAACCTGTAAAGAATTCACTGATAGAATGAATGAGGCGGAGGGGAGAATATCGACTCTAGAAGATGAAATGGCAGTACAAACGTCCACTCTGAAAGCTATGACCTCCCATAGAGATGACACTCAAATGAAACTAGTCGATTTGGAGAACCGATCACGCCGCAACAACCTCAGAGTGTTAGGAATTCCAGAAGGTATCGAGGGTTCAGACGCCCGGAAATTTCTGATTGATCTCTTCTCTGAAGCCTTTCCGGACTTAACCTTGTGGAACTGGTCTACTGAGATCCAAAGAGCTCACAGGTTCCCGTTTAGACAGCTGACAATTAAAAAAGGACAAACTGAGAGTAGACCGAGGGCAATTTTGATTTGTCTAAACAATTTTTTAGCACGCCAAGCCATATATGATCTAGCTCGACCGGACAGGAAGCGACAGGGAAAAGGGGTGCAGTTTTTTGTAAGACCTGATTACTGTCACTACACTGTAGAAAAAAGGTGGCAATTACGCCAACTCATAACTCCTTTTCAGAATAAGGGGCGCAGGCGTTTTTGCTCAATCCTGCTACACTAAAAATAATCAGCAAGGGTCAGACACGATTTTTTATCTCTGAGATACAAGCGAAAGAATACCTAGATGCCATTAAGTAGCCAGGAAACGGGGTCACTAGAAGCTAATGTACAGGACAGTATATAGATAGACACATGGTATATGGAAAATAAAGGGGACATATATATGTCCGGCTAACATTACTGTAACTTGAAGAAGGGGGGTCACTGGGATCAAGTCTCTCTCCATCGTAAGGGCTATTTGCCCTTTTGCCTGGATAGGGGAAAATGGGTGGGGGGCGGATGGAGGGGTCTGGGGGGCATAGGGCGGGATGGGGGAGGCAGCACTGGGTTGGAAGGTAGGGGGGTCTGGCTGGATGCTGGGGGGTGGGCAAGCTGAGGGGAGGTGTTAAAGAGGGAGATAAACAAAAAAAAAGGAAATCAGAAATGTCTACTTTTTGGCAAAACACTAATTACGCGGTAGCAGCCCAGCAATGTTTAGATAAGAAAGAAAATATTGTAAAGCATGAATAATTTTAGGATATGCTCATCAAATGTTGGTGGTCTGAACGATAGGAAAAAAAGAGAAAGGGTATATGAGATACTTAGAACACTGAACCCAGATGTAATATGTTTACAAGAAACACACATTCCATGGAACAATAGGGAACTTTTAGAGATTAGAGGCTATTGTTTGGTGGCATGTTCTTTTCAGACCACCATGATCAGAGGGGTCGCTATATATACCAGGCAACGAAATGGGTTGGTCGCACGGTCTGCAGCAGACAAATGGGGACGATGGGCCATAGTAGAGCTACCAACAGGGATTACAGTCGTGAATATATATGGCTCTAATTTGGATGATGCGGACATCTGGAATGAATTGGAGATAGAATTAGCTAATTGGTCACAACGAATGATAGTGTGTGGGGATTTTAATATACACATGGATGTGAATAATACTCCAAATCAGAAATATTTAGGTAGAAAACCGAAGGTTTACAGAGCAATTAGGGCATTAAAAGATAGTCATGGTTTGTGTGATGTATGGACAGAGAAACAACGAAGAGATCCTGGATTCACATATTTTTCACATCCACATAAAAAATTTGTACGACTGGACTATTTTTTAGCTTCCCAGCTACTGATAGATAAATTAGATGTTATTAAACTGCCCCAACTATATTCTGATCATAATCCTCTGATCTTGGATATAAGGGGGGCAAAGGCTGGTAGACAAGGGACGTCATGGTCATTTGATAAAAAGCTATTGATGGATGAGGAATTTTCTATATATATCAAGCATTGGGCCCAAGGATTCTTTGATTGTAACAGATATAGTTCCTCCCGTGAGGTGGTATGGGATACTTTTAAGGCCACCCTGAGAGGTGAGATAATAGGGTTTGTGGCTCGTACTCGGAAACAACACAAAGCACAATTCGATTTATTAATTAGTAAATTATCAGAACTTGAGATAGAACATGTTCAAATAATAAAGAAAGGAGGCTCTGAGAACTTACTGCGCGAACAAATGATTAAATTAGCTATCGCCAAATCGGAATTAAAAGCGTATTTTCAGACTAAAGTGGCACGGATGTACCAAGCTAATCGAGGGGAAATATATGAGTATGGGGAGGCGACGGGGAGGCTTTTAGCTTTAAGAACAAGACAGAAAGTTGCCAGGAACAACATCTCAAAAATCAGGGATAGTAATAATCATTTAGTATCTGGCCCACAGAAAATTATTGAGGTATTTGAGGAATTTTATAGCAGATTGTATCAACCCGAGGAACGCTTGGGGGAACAGAGGGAAACAGAAGATGAAAGGTCTATACTACCAAGACTAGATACTGAAGCTGCCTTAGAATTAGAACAAGAAATAACCATAGATGAAGTGCAGATTGCATTGGGATCTTTATCTCTGGGGAAAGCCACAGGTCCCGATAAAATTCCGATAGAAATCTATAAGATGCTATCCTTTCAAATACTCCCCATTATGCAAGACCTATTTTTAAGTATACAATATAGAGGGATTCCACCCACATCATGGCAGGGTACGGATATGGTTGTCTTTCTTAAGAAAGATAAACCATCAGAAGAACCATCCTCCTACCGCCCAATATCACTCATGAATGCGGATGCGAAAGTATATTCCAAAATAATGGCCACCCGGCTGCAAAAGACTATCACTACACTTATATCACCGTGGCAACATGGCTTTGTCCCCGGCAGAGGGACCACTGACCATACAAGACGGGTTATCTCAATCTTGGATATTGCCGAGGTTGAGGATAGGGAGTTGGCTGTGATCCTCTTGGATGCGGAAAAAGCCTTTGATCGGGTGGCTTGGCGATATTTATGGGCGAATCTGGTGGATAGGGGATTTACTTCTGGAACTATAAGAGCTCTTCAGGCCATGTATTATAAGCCATATACTCAGATTCAAGCTATGGGTCACACGTCTAGAAGGGTGGAGATTGCCAGAGGTACACGTCAAGGCTGCCCTTGTTCTCCTATTTTATTTGCATTTTATTTAGATCCCTTTATTACCCGCATATTGCAGAATCAGCTGATCAAACCGGTTGTAATGCATGGCTATGAGACAAAAATACTAGCATATGCAGATGATATTGCGATTATTACAACAGAACCTCATGTGGCTATTAAGGAGATTGAAAATATGGCAACCAAATTTGGAGAGGAATCCGGCTATCTCCTAAACAAAACTAAAACACAAATTGTCTGCTCCTCCAAGTGTCGGATGCAAGATCCCCGGGTAATCAAGGTAGCCACGTATTTAGGGGTTAAAATAACAGCAGGAATTAATAATCTCTGGGCTATCAATATTGATCCAGTGCTGGAAACAATTAATAGTGAGCTAAGGCGTATGAATAATCTTCACCTCACAATAATTGGAAGAGTGAATGTAATCAAGATGAAGATATTCCCCAAGATTCTGTATCTAATACGTGCAATACCGCTGGAACTTGCCGCCACTAAAATACATAGAATTGAAGCTATGTTCTCCAAATTTATCTGGGGATATCAAAAGATACGGCGGGCGTATAAATATCTGACGCTACCTAAAGAACGGGGCGGATGGGGAGCTCCCAATATACAGCTATATCACTGGGCTACTGCCCTGCAGCAGTTTGGAAGTCTTTATTTTTTTCAAACTCAAGGGACGGAGCAGGACAGAATACCGATCATATTTCAACTGGCTATGGGGAATGATGCTGTGGGATTATTGCAGAGACAAAGTGATCCAAACTACTGTAAAAAATCCCGATATAAATGTATTGAGAACGTGGTAAAAATCTGGAAGAAAGTGGAGAAAATCAGTCAAATTAGCAGGTACAATAAATATACATCACTGTGGCATTCAGATTTCCTGACGCGTGCATTCTATGATGGAATGGCCAAGAAGTGGGAACAAGCGGGGATTGTATCTTTGGCCGATCTATATTCTAATAAAGAAAGAAAGGCTTTTTTGGAATTAGTTCAAGGGTTTGACATACATCCGAATTCATGCTTCAAATATCTGCAAATACAGAACCGAATAAAAGGGCTCCCCAAAGGGAATATTGGAATGGAACCACTCCCTCTGGTAGAAATTATGAGAAACCCAGGAAGTAAAATCAAAGATTTCTATCAAGCATTACAAAAAAAGAAACCAGATGATATAGATAAAATAGAATCAAAGTGGGCCAACAAATTGGAGGATTGAGAGGTAGATATAGATATGGTTTTAGCAATTGGGATAAAGGTTTTTATGTCAGCTAATCTTAAAGCTCAACAGTATAAAACTGTATACAATCTTTATTATACACCTGCCAAACTATTCGGATGGGGAAAAAGACACTCTGATAAATGCCCGAGATGTTTGGTTGGCCCAGCAGATAGTATACATATGTTTTATTCCTGTGAAAAACTGGGTCAACTAAAAGAAGGTATAGAAAAATTTTGGTTTCAGCTACTGAATAAAGAGCTAAAAATTACACCAACTCTGATGCTATTAGGATATGACATAGGACTGAACTTAGTTCCTACAGAGAGGGATTTTGTGTTTATAACAATGGCGATAGCTCGACTATTGGTTGCCACTGTCTGGAAGGATAGTGTGCCACCTACTTATCATCAATGGCTATACAGATTAATATTTATAGGCCGCCAGGAAATTTCTCTTTATAAATGCAAAGGTGTAAGAGCTATGAGAAAAGGTAGGAATATATGGGGACCTTTGATAACCTGGATGGAGAGAAATGATAGACAAGGGATTGGATGAATAGGTATAAATATTGCCAAAATAGAATTAGGAAGTTTAGCAATAATGATGTATGAACATTTATAATAACTGTCAACTGTTAATTGTGCTATCTTGGTTATATGAAAACATTAAATTTGACCAATATATGTAATAATGTTATAGATATGTATGAGAAGTCTGATTTCAATAAAAAAAAAAAAAAAAAAAGTAAAACCGCATGTCAATGGGAGATTTTGTGGCCATTTCAATGTAAAATCTGCTGATTGCAAATGACAGTGTGCATGCTTTAGTTATGTATTTATTAAAAGTGATAGTTTTTAAACATGATTTGAGAAACATTCTTGCACCCGCCCTGATGACAATGCTGTTAATGAACTAAGAGGCAAGTCAGGGGTCATGTGTATCCTGTGGCTACATTTGTATTATATATGGAGCAAAAGTTTGGTCTATTAAATCAAACAAAAGAGTTTTTTGTACAGCAGACATGCTGGACTAGCACATTTGAAGGTGCTGTCGTATGAGATAATGAAGAAAACGGCAGCTCAGTGAATTAAAATATTTGCCCACGATCACATCATTTGAAACCAGTTCATGGGTCAAGAGCATTACAATTAGGCCGTGTAGATTATTTAAGTCACTAGACCTGCAGGTCTAGTCACATTTTTATGATTTTTCAAGGACTGATTTTTATGTATGAATTTTTTTTTTTACCTAATGCTGTCTGTAGACTAGACTGAAAACTACAGGTTGGCACAGCTGTCCACACGGTGTTGAGTGGTGGTACTTTTACCAGATGCCTGTTTCATCCAATGAAAATTCATCAAAGGTATTTGAGCAAAAACGTAGTTTGTGAAATGTTAATTACCCACAAGGACACTAAACTATAGCCCTTAGTAGCAGTGTAAAATTCGGGGATTCATGATGGCAGTAAATGAATGGGATTGCCGCTAAGGAAATTACCGCAGTCATGTTCCCATTTCAGGGACGAAACGCATTGGCTTGGACATTCATTTCGGAAAATAGTTTGGAACAATTGCAAAATATACGACTAAATAAATGGAAAAGTTTCTGTGCTTGGACATTCTACTTCATGGCACAAACTGTCTCATGGAAGGACTCCTGACCATGTATATTGATCTTTGGATGAACTTGCCTTTTAATCTATTAAGGTACTTCAAGATTTAGGTTGCCCTCCCATTTCTTCGGTTTATAAATTCACGTGGCTTGAGGTGTGGTGGCAGTCAGACCTCGGGGATTGGGCACCATTTATGAAAATAAGACACTGACCTGTGCGGTGCATTGGGACCAAAACTGCCTTTGCTTTTCAGGAACCATGCTTGTGTATGCAGTGATATTGTTCCCAATGGGGAATTTATCGCATGCTTGAGGCATCGGTGGAATTTACATTGCACAAGACTATTAATCAGGGCTTTATTGTTTGACCCTGTGGGGAGTGTGTGCTTTGCACATACTGTGAGTCAGCCAGCCTGTCAACCAATCCCTAGGTTTTATTTATAGCAAAACAAATATTAGGATTAAGTGAAGCTACAATAGGGCTAACATGCTGACACATCTGCAGTAGGCAAGCCTCCATTGCCTTCATCAACTGGAATTTCTATGTTGTGCACAAGCATGAGCCTACGTATTGTACACTACGTATAGACACCAAGTTCTACAATAGCCGAGCCAACATATTGTATATGCGATGAGGTGTAGACACCACGTTCTACACTAGCCCGAGCCTACATATTCGTATTGTACAATAGGTGTAGACACCACGTTCTACACTAGCCCAGGCCTTGTAATCTACACTAGGTGTAAACACCACCATGTTCTATACTAGCTCGAGCCTACATATTTAACCCTTGGTGTAGACACCACGCTCAACACTAGCCTGAGCCTACGTATTCTACTCTAGGTGTAGACATCACATTCTGCACTAGCCTGAGCCTACATATTCTACACTAGTTCTAGACACCAAATTCTACACTAGCCTGAGAATATGTATTGTACACTATGTATAGACACCATGTTCTATACTAGTCCAAGTCTACGTATTGCACACTAGGTGTAGACACAACGTTCTAGATTAGTCTGAGCCTACGTATTCTACACTTGGTGTACAAACCACATTCTGCACTAGCCCGAGCCTACGTATTCTACACTAGGTGTAGACACCATGCTCTTTACTAGCCCAAACCTACATATTGTTCTACATTAGGTGTAGACACCACGTTCCACACTAGCCCGAAACTACATATTTTGCACTAGGTGTAGACATCACATTCCACACTAGCATGAGTCTATGTTTTCTACACTAGATGTAGACACCACGTTCTACTATAGCCCAAGCTTACATATTCTACACAAGGTGTAGACACTACGTTCTACAGTAGCCCAATCCTACATATTCTACACAAGGTGTAGATACCACCTTCTATTCTAGCACAAGCCTACGTATTCTATGCTAGGTGTAAACACCACGTTCTACTCTAGCCCAAGCCTACGTATTGTACACTAGGCGTAGACACCACGTTGTACACTAGTCCGAGCCTACTCGTTCTGCTTTAGGTGTAGACACCATGTTCCACACTAGCTCGAGCCTTCATATTCTACACTAGGTGTAAACACCACGTTCCACACCAGCCCAAGCCTACGTATTGTACACTAGGTGTAGACACCACCACATTCTACACTAGCCCAAGCCCACATATTCAACACTAGGTGTAGACACACCCTTGTCTGAACCCACATATTGTATACCATGTGTAGATACCGCGTTCTACACTAACCTGAGTCTACATATTCTACACTAGGTGTAGATGCCACGTTCTACACTAGCCTGAGCCTACATATTGTACACTAGATGTAGACACCACTTTCTACACTAGCCCGATCCTACGTATTCTACACTAGGTGTAGACACCACGTTCCACTCTAGCTCGGGCCCACATATTCAACATTAGGTGTAGACATCACGTTCTACACTTGCCCGAGCCCACGTATTGTATACCAGTTGTAGACACCCTATTCTACACTAGCCTGAGCCTACATATTCTACACTAGATGTAGACGCCACGTTCTACACTAGCCTGAGCCTATGTATTGCACACTATGTGTAGACACAACATTCTACACTAGCCTGAGCCTGCGTATTGTACACCAGGTGTAGACACCACGTTCTACACTATCCCGATCCTACGTATTCTACACTAGGTGTAGATACCATGTTCCACACTAGTCCGAGCCTACGTATTCTACACTAGGTGTAGACACCACGTTTTACACTAGCCCAAGCCTAGGTAGTCTACACTAGGTGTAGACACCACGTTTTACACTAGCCTGAGTTAATGTATTCTATAGTAGGTGTAGACACCAACGCCTGAGCCTCCAGATACTGCACTTGGTGTAGACCCCAGATTCTACACAAATTTAAGCCTTCGTATTGTGCATCTTGATACCAAGGTCTGCAATTGCTTGAACCTCCAGATTCTGCCTGAGATGTAGCCCCCATGACCTACACGAATCAGGGCATCCATATTCTGCACTAGGTATAAATCCACATTCTGTAACCATATTCTAGACTAGGTGTAAATTCCATGTTCTGCACATGCCTCAATCTCAATAGTCTGCACTAAGTGTAGAGTTTATGCTCTTTATTAGACTGTGCCTCCATATTCTGCACTATGCTTAGATCCCATATTGTGTACTAGCTGAAGTCGCCATATTGTGCACTAGGTGTAGATTTCATGTTCTGCAGATGTCTACTTCTCCATATGATGCACTAGGGTTTATCTGCATCAAACCCTATATTCTGCGCAAGGTGTAGATCCCATATTGCACTAGCCGTAGCCTCCATATACTGCACTAGTTGTACAAACTCCAGAATGTACAGAACGCCGCAGCCAGACTAATCCTTGACATCACCCATCGCAGTCACATCACCCAACAACTCTGCGACCTCCACTGGCTCCCAGTCAAAAGAAGAATAACCTTCAAACTCCTCACCACGCATACAAGGCCCTTCACAACACCGGACCTCCTTACCTGGACAACCACCTTTCCTTCCACGCACCCAGAAGGCACCTCCGTTCAGCCGAGCTCTCTCTGGCCATCGTCCCACGTATCTACAAGACCAGAACGGGAGGAAAGTCCTTCTCCTACCTCGCAGCCAAAGCCTGGAACGACTTCCTCCTCCGGCAAGCTCCAGCATTGCCCCAGTTCAGGAAGGACCTCAAGACCTGGCTCTTAGGATGATCCCAGCACTCAATGGAGCCACCACCTCCCCCATCCCCCAGCTCCTTGAGACCCTCATGGGTGAGTAGTTGCGCTTTACCAACGCTGATTGATTGATTGAGTTGTAGATCCCATGTGCATCATATGCCTCAACCTCAGTATTCTGCACTAGGTGTAGATTGTATGCTCTGTACTCGCCTCGGCCTCCATATTCTGCACAAGGTGCAAATCCCATGTTCTGCAC
Source organism: Calotriton arnoldi (assembly GCA_963921515.1). Classification (NCBI taxonomy): domain Eukaryota; kingdom Metazoa; phylum Chordata; class Amphibia; order Caudata; family Salamandridae; genus Calotriton; species Calotriton arnoldi. The sequence goes on along the minus strand of CAWUFW010002741.1, from coordinate 479,490 downwards.
GGGACGGGGGTATCAAATTGTGCCGTCGGTACAGATCCGATGTTCTCCACATTCCTCAGCCTTATTATTCTGAATTCTGCACCTGATCTGCACTAGCTTAAGACTCTATATTTTGCACTTGTTGTAAATCCCAGGTTGTACACTTGCCTGAGCCTCCATGTGCTGTACTTGGTATAGTTACCACGTTCTACACCAGAGAAAGCCTCCATATCCTGCACTAGGTGTAGAGTCGCCATTCTCTGCTAGCCATATTCTAAACTAGGTGTAAATCCCAAGTTCTTCACAGAGCCTACGTATTTTGCAATAGCTGTAGTTCCCATTTTGTTCAATAGATGGGGCCTTCATGTTCTGGGCTTGGTGTAGTTCCCATGTTGTACAATAGATGGAGCCTTCATGTTCTGGGCTTGGTGTAGTTCCCATGTTCTACAATAGATGGAGCCTTCTTGTTCTGAGCTTGGTGTAGTTCCCATGTTCTACAGTAAATAGAGAGTCCATATCCTGCACTAGGTGTAGAGTCGCCATTCTCTGCTAGCCATATTCTAAACTAGGTGTAAATCCCAAGTTCTTCACAGAGCCTACGTATTTTGCAATAGTTGTAGTTCCCATTTTGTTCAATAGATGGAGCCTTCATGTTCTGGGCTTGGTGTAGTTCCCATGTTGTACAATAGATGGAGCCTTCATGTTCTGGGCTTGGTGTAGTTCCCATGTTCTACAATAGATGGAGCCTTCTTGTTCTGAGCTTGGTGTAGTTCCCATGTTCTACAGTAAATAGAGAGTCCATATCCTGCACTAGGTGTAGTTCCTGTGTTCTGCACTAGGCAGAGCCTCCATATTCTGCTCTTGGTGTACATGCCCTGTAATAATCTAGGCCTTCATTGTCTGCACTAGGTTGAGATCCTGTGTTCTGCACTAGCAAGATCCTCCATATTTTACACTAGTTACAGATTCCCTGTTTTGCACTAGGTGCATATCCCATGTTCTGTACATCCCTGAACCTCCATATTCTGGACTAGATGTAGATCTCACACTGTCCACTAAGCAGCACCTCCATGTTCTGCACTAGGTGCACATTTCATGTTCTCTACTCAACAGATCCTCAGCGTGCTGCTCTAGGTGTAGGTCCCATGATCTGCAAACTTGACCCTTCATGTTCTACATTAGACAGAGTCTCTGTATGCTTTGTATTATCTGGTGATCATGTTCTAAACTAGACAGGGCCTCTGTGTTCTGCACTAGAAGGAAGTGCTGCAATAGCTGGAGCCCCTGCATTCTTCACTAGCCCTAGCCTCTGGGTATTGTGGTAGGTCAGCCCCAGAGTGTAGAGGCCAGAAGTCTGCTGTCTCCCCTTCCCTGCATGTCCTCTTGCATTGCTCTCCCCCTCCTGCACTCATTTGTAAAGCCAAGTCTACATGGACTGACTTGGATTCACATCACCTTCCATGGAGCAGGAAGGGTTCTTTGTGTCCATCTTCCCTAGGTCAAGTCAGTGCCAACAGGTCAGCCAAAGACCTGGGACTTGAGATGCCTGAACAAAGGAGGGTAGCCAAGGGCACCATCACTTCAACACACCTCCACAAAGGAGGTGAATCCATCCCTCACATCCTGTGCCCTGATCTGGCCGAGAAACAAGAGCCTAGTGGAGTCCGTACCCACAGTCTAGAACGGGATGACGGACTATGATGAACTAATTCCGCAACTGCTCAGATCCTCCTAGTAAATAGACGCTGCACCTTATCTGCTCCCCCTTGCAAGATCTGATCAGGGACACCCCAGAGAACATGTGCAGAGACAGTTGTACCAGGAGAGGTGCTCCCGAGTGCCAGCAGGCCTTGAAGAAAGCATTAGTGTCTTGTCTGCTGTACTACTGCGCAGGGCCATCAGAAGGGGAAAGGAGGCATTATTCCACAGCCCCATGCTTTTTCAGGGCCCTACACTCATGTTTCAAAAATGTATTTATAGATTTCGAAGCAAGCCTACCTAGTTATTCAATGATGAGGCAGCTAACATGGCCAATAACACTAGATGGCGCCAGGATCTGGAGCAGCTGGGCTTTCTCTTTCCCTGGAGCACATAGCTTTTAAACTTAGAAACAAAGCTCGTGGTATATGAGGCCTGCATGAAGATTGTAACCTAGGCCCTGAAAAAACTGACACGCCTGTTAATGTGGTTACTAAAGCATTATGCCTTACAGCCATGATCTAACTTTGTTGAAAGGGTATAACAAACACTGCATGGACATTTAATCATTGCACAAAATACATGTGTTAGCTAAAACTAACATTCTACCTCACAACCACTCTTAAAAAGTAGGCCTTGACTATGAACCCTGCTGTCCCTGAAACTAAAAACCTAAACAGGAGGTACTTGCAAATTCAGTGAGCTCACAGTAGTGTCTGGCTTCTGTAGTACTAGAGACAATTGCAATACGTCACAAATATTGCCTACTTCATTAGTTCGATTGGCCAAGGGAAGCTGGACTGACACACAACAGTCTTTGGTCCCGGAGTCAACGCATGCCTCTCTGACGAGCAATTGGACAGTGCTTAATTTTTGGAGACCCGGACTTATTTTTAATAATTGTACTTGGACCCAGAGAAAGGCAGAAAAGCGAAAAAGGAGGAAGGGAAACGCAGGAAAACAGTAACAAAGGGAAAAGCAGTGATGAAAAAGAATTTCTAGGAGTGAGGTTAAGATATAGGAAGTGTACGGTGGGGGAAGAAAGAGGCATGAGGTGGAATCAAGATTAGACAGACTTAGTATTGAGTAAAGCCCACATTCAGCAGCACTGGCGGTGGGCTCCTAATAAACATTTTGGGCCCCTTCACTTATTTTTTTTCCTACAAATTAAGCACAGCTCTGCTCTCCTTCTTGCTTTTCTGTCCAAGAGAAACTGACAATAAACATGTGAGAAGAATGGCTTTCTGAAATGTTTTGCACACAACAGAGAGAATAGCATTACCATTTAACCCAAACATCCCACCAAAATTAAACATTTAGCCACAATTTATAACTGACTTGTACATCAAAACACTGAGTGCTAGGGAGCCAGACTCTCTCACACACTTTTTGTTTTAGTTTGAAGCCTACCAAACAGCACAGCCAGCTTTCTGGTTGTAGAGGCATATTGGGGACATGATACAGCACAGTGTCAGTAAAACATTGGAGCTCGGGTCTGGCAGATGGAACCCATCCCTAGGGAATATGGGGGCATATGTACAAGCCCCTATCGCCACGGGAACGTCACTTTTTGTGATGTTCCCGTGGCGATAGGGGCCTTGCCTTATGTACAAGGCAGCGTTAAGCCACTTAACGTGGCTTAACGCTGCCTTGTACATAAGGCACCCTTTCACGCTATGGTTATATACGTTTTTTTAGCATGCGTTTACAACGCATGCCATAACAACGCGGTCGTTACAACGACCTCGTTGTTATTTCGCACACCGTTACAACGCAAGTCGGAACCACGACTTGCTGTAGGGGGCGCTGGATGTTGGAATAGTATAATTTACTACTCCAACTCCAGTCTGTGCGGACACTAGGGAAGGTGTTGGATTTTAAATCCAACACCTTCCGCCCCCTAACGCAAGTCGTTTTTCCGACTTGCGTTGTAACGGTATGCAAAATAACAACGCGGTCGTTGTAACGACCGCGTTGTTATGGCATGCGTTGTTCCGCATGCGAAATAAACGCTGTTCCCCGCGTGAAAGGGGCGTGCAGTGGGTGTTGCGGTGGGCGTTCCACCGCAACACCCATTGTATTTGACGCTGCCCCCTACTTACAAGTGTGGCGTACATTGGAGGCAGTGGCAAAATTAAGACCAGGAAAACCCTGGTCTTAAGTTGGTGAAACGAGGAGAAATGCATTATTTCTCCTCGTTTTTGCTTTTTCCATGTGTGCTGCCTTGTGCAGCACACATGGAAAAAGCAAAATGCCATGGTTTGTTTATGTACAGGAAGGTGTCCCTTCCTGTACATAAACAAACCTTTAAAAAAATGCAGAGCACACATGAAAGTGACAGCATTGCATTTTAGGGTTGTTTATGTGCAGGAAGGCACACCTTCCTATACATAAACAATCCTCCCCTGCACGCAGAAGGTGCTATCGCAGGGGGAAACGCAAGGCTGCAGCACATTCTTGTAAATATTGTGCAGCCTTGCGTTTCCGAAGTGGCGGAGCGTGTCGTTAAGCCAAGGAGGCTAACGACACGCTCCGCCACTTCATTGTACATATCCCCCATGGTGTCCACTCTTAGTAAACAACTTTGATTCGCTCCTCACCGAACCCCTTGCTACAGTTCATTTCATCAGATGGGCATTTACACTCCCCTTCCATACGTTTAGAGGCCTGGAGCAAAAACCTGCCCCCCCACCCCTCATCCCCCCTGCCCAATAAGCCTTAGTTTTAGATCCCGCAACAACAGCTTCGGGGAACGGCCTCTCCAACCAGTTGACTGATGCTCGGAGATGGACCACCAAGGCTAATCCATTCCACATGCAAGGATAGGGCCCTCATTTGCCTGTGCGCATCTGATAGCCACCACCAGCTTGTGTCAACCGTGCAGAGCAGTGGCGTAAGAAGGGGGGGGGGGTGGTCCGCCCTGGGCGGCATGAGTTTTGGGGGCAGCGGCTCCACCCCTCCGCTCTTACATACATTTGCTGCGGGGGCTGCAAACGCAGGAATCATCGCCAGCACCCCACCCCCCACTCTTCAGCACGTCTGCGGGACGGCAGAGTCAGGCATCGCCGCGGGAGTCAAAGTGCCTAGCTACGCCACTGGTGCATAGGAATGCACAAGTACCCAAATGGTCCCAAATTCCATACTTAAACACTTACTGAATGGATGGTAATGCGAAACACCAGCAGTTGAAAATGCCTCACCACATATAACCACATATAAGCACATGCAGTTTAAGTTCATGCCCTGATACTGCATGCGTAAATCCACAGGCATGAATCCAAAGAATTACATGCTTCAAGCAAAACAGCATGATGGGCAAAATTACCTCTGAAAGACTTCTCCAGTCAAAAGCAGGTGCTAAACCATAAAATAATGCCTATGTACCCCAAAATGGTCTGATGATCTTCAAACTTTGCAAGACATATATGAAAACAAAGAGAAAGGAATGTAAGTTCGGGATGTAGATTTTGACCAGAACTGCCGGCTTTAGAACTGAGGAGCCAGGTTCCAGTCTCAGCGTCAGCTCAACATCCTTTTATTCAGGGCAAATCACTTCATCTACCCATGCCTAAAAAATGAATGGGACCTCTTGTAATGTAATTGGTGCTCATGCAAAGCGCTCCAATACCTTTGTGTCGAGTTCGCGATATATAAAACTGCAAATACAAAGCTCAAAATGACTGAAATAGAAAAAATAAGAGCAAACAGTTCCAGTGCCACCAAACAGCTGAACATCAGAATATACACCACCTGAACATGTGTAGTACAACTCCCATCCTTGGCCTATGAAAGCAGAGTCCACAAATGCATCCATCAGCATCAACAGTAGATGGGCCGGAGCATTTCCTGACATTCACTAGATACCTGTACTCCTACCACATACCTTGCTGCAAGAAGAAGAGAACCGGGCTCCACATCCCCAAAGGGCAAAACTGGTGAACAGGCTGAGGAGAATGTCCAGGTTTTATTTCTTTATTTGTAAATCTTATAGAGCAGTTGTTCTTATCCCCTGAGGGTCCGTGAGGCTTACTCAGGGGGGTCTACGACTGTTTTACAAAATGAAATGATATTGCAATTAATAAATTAAAATTAATAAAGTACATACAATTAAAGAAGCAAAATTGTAAATGTGAAAAACAAATCTGTATTTGATTGTGCATTAAACAAAATATTTCAATATTTGAGCATTTGTTTGGTTATACTTGTTTTTGTATTTTTCAAATCATAGAAACTGCTTAGACTCTGGGTCTCCAGCTTCCATTAATGGTTCAGTGGAGGTCCAGAGAAGTCAAAAGATTAAGATCCGCTGTTATAGAGCCCACAAGCACCTGTGAAGTCATCCGGGAGCTAAAAACCTGACAAAGAATCCTAAAAGCTGAGCTTAAATTGCTTTCCTGTAAGCCTGATAGCGAGGGGTGAGCAGTGGATTGATACGGGAAGCCTCAGTCCATTGAGCACAAACTAATCTTGGGTGACTCAAGTATTGCTTCAACATAGAGACCATAGAGCACATCATGAGTGCACATGGCACCAAGGACTGTAATGTGGGTGATCCCCAGCTGCTGCCTGTTGTGCGCTCTATGTGAATTGTAACGCTGTGGATCCTGATGATACTTTGCATGCTGGGACTAGTAGTTTTCTCTTTTCCTATCATACAGAATGGGCATACAAATCCCAGCATGCAAAGTACATGTGGCTATAAAAAAGCAAACAAGGCTTCTGATCAGTAGTGACTTTCCTTTTCAGGTGCTCTGCAACAGTTTCAAGACCTTTTTAGAGCTTCTCGTTTTTCAACATGATGTAGTTTCTGGTATTTACCCATTCCCATGGACTTCATTGCTTGGTTTTACTCACTAGAAAGTCTCACTCTAAGTGGCATACATTTGGTCGTTGAATGTCACTCATAAGTATACAAAAACCATGAAAATGTCACGCATAAGCGATCTGACAACTTGTCAGCTATGGGTACCCCCTTGTGAAATAACTTGAGCCTCACGCTCATTCCAACTCACTGTGGCGGCAGCACACAGTCTGCCATAGCCCACCTTTGCAGTCATACCCGTGACTCTGGGCATCCTCGTGACCCCTGTGAGTGCACACATTACAGCACTAAACACTGTAAAGAATGCATTTGGCCACTTAAACGCCTACTTTAGTTGTCTGCACCAGCTCTGATACAGCAAACATACACACAAGACAAGGTTCTTCTATTATGGTGTACACTGCACAACATTGTAGCGAGTTGTTGGGCACCAGTGCCTAATGAGAAGAGACCAGGCATTCAAGGATGAACATGATGACCAAGCACGAGGCCACTGTAACCTGGCACATGACATATTACTTTAGAAATGATCTCCAAATAAAGGATGCACCTGAAACGTAATCAAAATACCAATCTATGGTGAAGTCAAAAGTTATTTTAGAACTGATTGTTTTCCACTCATCCTAAACCCACAGACCCCATGGCCCGGCTGCACTATCCTGCACACATCCTAACCCCAAAAGACCTTATTCCACAACAGCTATCACTTACACACACCCCGCCCCAACAGAACCTGCGTCTGGCCACTCTACCCTGATCTCCCACTCCCCAAACCATGCACTGTACATCCTAGCCCTACTCTAAGCCCAACACACCCTGCACTCTGGCTGCTGTCTCCAACCTCATCCTCATCCCAACATATCTGAGTCCCTAGGATCTGTTTCCTAACCCCACTGTGCCCTGCCAGCTGTATCCTACTAAACCTTAACCAAAGTTATCCTATTCCCCTTGCAGTTATATCCAACACACCCTACCCCCAACAGACCCTGTGCTCTGTATCCTACCCCCACCCTTCATCCAACATGCTCCATTCTTCAGAAGCTATATCCTACAGCCACACTGACCATAGCAGAACCTGTGCCCTGGTGTATGCAGACTACAGCCCATCTAGAACTTCTTGGCCAGGTGTGGTAGAAGCACAGTCCAGGCAGATCGCGTGCTGGCATTTAGGCAGGATATTCCAGCTGTGCATTGAATGAGACAGCAGAGAGTGCTCTCACTTGTACAAAACCCTGTCATTTAGGCAAGTGTCATGTCCTGCCCATCTAAAAGGATAGCTAGAGTCTCAAAGGCAGAACCATACTCGTGGCTTTCAGCAATTCAGTGCCTCATTGCTCTCCCTTGCTGCTGGTTTCTGACCTGTGCTTTTGGGTTGACTTGATTTCCACCGTAATTAGATAACTTACATTTATTTGCCTTTATCTACATATGTAGAAGAAGTTTGCTGTCTCCTTGAATTAGCCACCTGTTGCTGCTGGTTCCTTGAGTGGTCAGCCTCTGCAGGAGCTCCTCAGGGGTGACTGTCTTTGTGGGTGATGGAGGTCTATCCCCTGGAAAAGATGAAGATGTTGTTTAGGCCCTGGCATGATTTGGGTATGTCAGTTTCTGCTGCCAGTCCTTGGATCTGTACATCCTCCACATCATCCCCATTTGACCTCCTCAGGATAATGGTCTGGATGTTCCCAGGATGCCGCTGTGTAATCACCTCCTATGCACCATCTATTGCCATTGCTGGAATTGGGACCATCAAGGTGACATCATCATTTATGCTCCTTGAGAAGCAGAGGACAGTCCCTCATCTCCATCAGTAGGCTAATGTTGTTGGGTTTGACATGCTGAAGCATGGTGTAGTCCACAAACACATAATAGCATATGCAGCTGCTAAGCAAGTTATTGCCTCTTGCCTACCTTGAGGTTTCTCCAGCCTCCAGACACCCCAAGCAGCCCAGAGATGTTCTCCTCCCAGTGCCGTGGGCTAGTGGCGGTGGTGACCAGCCTCCAGCTGCATGCTGGCTTATTGGTGTGTTTATGTGCTTTTTGAGGTTATTCCACACTTCCTTTATATCCTGTTTCTCATGGGTTAGGTGGGCACAGCATGGATCTTTGGTGTGATGTTGCAGCACATTTTGAATTAGGCTTTGGGTCCTGATATGATCATTAGATGACGGAAGAGGCCGGCCTCTTCATTTACTAGCTCCTCGGTTCTTGAACAGAAAATGTGTATTTTCTTTGCCTGCTTTCTATTTTTCCAGCCAGGTTGGTCGTAGATGTGGGTACTGCCTTCGGTGTCTGGAGGAGGAAGCTGACAACAGGTCGCTTTTACCTCTTACTCAGTTTAACTCCTTCTCTTTGATGACTGACACAGTGGCCATCTCCAGAGGAAGTCAGGTCACAGCAAGGAACGTCAGCCTACAATGGCCAATGGCAGCTCTCCCCAGGTGCTCCTGAAGTGCTGTCCAAGTGATGACGGAGTACCTACGAGCCAACATTTCACCTAGTGGCCTAATCGTGACGAATATGCCATGTATCTTTTTGGAAGATATGGTATTTAGGAAAGAGTGGTCCCTGGTAGCATGGAAATGCACCAGGGACTGGCTCGTCCTCATTATCAACACTGCCAAACATCTGGCCGATGACTTACTCATCAAGATTACGATGGCTGAAAACTCCCTCAAGACGCACATCCAGATTACTGCTTTCAAGAACAAACTATCTGAAGTCAACAATGAGATCAACGAAAACAGGGAATACCTACTCAAAAAATAAATAAACAAGCTACAGAAGGACATCAAGAAGTTTGATAAAGAACGAGTCTATCCCTATCTAAGAGAAGATTATGTCAGAGGCGGAGGAGGAGACTTGTCATCTGATGAAAGCACCACATCTCGTAGACGGTACTCATCATCTCGCAGCAACTCAAGTGCGGGTAGTAGCAGCAACGACGACACAAGAAGGAATCCACAACCCCTTCCCCTGATAAGCTACGGTATACCTCCTTATCAAGGCCCTCCACGGGCTGGCATCCCTACCAAATGTATCCACAGGCACCACCACATGCTTTTCCCCAACCCTTCTGTCCTCTCCCTTTTTAGGCAGAGGTTGGGGCAGAGGAAGAGGAAGAGGAAGAAGTAGAGGGACTCAACAGAAACATGTTGAGGTTTTTTTTGTGTGGTGTTAGTGCTGTGAGGTGAGCTAGAGTGTGTTTAAAAAGCTGTCCACAGGGTCCCTTAAGGTTAACGTTTATTTAATTGGTGGTGGGCCCTCTGGCAGTGTTTAAAAAATGTTGGATATGTGTGGAGGTCATTTGTGTCTCTAATATCCATTATGGTCAGGTCTACATGTTTCAGCCAGATTTCGCCTTATGCTGGCTTTCGTCAGGACCTATGTGTGAGTAATAAAGGTGGTAAGGTGAAAGGTCGATTGAGATTATAAAGGACCTTAAGTGATGTCGCACTCGCTAAGGTGCGCGTTTGGAAATGGGAGAGTGCCTCCCATTTTTGCTAAAACCTGTAAGGAAAGAAACAAAACACGACAAACGTACACATGAACATATAGAAACTCTAAAGTAAGAGTTTTCTCATTTTAGCGCATATCGTGATGAGTGACTGGTTGCGGCATTGTCAAACCGGGCAATATGCGGAAAATGATGGTGTGAGAATGTGAAGCGGCGCTTGTGCGTGACCCGGCCGCTGTACTGAGCAATATGCGTTATAGTGAAAAAGCCCGGTACTGTGTCGGTCTCACGTAAGGTAGTAAAGATAAGGTGCTTACAATGAGTTTTCCATCGGCCTGCTGGACGGGATTCCGAAGGTGGATGTGTTGTCGGAAAGGTCGGTATTTATGTATGTCAGTTTCCCGCCTGCAGAGGCCATAATTGGAAAAACGTGCGCTAAAATGAGAAAACTCTTACTTTAGAGTTTCTATATGTTCATGTGTACGTTTGTCCTGTTTTGTTTCTTTTCTTACAGGTTTTAGCAAAAACGGGAGGCACTCTCCCATTTCCAAACGCGCACCTTAGCGAGTGCGACATCACTTAAGGTCCTTTATAATCTCAATTGACCTTTCACCTTACCACCTCAATTACTCACACATAGGTTCTGACGAAAGCCAGCATATGGCGAAATCTGGCTGAAACATGTAGACCTGACCATAATGGATATTAGAGACATAAATGACCTCCACACATATCCAACATTTTTTAAACACTGCCAGAGGGCCCACCACCAATTAAATAAACGTTAACCTTAAGGGACCCTGTGGACAGCTTTTTAAACACACTCTAGCTCACCTCACAGCACTAACACCACACAAAAAAACCCAGCTCCGCTGTAAACAGGCGTTGTAGCACACCCGGGGTGCACTCTGCACCTTGGGTGGGACCCGATGATGAAGCATGCCACCAACTAGGTTGGTGGGTGAGGGTTTTCATTAAAAATTTATGTTTTTTTCTGACACATGAACATCTAGCTTCCTTGTGGGAACTAGTTCTTCTTGATTTTGACCGTTTTCAAAAGGTACACATATCTTAATTTTTATCTTTTTCACATCACGCAGGACTACCCCATGAGTCCTCACTACAGGGGACGGTCCATGACAGACATTGATCCACACCGTCCTCACTAGAGTAGACGAGGAGCCTATGGTCCTGATGAAATGCCAAGATCCTTTGGACGATAAAAAGGCATGAAACATGTTGACCCCCGCACCTTACACACATAATCTAGAGCTTGCGAGGGTGTTATTCCCCCTCTCCAGCCACGACTTTATAGTCTTTTGTTCTCAGCATAGCATAGGAATCCAGCTAATAAAATTATTTTGTGGGACTCCGACACCTAGTTTTAATCCACACTCACTCCCTCCCATTTCTACTCTTGACACATACGCCTCTCATCGACAAAAAGAGAAGACCTCCGGCAAAGAGCCCCCTCGCTGGGCCCGTTGGGCATTGCAGCGCCGGCCCAACGAGGAGCTGCCCGATGATGAAGCATGACAGCCCTCGGGGTGTGAGAGGGCCCTTGCTACAAATTGGAGCTACTTCATGGTCACCATTTGTTCCGCTTTGGACACCTGGCCTCCTTCCCCCCCTCTCGTCCTTTTAGGTACTGCATACTCTTACTTGTACTACTAGTACCCCGGGGACCATATGCTGGACCTTCCAAGCCCCAACACAATGGCAGCTCTCCCCAGGTGCTCCTATAATGTTGTCCAAGTGTAGTTAGAATTACAGTCTCTGGTTTGTAACCCACATGCGTCGATTTTGCACTTTTTAGGTCTCGAGACATGCTGTGTTCAGGATATGCGCTTGAAGCTCCGCCCATTGCCCGCCCATGTTTTCAATTGGCTCTTGTGACTGTCCTTTGTAAATGCTTCATTGTGTTTGGTTACTTTGGTTACTGGTTCCTCCTTAGTCCCTCCTTTTGTGTTTGTGTTGTTACTCAGTAAGTTTAATTTACGCTTTGTGAGCACTCTTTTGTTAATGGCTTCTTCGGCGTGGCTGCCGTTGCAGGCACAACAGCTACACACTGCCGAAGCGCACTTCCCCGACATGCAAGGTAACATTTTGTTTATTATTTTTTGTTCCTGCGTGGCACGCACAACTTAAAAAAAATATTTATTGAATTTTATCGCAATGGTGGCACGCAGTGCTTTAGCTTTAAACATCTAAAGCTAAGTGGGTTTGGGGGGGCAGCCGACCGAAGGGAGGTCTCCCCCCGGGTGGTTTGGGAGGGGCGGGGGCAGCCCCCCGTTCCTCCATTTTGTGGTTTGGGCTACGATTATGTAGCCCAAGTGTAGCCCAAGTATAAGGGCTGTGTGCGCCCTCTCCGAGCCACCATTTTAGGTTTGGTGACCTGGTGGTTGTGAGTGTGTGCTAAAGCTTAGGTTTTTTGGTGAGGTTTTGGTCTTAGTTAGCTTGGAAGTGTGAAGTTTAGCGGTTTCCAGGGATATTTAGAAGGTAGTTTCATCTTACCTGGGCGTGATGGAAGATTACAGGGTGCCTGAGGCTCTGATGCTCCTCAGTGAGTGACGACGCATGGACCTCATGATTCCCGAGGCCGTGGAGCCGGCGCGCCCGACGCGGCAGGCGTCTGCGGGTGTGGCCGCTGCTGTTGCAGCTTGTACTTCGCCGAAACGGTGAAAAATCGTGCCGGTAAGTGGGCGGGGCTGCTCCTATGCCAGGCATAGGAGCGGCCCCGGATGCAGCCGGTATTGTGGAAGTGCGGGAGGGTCATGAGGCCTCTGGGGCGGGGGGCGGGGGGCGGGGCCAAGGCGAAGCGTCGCGGGGACACTTCGCTGCAGAGCAAAGATCGGGGCAAGAAGGCGTTGCCCACCCCGGGGCCTGGGAGGTCTTGCCCGGCGGCCGGGGTGGTGGCGAAGGCAGGCCCCGCTTCTGCTGAGAACCGGAAGGGGAGCGGAGGGGGGGCCATGTCAGGGGAAGCGAGGGGAAGGTGTTGTACGCCCCGGAGCCAGGGAGCTCTGGCATGACTGCCGGGCGATGCAGATTGAAGGCGCCGCTCCCGCTCGTGAACAGAAAGTGCGCGGGCCATATGGGGAACAGCAGCGGGAAGTCTTTCTTCGCCCCAGAGGCTGCGAGGTCTTGTCAAGCTGCCGGAGCAGGGCAAATGGAAGGCCTGGCTCCCGAGGGGAGCCAGAAAGGTAGAAGGGGGCGGAGACAGCGGGTAATGCACGTGCAGGAGCCCGTGGCTGAGGCTCCTGCACTGTGTCAGACAGCTGGGGCAGGCGGGAGGAGCGTATGGGGGGCAGCCAGCGGGGGACGTATGGATTCCCCCCTGGGAGGTGGAGGGAGGGAGCCCTTTGCTACTAGCTGATGAAGGGGAAGGGGATATAGAGGCCGGCCCCATTCTGTTAGACAGCGGGGCAGGGATTAGGGACAAGTCTGCTGGGATGGTAGGGACAGTAACCTGGGAAGGGGAGGTGAGCCCGGGGTGGGAGGGGGGGTGCAGCTAGTTCTGAGGATGACCTGCCGGGGGAGTTAGAACCGGCTGGGGGGAGTCATGCTTGGGAAGGGCTGGATATTTTCACTGCATTGAATGAGGAGGTGCAAGGCTGGAACAGGGTGGGCCAGTTGGATGCATATTTGTCAAGGGGGGGTTCTCTATCCAGGGGCCCACGGGCCAGGGGATGGGGGACGCAGAGGGACCAATTTTGGGAGGGCATCGGTCGGGGGCACAGGGCGAGGGCTGGGGAAGGGGCCGGTGCCAACATTGGCCGCCGCCATGTTGGAGTGGAGTGGGGAGGAGGAAGGGGGGGATGGCCACCTAGAGGGCCGGTAGAGTGTAGGGAGCATGAGGGGCGGTCTGACAGGAGACGTAGTAAGATGGGGAAAGGTAGGTTAAGCCAGGGGTGTAGTTGGACAGGAACCAGCACATCAGACCAGACCTTTTTATTACAGGGCAAGGAGCAGCGCAGCTTGGTGGACTCAGCAGGGCTGGGAGCGGCCCGTTGGCACCGAGGTGAAGTGAGGGTGGAGCCTCACACGGCACGCCCGGTAACAGCGGGGGAACCCGTCGCGGCCAGCAGACGAAGGCCCAGTACGACCTCGCTGCCCCCAACATCCGGTGGGTCCCGGTGGACCGCCGGGACATCAAGGAATGTTAGCAAATGGGCAACGGTGCCCATGGAGTACCAGCGTGTACAGTTGGCTCCACCACAGGCAGGGCACAAAGGGTCCGGTAGGGCCCTTAGGGAAGAGTTGACGCAGGAATGGCCCCAGGTAGGGGGGCATGAGGAACTAGATTATGATGAAGAAAGCATCGAGGAAGGCGAACTGAGGGAGCAGGAGGATCAAGAAGGGAGGGGTAATCTCACGTTTTGGCTAGCATGTTGCAGGCACCGGCGGAGAAGCCGCAGAGGGCCCAGGGGCTCGCAGCGAGGGCACCGAGGACATCTGACATTAACGTGCCACTGGCAAGGCAGACTGCAACTGTACGGGCACCCTCCTTGGCGCCAGGTAAGGCAGAAAGAGTGCAAGAGAAACCTGTAATGGTGTCAGTGGGGATAGGGGGGAAGAGGGTCGGGGGGAGGAGGGGGGAAGGTTGAGGAAGGGAAAGTATGTTGTGGACATTGGGGTGGGGACGAAAGATGTGGACTAGGCAATCAGCACTAAAAAAGAGAGCGGAACTAATAGACAAAGCAACAGAAGAAGGGGAAAAGAATGGGGATAAAAAAGAGGGTCCGGAGAGTAAAGAGTTAAAGATTAAAAAACTCCCTTAGATGGGGGTGACAAAACCCCTGGGTGCCCACCTAATGCTAGCAACGAAAGAGCGCATCTGGAAAGGGGAATATGTGGAAATGCTAAAACTCCTGCATAGGGAGGTGAGGTCCAAAGAGCGATCAAAGGAAGAAGAGTACGAGCTGGCCAAGCGGCCAAAAGTACCTTTGACGATAGAGAATTGGACGACAGCGTTTTTGATTTATGCAAGTGTCTATTGCGAAAAGTACCCGGAGCGCTGCGTAGCGTTATTTAAGTACATGGATGTGATCAGAAAAGCACAGGTCACCGGGGGGGGGGGATACGCATGGGCACAATACGACGAGGAGTTTAGAGCGCGAATGGCATGGGACCCAGAAGTGAAATGGGGTGAATTAGACACTGATCTGTGGCAACACACGATGGGGGCGGTGAAAGGGGGCAAGACGATATTTACGGCCAGCGGTTTGCCTATCGTATATCAGCCCTTTCAGGGGAAACCCACCCGGGGAGGGGTGGGGTGGGGGGCACAAGAAAGACTCAGTCAGGAACAGGGGGGGCGTGCTGGGACTTTAACAAAGGCCTGTGCACGCGGGAATTCTGTAGGTTTTGTCACGAGTGCTCAAAATGCGGGGGCCGTCATGCATTGGTCAACTATTTTGGGGGAGGATACCAACAGGGAGGCCAGCAATGGCATCAGGCAGGGAGCAGTGCAGGAGGACAACAGAAGCAGTTTGCAAGCACGAGGGGTGGTAAGGGTCCCCAGGATCCTGGGCCAAAAGGCTCATACGCCGGTTAGACTTGAGAAGATCGAAGAGGGGTTACGAGGACCATGGAGCAGCACAGGTTTTGAGGGAGGGGTTCAGATGGGGGTTTCAATTGGGATACAGGGGGCCAAGGCAGAGAAGATCGGCAGATAACTTAAAATCAGTGACAGAACACAGACAGTTAGTTAGAGACAAACTGAATAAAGAGGTCCAAGAAGGGAGAATGGCAGGGCTTTTTGACGACTGGCCCACAGAGAACTTGATTGTCTCTCAATAGGAGTGGTCCCTAAAAAAGAATCAGGGCAATACAGGCTAATCCAACACTTGTCTTGGCCGGAAGGGAATTCGGTCAATGATTTCATCGATGAGGAGGCAGCATCAGTATCTTACTCATCAGTTGGCGTGGCCATGTCACTTGTAGTGACGGCGGGCGCAACTGAAACAATGGCAAAATGCGATATCAAATCGGCAATTCGGTTGCTTCCAGTCCATCCAGATGATTGGGATCTTCTGGGTATCCATTTCGAAGGTAAATGGTACGTGGACAAAGCACTGCCGATGAGATGCTCTATGTCCTGCGCCTTATTTGAGTGCTTCAGCACGTTTTTACAGTGGCTATTTACACGGCGCACAGGTCATCGACTAGTAACGCATTATCTGGATGATTTCTTCTTTGTTGGTTCTCTGGGCTCTGCGGAATGCCAGGCAGAACTGGACAATTTCGATGAGCTAACGGAGGAACTGGGAATGCCTTTGGCACCAGAAAAGACAATGGGCCCAAGCACGGCTCTATCTTTTTTGGGCATAGAAATTGATTCTAGGGCAATGCGGGCACGATTGCCAGAGGAGAAAAAGAAGAAAATGTTGGATCTGTTACAGAGCATGTTATCTAAAGACAAAGTCAAAGTTAAAGACATACAGGTATTGTTGGGGCATCTCAACTTTGCGTGCAGAGTAGTGAGGACAGGGAGGACCTTTTGCCGAAGACTAGGACGTGCATTGACCGGGCAACACTTACCTTACCACCACGTGCGCCTTTCGGCCGGGGTGAAGGAGGATTTGAGGATGTGGACTGTTTTCTTGCAGTCGTTTAACAGCGTTCCACTGGCAAGGGACGAAGACATGACATGGGACGTGCACATTTTTTCTGATGCGGCAGGCAGTGAGGGCTTTGGCCTATACTGGCAAGGAAGGTGGTGCGCAGAGCAGTGGCCGCCTCTCTGGAAAGAAGAGAGCAGAAGCATAGCCTTCTTGGAATTCTTTCCCATGGTGGTAGCAATAACTCGACAGTCAGCAAGGGACGAACAAGTATTGAAATTGCTGAGGGTCTTCGTGTTGGGGTGCCTGAGACATGATATTGCTTTCAGGGCATTACACGTTTCTGGTGTGGACAATGACATAGCTGATGCTTTGTCTCGTTCGCAGTGGGGGAGATTCCGTGGGCTGGCCAAGGAGGCCGACAGGACGCCGACGCCAATGCCACCCCATCTGTGGTATGTAGGCAACGTAGGATGCTACAATTGGTGGTAGGTTCGTTGTCAAAATCCACGTGGGCTGCATACAGTTTGTCTTGGAAGGAGTTTTTGAAGTCAGGTGAAGTCAGGTGCCCAGAGGCGCCACAAGGTCTGGCGGCAGTCAGAGGATGTCATTCAGTTCATTTTAGAACTCATTGACAAAGGTTTGTCCAGGGTCACAATCACCGGGAAGCTGGCGGGTATAGCGTTCATGGGCAAATTGCTTTGGGGTTACCCTCCGGCAGCAGGGGAATTGGGGACGAGAATCCTTGAGGGGTGGGCCAGGGAGAAAGCGGGTGGGCGGCATCTACGGAAGCCGCTTTCCTGGCAGATTTTAGTGCAAGTCTTAGAGGTATTGCCAGAGGTGTGCAGGGACGAAATAGAGACTTGTCTGTTTTCGACATTAATGGATTGGATGTTCTTCGGGGCTTTTAGAGTGTCGGAATTACTGGGTAGCAAGACGGGGGTGGGGTGGCAGGATGTGATCCCACAAGAGAAGGGGGTGCAGATATGGTTAGCCAGGTCCAAGACAGACCAAAGGGGGAAGGGTAGATGGGTCAAGTTGGAGGCTTCAGTTCTCCAGGCAACATGTCCGCTTCGGTGGGCTCACCGTTTGTTCAGCATGGCAGGTGGGCCGGGGGGTACGGTATTCAGGCATGCAAAGGGAAACAGGGTGACAGACTACCAGTTGCGGGCGGTGTTGCGGAAGGCTTTGCATCGCATTGGGGTTGACGGGGCGGGATTTGGGACGCACTCGTTTCGAATTGGAGCAGCGACAGAGGTGTACAACAGGGGCTGGGCTCAGGAGGATATCATGCATTTGGGTCGATGGTCATCGGACTGTTTTAAGCGCTACGTAAGAAGGGGGGCAGGGAGGGCGCGCGCGCCAGCTCTCAATGTTTGAGTCTTATTCAATTTTTTCTCGTTTCAGGTTCTGTGCCCGGTCCACAGGCGTAAGAATTGACCATTTGGATAGTGAGGCACTCCTTTGTTAAATGGTCGCAAGTTCAGTCGCGCCAGAGTTATTTTGGTGTCAACTTAGGATTTAATGAGTGTTTGTTCAAGGTGGTGTGGAGGAGTAAAGGGGGCATGCGATGGAAGGAGTTGATTCCCTGTCTGAACAGTTGGATGGTAGGTGGCAGGTGCCCGGATATCTTGGTGTTACACCTGGGCGAAAACGATTTGTGCAGGGAAAAGGGAGTTGTTTTGATGAGGGCGATGAAGAAGGACTTGTCCTTGATAAAAGAACAGTGGGCAGGTTGCTTTGTGATGAGGACTGAGTTTGTGCCTCGCAGGGTCTAGCGGGGAGCAGTTCACCCAGGCGCCATTGACAAGGCAAGGCGGAAGGTGAATACTGAGATGTCCTGTTTTTGTAGGGGTTTAGGTTTTGGACGGGTTAGCCATACGGAGATCCGTTTTGAGGCGGTTGAATTTTTTAGGGATGATGGAGTGCATCTTTCCAGGCTCGGCATGGATTTATACCACTTAGAGATCAGTGAGGTTTTGGCCAGGTCTTTGAACGTGCAGAAACATTTTAATTGAGGACCCAGGGACTGGTGCAGGCAGGCGCGGGGTCAGAAAATTGGGGTAGATTCTCTCCTCCCATTTTTCTGGGTGGCGGGGGTTATTGAAAGTTTGCCAGGGTTGGCAGAAGTTTTTTGGGTTATTGTTGAAGTTGGGTTTATGGACAGGGATAGGGTAGGCAGGTTAGTTTAAGTTCAGTTATAGAAGTTTGCTGATTTACTGGTGTAGAGAGGCAGGCATAGGATGTTGGTTAATTGAAGTGTATAATAAAAGGGTATAATTTTGCTGCAATGCATTGTATTGTATTGTTGTTTATATGGTAATGTGAGGGTGGGGGCATGTTCAGGGGATCATAGGGGCGGGGTCAGGGGTCAGGTATTTGGATGTATTAGTGAGGCTTTAAGTTTTGTAAGGCAGTTGCCAGGGACGTTCATTGTAATGTGCATCTGTTTCAATAAAGCGGCCTTTTTCACACAACAAAATGGTCTAGTCTGGTCTGCTCCCCCCCCCTCCCAAGGGGGATTGGGGGGGCAGCCGACCGAAGGGAGTTATCCCCCCGGGCGGTTTGGGAGGAACGGGGGGGGCAGGCCCCCCGTTCCTCCATTTTGTGGTTGGGCTACGATTATGTAGCCCAAGTATGAGGGCTGTGTGCGCCCTCTCCCAGCCACCATTTTAGGTTTGGTGACCTGGTGGCTTGGAGTGTGTGCTGTAGCTTAGGTATTTTGTCCCACCCTCCCGGCCCTCGTTTTTACGTTTTTTGGGGAATTTTTTGCTGACAAGGTTTTTTACCTTTTTTGTGTTAGGCTTTCTTTCTTGGGACAGGTGAGCAAGGGGTAGCATGTATTGTCGCTTGGAACAGGTGCAGTGCAGGGGTTATTGAAAGTTTGCCAGGGTTGGCAGAAGTTTTTTGGGTTATTGTTGAAGTTGGGTTTATGGACAGGGATAGGGTAGGCAGGTTAGTTTAAGTTCAGTTATAGAAGTTTGCTGATTTACTGGTGTAGAGAGGCAGGCATAGGATGTTGGTTAATTGAAGTGTATAATAAAAGGGTATAATTTTGCTGCAATGCATTGTATTGTATTGTTGTTTATATGGTAATGTGAGGGTGGGGGCATGTTCAGGGGATCATAGGGGCGGGGTCAGGGGTCAGGTATTTGGATGTATTAGTGAGGTTTTAAGTTTTGTAAGGCAGTTGCCAGGGACGTTCATTGTAATGTGCACCTGTTTCAATAAAGCGGCCTTTTTCACACAACAAAATGGTCTTGTCTGGTCTGCTCCCCCCCCCCCTCCCTCCCAAAGCACGGTGTGCCGCCATTGCTACAAAAGGCAATAAATAAAAAAAACAAATGCTAGCGGAAAGCGCATTTCTTTTACATTTGCAAAGCAATAGCTCTGCATTTTACTAAAGCGAGACCTATTGCATTGCAAATGCTTGTGTTTAATGTCGCTCCGTCCCTTTCACTTTTGCCCGCTGGCATCCAGGAGCGGTGCAGTGCTGCCATAACGCTCTCAGATGGGTCATTTCTGTTCTCTGCTATGAGCGAGTGGAGCTGTGCACTCTGCTCGGGTCTTGCACTGCAGTTTTGGGACATGCTTCTTTCCTGACTGGGGATCATCAGTTTTGTTTAATGTTGTTTTCTATGTCTTTTTTTCCTTTTTTGCTTGCTCATCATTTTTTTTTCAGATCGCGTTTGCTTAGTTTACATAAACGTGTACTTATCCAACAGGGCGTCCCTTCTAAGGTTACCCGAGTTTTTCGTTTTATGTCTCTAGTCTCTTTCTATGTGCATGATTGCCTACTTCCAAAGGCATTGCTAACAATGGGGTTTAGCCTACACGCCGTATTGATGCAGTTTGTTTACCGGCATGGAGATATGTGTACACCTGTCACTGTTTGGTGACTCTGTTGAGCACTTGTCGATATGCATGCTATTAATCTAAACACTGGGATGTTTTCACTGTACCATAATTTGAGAATGCGATTCACCAAGCAGGTGACTCTTCAGAGCACTCTTCGCTATGCGTGTTATTAAGATAAGATGTTATCACTGTAGCGCATGAGCACATTTTTCAACTGCTCTCAACTTACTTGAGCATTAGTTGGCAATTATAGTGTTTAAGCTCTCACTTCATTTTATTAATGTTGCTCACCGCTGCATCTAACTCAGTGGCGGCTCCTCCGCTAAGGCGGAGGAGCGTCGCCCCACTGCCAGGAGCAGCAAAGACAGGAAAAGATAAAAAGATAATAACGGAATGTTATGATCTTTTTATTTTTTCCTCCTGCTGCGGCAGTGGATGAGGGGGCGGGGCGGAGCTGCAGGGGAGGAGTGGTAGAACACTCCTGTGCGCAATAACTGTTTATTCGGCCCTCTCGGGGCGCCCAAAACAGTCATGCGCATTTCCCTGTTCTCCATGCAAGCTGCATTACAGACTGCATGGAGAACATGTCCACCCCTCCAGCCCCTGGCTGAGCACCATGTCACTCTGCTCAGACCAATCACAACGCTGCATTGCAGCATTGTGATTGGCTTAGGGGTGGGAGCCTGGCTGCCTGCTTCCTGTTCCGACCTGGAGTTGGACACGGGCAAGCAGGAGAGAATACCCGGGACCTGGCGGCGGCAAGGTAAGTTTGATTTATTTGTAATTTTTTTAAAAAGCAGCCCACGCCCTTCCCCCGCACCCACCCCTCCTCCACCCGCGAGCCGTGCCGGCCGCCCCTGCTAACACTCCCGCTTTTAAACCACAAGGGACCTTTTTAGTAAGTTGTGTCATTTCATTCTACTACATGCAGTTTTCATGCACTTTGTTTAATTGGTTCGTCTTTGGATATGATGTCCTCATTGTATGGCACTGGATGCACCATAATGTGTCCATGTCACAGATAAAAGGAGTCTCCACCTCGTTGTCTCTATCGGCATTGTTCCGTTGGTGATAGATTTTTCTAATGCTGGTTGACACTGATGTAATCCTCAGGTGTATTATTTTTTT
Source organism: Calotriton arnoldi (assembly GCA_963921515.1). NCBI lineage: Eukaryota > Metazoa > Chordata > Amphibia > Caudata > Salamandridae > Calotriton > Calotriton arnoldi. The sequence goes on along the minus strand of CAWUFW010002741.1, from coordinate 457,991 downwards.
GTTCTTTCTGATGAGATGTTCAACTGCATCATTGGTTAAAAAAAAAACTTCTAACACGTGTTCAATTGAGAGTTTTTCGTTCCATGTGGCTTCTAAATATGTTAAACATGTGTGTATGCCCTTCCTATCCTCTAGTTTTATCATTATTTCTCTTTATGTTTAACTCTTTTGCTGCTTCGAACGTTCCGCGCCAGTGCGGAACATTCTATTAAGCGGGCTGGGCCGCGTCGGCCAACGGACGTGCGCAGCACTACCGAGGTAGTGCTCGCGATGGCCGTTGGCCGACGCACGCAGCAAAAGGGTTAATAGCGTACATACATATATGCTGCGCCATGTTTTCTGTGCGAGAAAATGCTAAACTCCAAAACAAAACTTTTTGATCACAGTTTACGTAAAAACGTTGTAATTTTCTAACATATTCACATTTAGGGGCATATGTACAAGCCCCTATCGCCACCACAACGTCACCTATAGTGACGTTGTGGTGACGATAGGGGCTGCGCCTTATGTACAAGGCAGCGTCAAGCCACTTAACGTGGCTTAATGCTGCCTTGTACATAAGGCCCCCTTTCACTCTATGGTTAGCGTGAAAGGGGTGGGCAGTGGGTGTTGTGGTTAGCGTTCCACCGCACAACCCATTCATTTTGACGCTGCCCCCTATGTACAAGGGTGGCGTACATAAGAGGCAACGCCAAAATTAAGGCCAGGTAAAAACTGGTCTTAAGATGGCGAAACGAGGAGAAATGCATTATTTCTCCTTGTTTTTGCTTTTTCTATGTGTGCTGCCTTGTGCAGGACACATGGAAAAAGCAAAATGCCATTGTTTGTTTATGTACAGGAAGGTGTCCCTTCCTGTACATAAACAAACATTAAAAAAATGCCCTTTTGTCACTTTCATGTGTGCTGCATGAAGCAGCACAAAGAAAGTGACAGAATGGCATTTCTAGGATTGTTTAGGTGCAGGAAGGGACACCTTCCTACACATAAACAATCCTCCCCTGCACGCAGACACCCTTGCACTCTGGTGCAAGAGTGCCTGCGTTGGCGCTAAGTTGCTAAACTTAGCGCCATCGCAGGGGGAAACGCAAGGCTGCACCACATTCTTGTAAATATGGTGCAGCCTTGCGTTTCAGAAGTGGAGAAGAGAGGCGTTAAGCCAGGAAGGCTAACGCCTCTCTCTTCCACTTCCTTGTACATATCCCCCCTAATTTCTTCTGAATTTTGCTCCATATAGTTCACGAGAGTGCGCAATGGCTGCGTCTTAGACAGATGCTACCCTTGCCTATTAATCGTGTTTGACATTAAGGATTCACAAGTTAGCGGCAAGGCCTTGTTGGTATTTCATGTGTGGGGCCGAATGTGAGTCCTAAAGCAAGTTGTTTTTCAGAACAAGACATTTACAGGAACCGTTTGTTTGTATGATCGACAGGAGCATCTTCTGCTGTGAACATGGACCACCATCTTCTGTGCTGGCAGCTTTAAACGTCTCCCTATACCTTTGCACTGTAGTTACAAATCTGCCGTTGCTGTCAGTTTAGGGGGTTCAAGCCGTGTACAGTCTTGGACAGAGTTCTGTCAAAATACTTCATAGGATGTGGTATTTGTCTGGAAGTGTTTTTTAGGCTTCTTGTTTATAGATGCTGCTGCAATAGGCTGTGCTACAAGTTGCCAGAATGTACTTATATAAATTATAGTCATTAGTGCCTGGTGTACAGAATAGAGCAAAACCAAAGGGGATGATGGACGGAGTGTTGAACATTGCAAGCACTCACCCCCAGTCAACTGATCTGGGTTTAATCCATCATCATTCTTTAGCTGACTCCGCCACCCCAGTTCAGACATGGCCATATGCAAATCAGTCTGACCCTGTGCCTCATGGGAACAGTCCAGCCCGAACTGCCAAGCCATGTCTTCCCTGGACTGGAAATAAGCATCCTGGGACCGGTTTCTGGCTTACAGCCGTCATCAGCCAGGCTATCTTGAATCCAGTGGCAAAGTGAGCAAGGGACCCACGTCTGGGCATACCCTGCCAACTTAGGGTGAACATAGCAAAACCAAAGGGGATGATGGACGGAGTGTTGAACATTGCAAGCACTCACCCCCAGTCAACTGATCTGGGTTTAATCCATCATCATTCTTTAGCTGACTCCGCCACCCCAGTTCAGACATGGCCATATGCAAATCAGTCTGACCCTGTGCCTCATGGGAACAGTCCAGCCCGAACTGCCAAGCCATGTCTTCCCTGGACCGGAAACAAGCATCCTGGGACCGGTTTCTGGCTTGCAGCAGTCATCAGCCAGGATATCTTGAATCCAGTGGCAAAGTGAGCAAGGGACCCACGTCTGGGCATACCCTGCCAACTTAGGGCGAACATAGCAAAACCAAAGGGGATGATGGACGGAGTGTTGAACATTGCAAGCACTCACCCCCAGTCAACTGATCTGGGTTTAATCCATTATCATTCTTTAGCTGACTCCGCCACCCCAGTTCAGACATGGCCATATGCAAATCAGTCTGACCCTGTGCCTCATGGGAACAGTCCAGCCCGAACTGCCAAGCCATGTCTTCCCTGGACCGGAAACAAGCATCCTGGGACCGGTTTCTGGCTTACAGCCGTCATCAGCCAGGCTATCTTGAATCCAATGGCAAAGTGAGCAAGGGACCCACGTCTGGGCATACCCTGCCAACTTAGGGCGAACATAGCAAAACCAAAGGGGATGATGAACGGAGTGTTGAACATTGCAAGCACTCACCCCCAGTCAACTGATCTGGGTTTAATCCATCATCATTCTTTAGCTGACTCCGCCACCCCAGTTCAGACATGGCCATATGCAAATCAGTCTGACCCTGTGCCTCATGGGAACAGTCCAGCCCGAACTGCCAAGCCATGTCTTCCCTGGACCGGAAACAAGCATCCTGGGACCGGTTTCTGGCTTACAGCCGTCATCAGCCAGGCTATCTTGAATCCAGTGGCAAAGTGAGCAAGGGACCCACGTCTGGGCATACCCTGCCAATTTAGCAGGGCCGTTTCTACAACTAGGCAGGACTAGGCGGCCGCCTAGGGCGGCAAAAGGTGGAGGGCGGCCGCGGCAAAAAACAATTACTCATGGTGGCCGGGAATCCGAGTCTCCTCGAATTTCAAAACGAACGCGCCTGTTCAATTCGAACGTCGACGTCACGTTCGGCGCCGGCCGGCCGGGGGCTGTGCGCGCGCGGCCGGCAAGACAAGAGGCAGAGAGAGTTCCCGCTGCGGCCTGCAGGACTATCAGGTACCGGGGGAGGCCTGGATGGGATCCGGGTCGGCTGCAGCACTGTAGGCAGGTAGATGTAAACAAGCATTGGAATAGCCAATAGGTCTCGCCTTTGGGACCTTATAAGTGTTTAGCCATGCAACAGTTGCATAACTAAATACTTAAAAGGTCCCAAAAGCGAGACCTATTGGCTATGCCAATGCTTGTTATGAAATGTTGCTTACCTGTTCTAATGAAGTCTGCAGCCTTATGCCCAACTATTCTTCCAATGATAATGCGCCGGCTGACAGTAACGCATAGTGTGATAAACATGCAAGTACTGTCACAGAGTTGCACCCACTTCAGTCTAGTGTCTAACAGTGAAGTGTTATTCCAAGCAGGTAAGAATCGAGAAGATGGAAAAGTGTGAAATTAGATGGAGCGCGCCTCTAAGTATGCAGCTAGGTACACTCTTAATTCAATAAATGCATCAAGTTTGCAAATTACGACTACGCCAGGAAGGTAGCAGCAACGCCGGCTGGGATTGACCAGTCAGGCATTTTCCGGAGCCATGCTTGGCAAAATGGCACACTGAAGTGTAACTCTTCTTATTCAGGGAGTGGTGCATTCAACGTTTCACGAGGACACCCAGGTGGATACCACACAGATGGCACAGGTCTAGGGAAAATGTAATGACAAATGCAAACCTGGCGCTGATGAAGTTGATATTTTGGAATTCACAAGTCCGACACACCTCCCTTGGGGAGCAGCATTTAGACATGCAGCCAGCTTGCCCACAGATGCTGAATGCGCCGGAGGTTTACCAGGCTGGAGCATGTCCATCTCAAGAGACAGCTGCAGTGATTTACTCGGGTGTTATCTCAACAGATATTTCAACTTGGGAGTTGCTCTTCTGTCCAGAGCCGTGATCTGCAGGAATAATTCAAGCGGGACCAGCTACGTGCTCTGAAGACACTACTTAGAAAGGAGTCCAGTGTAAAATGGGTTTCCCTTTCAAACAGTGCATGCTCTGCTGAGCGAATTAAAAGTCAAATGTTCCAATTAAAACAATAGCTATTTAAAATATAGATTACCAGTAGAATTGCTAAGGGTCACTGGGTTCCAAATATACATTTAACCAAAATGGTTTGGACAAGGCTTGGATTCAACAGTGACTGGAGCTGCCGTGCAATTTCATTTAGGAGCATGTATATGCGTGAGAGCACGTATCGATCACAGCGCAATTTAACAACCCCTTGTTTACCATGCAAGCCAGCTCTACCGCACAGCCCAAGCTCTACCGCACAGCCCAAGCTCTACCGCGCAACCAAGCTCTGCAGTGCAACCGAGCTCTGCAGTGCAACCCAGCACTACCGTCCAATCCAGCTCTACCGTGCAACCCAACCCATAAATTAGGTACCTCAACACAGTCTTGAAAATAACTTCACGGCTCCACCCGCTTTTTGCAACATCTTCTCATAAGTCTCCCGTACCTCTCTGCGACCTCATCTGTCAGAGGAAGCGAAGCGTATCTGTCAACAGACAGCTCCACAGAAATCTGGCTTCTCAAGTAATCCCACGGGAAGTGGTGAGAGACGCTACTACTCCCAGGCCAACCCGGAGCCTGGGAGAAACAAGCATTGGCCGCGCGGCCGGGCGAGACGCGCTCTGTGGTGGGGGAGGGGGAGGAGCAAGTGAGAAGAAAGACATATGGCGCCTGGAGCATGCGAGGAATGCGCGTTACTGTGCGCGTACTCGCATGCTCTAGGCCAGCCAAAAGTTGTGGTCGCATTTCTAAAAGCCCACTACAAAATTTCTCGCTGGCTTTCAGGGCGAGACCTAAAAAAATATAGGGGGCTAAAGCCATAAAGGCCTGGTGAGTTAGTTATAACCTGGTTAGTGGCTAAGTAAGCAAGCAGCAAGTTGAGCCGCAGCTCCTGTTTTTTTTTTTTATATAATCAGATGTTTTGGGGCCTATTTGGTATTCCTTTGGTGATGTGTGTTATCTGCTGTGTGTATTACTAAATGACTGCCCAATATACACCAGAGAAGGGTATACCCAAAACGTCAACAAATATCTCCTTTGGTTCTTTGATTATCGTTGACCGCGCCTTGCTGCATTGGATGCACAGGCATTTTTGTAAATCTTGGCATATGAACCAAGGATGATTTATGGCATCTTTTGTATACATTTTAATGTTGAATACACAAGCACTGCGTAGTCCGCACTTTTTATGTCACCCTGGTATTTGTATTGGAGGAGAATATACAACAGCAGGAGAAACTTTTTCGTCTCATTGTCTGTTTTTGCAACCCACATGAGAACCGTCCATTAGGATGCTTCAATAATACATTTGATGTGGTTTCCTCTGATTTATAAAGGATTCCATTTGGTTTCTTCCTTCCGTGTCACCATAGTCCATATATCCTTTTGCAAGTGCACCCCCTCTCTTTTGCGTCATTGATATGATGGCTCTTTTCCTTCAGTGACTTCATACTCTCCTGCTCATCCTTCATGACGTCATGCTCTCCCTCTCTTCCTTCAGTGACTTCATGCTCTCCCTCTCTTCCTTCAGTGACTTCATGCTCTCCCTCTCTTCCTTCAGTGACTTCATATTCTCCCTCACTTCCTTCAGTGACATCATACTCTCCCTCTCTTCCTTCAGTGACTTCATACTCTCCCTCTCTTCCTTCATGACGTCATGCTCTCCCTCTCTTCCTTCAGTGACTTCATACTCTCCTGCTCTTCCTTCATGACGTCATGCTCTCCCTCTCTTCCTTCAGTTACTTCATACTCTCCTGCTCTTCCTTCATGACGTCATGCTCTCCCTCTCTTCCTTCAGTGACTTCATGCTCTCCCTCTCTTCCTTCAGTGGTTTATATTCTCCCTCACTTCCTTCAGTGACATCATTCTCGCCCTCTCTTCCTTCAGGGACTTCATGCTCTCCCTCACTTCCTTCAGTGACATCATACTCTCCCTCTCTTCCTTCAGTGACTTCATACTCTCCCTCTCTTCCTTCATGACGTCATGCTCTCCCTCTCTTCCTTCAGTGACTTCATACTCTCCTGCTCTTCTTTCATGACGTCATGCTCTCCCTCTCTTCCTTCAGTGACTTCATGCTCTCCCTCTCTTCCTTCAGTTACTTCATACTCTCCTGCTCTTCCTTCATGACATCATACTCTCCCTCTCTTCCTTCAGTGACTTCATACTCTCCCTCTCTTCCTTCATGACGTCATGCTCTCCCTCTCTTCCTTCAGTGACTTCATACTCTCCTGCTCTTCTTTCATGACGTCATGCTCTCCCTCTCTTCCTTCAGTTACTTCATACTCTCCTGCTCTTCCTTCATGATGTCATGCTCTCCCTCTCTTCCTTCAGTGACTTCATGCTCTCCCTCTCTTCCTTCAGTGACTTCATACTCTCCCTCTCTTCCTTCAGTGACTTCATACTCTCCTGCTCTTCCTTCATGACGTCATGCTCTCCCTCTCTTCCTTCAGTGACTTCATGCTCTCCCTCTCTTCCTTCAGTGCTTTATATTCTCCCTCACTTCCTTCAGTGACATCATTCTCGCCCTCTCTTCCTTCAGGGACTTCATGCTCTCCCTCTCTTCCTTCAGGGACTTCATGCTCTCCCTCTCTTCCTTCAGTGAGTTCATACTCTCCCTCTCTTCCTTCAGTGAGTTCATACTCTCCCTCTCTTCCTTCAGTGAGTTCATACTCTCCCTCTCGTCCTTCAGTGACATCATGCTCTCCCTCTCTTCCTTCAGTGACTTCATGCTCTCCCTCTCTTCCTTCAGTGACGTCATTCTCTCACTCTCTTCCTTCAGGGACTTCATACTCTCCCTCTCTTCCTTTGGTGATGTGTGCACGGGGTTTCACTCTGGGGATACTGCAGTGTGCAAAGATTACCCCCCCCTAGTGTTCCAGAGATGCTGTAGGCACACTACATCCTCTGGAGAAGCTGTAGTCCGCATGGATTATTGCTCTGGTGATGCTGTAGGGTGCAGAGGTTGTAGTGTCCATCAGTATTTCTCTACTAATGTGGTATTGTATGTGGGGAGTTCCTTTCACAACGCTGTAGTGACTATGGGATACACTACAGCTAAAGGTGTAGTGTGCATGTGTCCTGGCAATGGAGCATTGTCTGTCTGGCAGTCTACTTTGCTTCTGGTGATATTGAAAGGCATTTTGTGCAGTAATACCTCCAAGCTTTTATTGTGGAGATGTTGTGGTGTGCACCAGCACCACAGTAACATGTTGTTGACCCTGTCCTGTATATGCGGTACCCGTGTAATGCTGTACCTGTTCGTGTACTGCTGTTCGGATGAAGTAATGTCAAATCCTTTTGGTAATGCTGGTATGCCCTGATTGTGCACATCTGTTGATGCAGAAGTGTCTGTGTGGTATCCTTTGGTGACACTGAGGTACCCGGGGTATTTTGGTGATGCTGTAATATGTATGGGCTCTCTTTATGGTGATACAGTCCGAGATGCTTCCATGGTGAGGCTGTGCTATAAACATGTATGTTAATTCTGTAGAAACTAAGAGGTATCGCTCTGCGTGTGGAGTGCTTAGCTGATGGTGTCTTGTCCCTGCGTACCCCTCTTGTGTTTCTTTGGGGTCTGCGCGTACCCCTCTGTTATGCTGTAATGTGCATGTGATATGCTTGTGACGCTTGAGTGTCTATCAGTGTCCCCCTTTTGCTTCTGTGGAGTCTGTGCGTACCCCGCTGTTGATGCTGTAGGGTCCATAGAGTGCACCTCTGGTGACACTGTATCAATCAATCAATCAATCATGTCACTTATAAAGCGCACTACATACCCGCGAGGGTCTCAAGGCGCTGGGGGAAGAGGAGGGTGGTGCTGCTACTGATCGAAGAGCCAGGTCTTGAGGAGTCTTCTGAAGGCCAGTAGGTCTTGGGTCTGTCGGAGGTTGGTGGGGAGGGTGTTCCAGGTCTTGGCGGCGAGGTGGGAGAAGGATCTGCCGCCGGCGGTCGTTTTCCGGATGCGGGGGACTGTGGCGAGGGCGAGGCTGGTCGAGCGGAGCTGGCGGGTGGGGGTGTAGAAGCTGAGTCGTCTGTTGAGGTAGGCTGGTCCGGAGTTGTGGAGTGCTTTGTGTGCGTGGGTGAGGAGCTTGAAGGTTATCCTCTTGTTGACAGGGAGCCAGTGCAGGTCTCTCAGGTGGGGTGTGATGTGGCTGCGTCGGGGGATGTCGAGGATAAGACGTGCAGAGGCGTTCTGGATGCGTTGCAGCCGTCTCAGGAGCTTAGCCGTCGTTCCTGCGTAGAGGGCGTTTCCGTAGTCCAGCCTGCTGGTGACGAGGGCCTGGGTGACTGTTTTTCTTGTTTCGGTGGGGATCCACTTGAAGATCCTGCGGAGCATTCGGAGGATGTTGAAGCAGGATGAGGAAACGGCGTTGACCTGCTTAGTCATGGAGAGGGCGGGGTCGAGGATGACCCCTAGGTTGCGTACGTGGTCGGTGGGTGGCGGGGCTGTTCCCAGTGATGTTGGCCACCAGGAGTCGTCCCAGGCTGAAGGGTTGGAACCAAGGATGAGGACCTCCGTCTTGTCCGAGTTCAGCTTCAGGCGGCTGGTCCTCATCCATTCGGCGACGGCCTTCATTCCTTCGTGGAGGTGGGCTTTGGCGGTGTGAGGGTCTTTGGTGAGGGAGAGGATCAGCTGGGTGTCGTCGGCGTAGGAGATGATGTTGAGGTTGTGCTGTCGGGCGACGTGGGCGAGGGGTGCCATGTAGATGTTGAACAGCGTTGGGCTGAGGGAGGAGCCTTGGGGTACGCCGCAGATGATCTTGGTGGCCTTGGATCGGAAGGGGCGAGGCGGACGCTTTGTGTTCTGCCGGAAAGGAAGGATGTGGTCCAGTCCAGGGCCTTCTCTTGGATCCCGGCGTCGTGAAGGCGTGTTCGTAGTGTGTGGTGGCAGACCGTGTCGAAGGCGGCTGATAGGTCCAGGAGGATGAGGGCTGCTGTTTCTCCGTTGTCTAGCAGGGTCCTGATGTCATCGGTGGCGGCGATGAGGGCGGTTTCGGTGCTGTGGTTCCTGCGGAAGCCGGACTGGGAAGGGTCCAGGATGTTGTTCTCCTCGAGGTAGCGGGTCAGTTGTTTGTTGACGATTTTCTCGGTGACCTTCGCGGGGAACGGGAGCAGAGAGATGGGTCGGAAGTTCTTGAGGTCCTTTGGGTCTGCCTTGGGTTTCTTGAGTAAGGCGGTGATCTCGGCGTGCTTCCAGCTTTCCGGGAAGGTTGCTGTCTCGAAGGAGATGTTGATTATTTTCCGGAGATGGGGCGCGATGGCTGTACTGGCTTTGTTGAAGATGTGGTGAGGGCACGGGTCTAGCGGTGAACCGGAGTGGATGGTGTTCATGATCTCGCTGGTGTCCTCGTCGTTGATGTTGGTCCAGGAGAGCAGGCGGTTGGTGGTTGTGGGGGCAGTGGTCTCGGTGGTTGCCGGGGCGGTCGTGGTGTTGAAGCTGTCGTGGATGTCGGCGATTTTGCGGTGGAAGAAGGTGGCCAGTGAGTCGCACAGGTCTCGCGATGGCTGGATGTCGTTGGTGTTGGAGCTGGGGTTGGAGAGTTCCTTCACGATGTTGAAGAGCTCTTTGCTGTTGTGTGCGTTGTTGTCTAGGCGGTCTTTGAGTGAGGCCCTTTTGGCGGATCTGATGAGGTGATGGTGACTGCGGGTGGCGTTCTTGTGGGCGGCGTAGCTGTCCGCTGTCCGTTCGTGGAGCCAGATCTTCTCCAGTTTTCGGCATGTTCGTTTGGAGGCCTGGAGGTCTTCGGTGAACCAGGTGGCTTTCTTGCTGGTGTGGCTGTTGGGCGGATTCTTGAGCGGGGCGAGGGTGTTGGCGCAGTCGTCGATCCACTGTCTGAGGTTGCGGGCGGCGGTGTCGGGGTCAGAGGGTTCGGCGGGTGGGCTCAGGGCGAGGGTTGTGGTTAGCTGGTCTTCCGTGACTCTGCTCCAGCAGCGGCGAGGCATTTGTTCGGTGCGGTGGTGCGTGGTGGGCTTCCTGTAGGTGAAGTGGATGCAGTGGTGGTCAGTCCAGTGGGGTTCGGAGGTGTGGTTGAAGGAGATGTGTGGGCTTGCGGAAAAGATGGAGCCTAGCGTGTGGCCGGCGGCGTGGGTGGGTGTAGTCACAAGCTGTCTGAGTCCAAGGGTGGCGAGGTTGTCGATCAGGGTGGTGGAGTTGGTGTCCTTGTTGTTCTCGAGGTGGAAGTTCAGGTCCCCGAGGAGGATGTAGTCCGTGGAGGCGATGGCGTGTGTGCTGACGAAGTCAGCGATGGAATCGCTGAACTGTGGTCGGGGTCCGGGGGTCTGTAGATGAGGGTTCCTCTGAGGGTGGTGTTGGGATCGGTGTGGATCTGGAAGTGCATGTGTTCGGCGGTGCTGAGGGTGTCGTCGGTGTTGGTTGAGACTCTGAGGGTGTTCCTGTGGACGATGGCGATGCCTCCTCCGACTCCGTTGGTGCGGTCCCTGCGGGTGATCTTGTATCCGTCCGGGATGGCAATGGCGATGTCGGGGGCTGAAGCGGGATTCAGCCAGGTCTCCGTCAGGAATGCGACGTCTGGGGAGGTTGAGTCGAGAAGGTCCCAGAGTTCGATGGCGTGTTTGCGGGCGGAGCGGGTGTTGAGGAGGATGCATCTGAGGTAGTTGGGTTCTTTCCTGGGCGGTGGTTTGGCGGGGCGGGTGCTGGCGAAGCTGCAGTTCCGGCAGGTGAAGGGCCCTTGGGTGCGCTTCGGGGTGGCCTGGTAGCAGGCGTGATCTTTTCCGGGGTTGAGTGCGTGGAGGGTGCTGGCGTCGTATCGGCGTCTGTTGATGTGGCGGGCGAGGGGGATGCCCGGACCAGGGGGTCTGGCGCTGGGCGCGGTCACGGCGCGGACGGGCGCAGACGGGCTTGCCTTAGGCGCGCCTTTGGCGCGCCAGCGGCGCGGCCGCACAGCAGCCGCCATAAATGGGGAGGTGGGAGGGAGGAGCAGGGAATGGGGCAGCGAATGGGCAGTGAGGGGGCGGGGCCGCAGGGGCGCAGCGGCGGGAAACAGGCACAGAAGGGAAAACGAGCACAATCAGGGCATCAAGGGGGCACAGAAAGGAAAAAACGAGCACAATCAGGGGCAGCAAGGGGGCACAGAAAGGAAAAACGAGCACAATCAGGGCCAGCAAGGGGGCACAGAAAGGAAAAACGAGCACAATCAGGGGCAGCAGCAGGGCACACAGACGGAGCTGTGTGGTGGGGGAGCGACCTACCAGTCAAGGTCAGGGGTCGCTCTCTTCACCACGCAGCGGCCGCCATAAATGGGGAGGTGGGAGGGAGGAGCAGGGAATGGGGCAGCGAATGGGCAGTGAGGGGGCGGGCCGCAGGGGCGCAGCGGCGGGTAACAGGCACAGAAGGGAAAACGAGCACAATCAGGGCATCAAGGGGGCACAGAAAGGAAAAAAAAAATGAGCACAATCAGGGGCAGCAAGGGGGAACCGAAAGGAAAAACGAGCACAATCAGGGGCAGCAAGGGGGCACAGAAAGGAAAAAAAACGAGCACAATCAGGGGCAGCAAGGGGGCACAGAAAGGAAAAAACGAGCACAATCAGGGGCAGCAAGGGGGCACAGAAAGGAAAAAACGAGCACAATCAGGAGCAGCAAGGGGGCACAGAAAGGAAAAAAAACGAGCACAATCAGGGGCAGCAAGGGGGCACAGAAAGGAAAAAACGAGCACTATCAGGGCCAGCAAGGGGGCACAGAAAGGAAAAAACGAGCACAATCAGGGGCAGCAAGGGGGCACAGAAAGGAAAAAACGAGCACAATCAGGGGCAGCAAGGGGGCACAGAAAGGAAAAAACGAGCACAATCAGGGGCAGCAAGGGGGCACAGAAAGGAAAAAACGAGCACAATCAGGGGCAGCAGCAGGGCACACAGACGGAGCTGTGTGGTGGGGGAGCGACCTACCAGTCAAGGTCAGGGCCTATGGGTAATGCATGGACACTACAGCTTCAATTGAGGGGTATTTAAAGACCAGTGCTTAGTTAGGTGGTTGCTGGTGAGCCCCAACGGCCTTCATTTTTGGGACTGACACTTATTTTACCTCATCAGGCTTTGATTCAGAGCAAGAGAGAGAAAAACACAAAACAGGGAATGAAGGAGGAAGAGAAAGACGGGGAAACAAAGAAAGCAGGGATGTGCCCTCTTTGATTCCGTAGTGTCTATGGTCACTCTTCTGGGGATCCCTGCCATCTATGGGTGATGCAGCAATGTGTACAAGCTGCTGTCAGATGATTCCGTAGCGCCTACGTGGTGTTTATCTGGTGAGGCACTGGTTCTGTAAGGCACCGCTTTAGTGGTACTGTAGTGTGTATGGATAGCATTGTGGTGATGCACTATCTATGGGGTGATGCTCTGGTGAATCAGGAGAACTCCTGTGGTGATGTGGATCTGTCTGTGTGGTAATCCTACTGTGCAGCAGTAGTGTCTGTGTGCATCCTGGTAATGATGTGGTGTCTATGGCTACTCCTCTGCTGAGGCTGTAGTGCCCACGCCTTTGGTGAAGCTGTAAAAGGTAACCCTTGTGACCCTGCATTATTTATAGGTTACCCCAGTGGTGCTGCAGAAACATCTACAAGATCGTAGTAAAAGGGAGGGGGCGGCATTTTTCAATTCTCGCCTAGGGAGGCAAAACACCTAGAAACGGCCCTGCAACTTAGGGCGAACATAGCAAAACCAAAGGGGATGATGGACGGAGTGTTGAACATTGCAAGCACTCACCCCCAGTCAACTGATCTGGGTTTAATCCATCATCATTCTTTAGCTGACTCCGCCACCCCAGTTCAGACATGGCCATATGCAAATCAGTCTGACCCTGTGCCTCATGGGAACAGTCCAGCCCGAACTGCCAAGCCATGTCTTCCCTGGACCGGAAACAAGCATCCTGGGACCGGTTTCTGGCTTACAGCCATCATCAGCCAGGCTATCTTGAATCCAGTGGCAAAGTGAGCAAGGGACCCACGTCTGGGCATACCCTGCCAACTTAGGGCGAACATAGCAAAACCAAAGGGGATGATGGACGGAGTGTTGAACATTGCAAGCACTCACCCCCAGTCAACTGATCTGGGTTTAATCCATCATCATTCTTTAGCTGACTCCGCCACCCCAGTTCAGACATGGCCATATGCAAATCAGTCTGACCCTGTGCCTCATGGGAACAGTCCAGCCCGAACTGCCAAGCCATGTCTTCCCTGGACCGGAAACAAGCATCCTGGGACCGGTTTCTGTCTTACAGCCGTCATCAGCCAGGCTATCTTGAATCCAGTGGCAAAGTGAGCAAGGGACCCAGATCTCTGTACTGGGGTGAATGTACGACATTGTTCTGCATTCTGTCCATCAATTGTTGTTTTTGCATTTGTCACCCCGAGTGGGACGGGTATGCCCAGACGTGGGTCCCATGCTCTCCATGCCAGGTGGCCATATAGGAGACTGGCAAGGGTGTAGTATGTAGCTGATGGCACAATAATATATTACTGAAGCATAGTGTGATAGCGCACTGACATTTACAGACAGCACATTTTTTATTGAAATGGCCGCTTAATGTGCACAGACGTTGTGTTTTACTGATAAAACTATACAGGGCACAATTGATAATGTATGACAATTGGGTTTCAGCAAATATTTTATTTGCTTATTACCAAGTGTATTCATTTACTTAGATCATATTAAAATATTTGTTTCAATCACACTCCAGAATTACAAAAAAATGTTTCATTTGTGCTTTCCTAACTTCTGATATATCCTAAAATGTGTGTACAATTCATTTACATGTATTTACATGTTGTCTCGTGTTAGAAAAAAATGTCATCCTACAACCTTTCCTTTCACACGCCGTGTACCTAGCAAGATTGTCAGAGTTCACTTTAGAAAAGCCTCTCACTTTGCAGTCAGAGAAAGTAAAAGACAACCACCTCCCTTTCAAAAGAATAAACAGCAAATTTTCATAAGATGTAGCCTGGTATTTCACCTCTGTCTCGAACACACAGCAAATGTGACAAGATAAAAACAACATTTAACGGCATCTTTATTACTCTTTCACCTTCTGAACTCCAGCATGGTTATTTTGGGGGTGCAGCAGCACCCCGTACACCTTCTTCCAGGGACTATGAATGAATTGGGAGACACACAGAGCACAAAGCAGCCATTTTAGCCTGCACACCTCCTGCTGCCCCAGGCGTGTCAGCCTGGCCTATCCCTGAAGCCCTCACCATCTATTTTAAGTCCCTGCCTGGTGCTGGGCTTACTCCAGGTCTGAGCTGGAGTACATTTACTACTGTTTTGGGTCCTTTCTGGAACTAGCAATTTTACACTTGTGAATTTGGCTCCACCCCGTTTCCAGGAATAGCGGCAGGTAAGTCTGTACCAGGTTTCTCGAACGAGTAACTCGGAAGCGACTGATAGCTCTCTCGCTACCTGGAAGTAGCTCTCCTGTGTGCATACCAGCCTATTAAATTAGAAGCTTTTATGTTTGAGTTAATATATGTATTGGAAAACATGAAAAGCTTGAATTTGCGATGCAAATGTGTATATTTTCAGAACTCATAAGCTGATTTTTGTGGAAAATGGATTTATAAAATGTATTTAAAGCTGATATTTGGATGATAAACAGGCTCGGTTCTAAAGGGTGTGCCAAGCCCACAGTAGGAAGAGGCCTGGCCCACCCAAGGCCGTTCAGAACTTCAAAAACAGCTTTTTTTCACTAATGTTAATCAGAGGCCAGCTGCTCCATACGCTCTGCCTAATTGTTAATTTTAATTAATAGTACCATTAACTTCGGCTACTTTCAGGTCTGGGGACTGGTCTGAAGGCAAGTTTGAACTCAGTAGAGATGGTAATTGCTATCATGCATGATTGAACAGGTCTTCTGAACACCTTTGCTGTAACAAAAGAAACACCAGCTCCCAATCCAAGGTACTTCGGAATCAAAATCAATTGCTATGACAGAAATGCTCTGCAAATGGTTTTGCCTTTCCTAAAATGTCCTGCCGTGAGGCCATTCCTATGTTGCAACACTTGCAGGGATAGCATGCTGCTTTGTGGAGGGACCTATGTTTAACCTGCAGCAAACCTGTTTGAAGATTAACAGGGTCATCTCAGGATTTCATCATTCTGAGGCAGATAAAATTGGTATCACTTGGTTACCTAATGGGAACACTTGTTGTTTGCAGTGCTACGAAATGGCAAATTATGCAGGAACAGATGCTATATGAAACAAGCATTGGCAAAGCCAATAGGTCTTGCTCACGCCATGTTGTACAGCAGCATGGCCGTGCAGCACGGCTAAAAGTTATAGCACCTTTCCTCTCTTTTTCTAATTTTTAGCCATGCTGCACAGCAATGCTGCAGTAGAACATGGCTAAAAGACATTGTGACAGCCAAAGGCTCTTGCATAGGCAAAACCTATTGGCTTTGCCAATGCTTGTTGCTCTAATTTTGCTATTAAGGAGGCTGTTCGTAGAAATGAGAAAATGCACATATTGTAGGAAACCGTCATGTCCTGCCTGGTGGGCAGCTTGGCTCTTCGAAGCATTCACCTTGTTTGTAGACTGGAGCAGTAATGGCGCTGGGTATGGAAGTGACTGGACTTCAGTCCTTTGAAGGGTAGTGATGGCTTTGTCAGTATTAGTAGACTGTCTGCCAGTCTGCTGAGATAGGGTTTCCCACTTATCCCATCTGTTTCTAGCTTCTCACTACCACTGGTATTTCGAGGTAAACAGTCATAAAAGGTTTCTACAGGATCCATTACCCGGCATATTTATATTTAAGCAATACTTGTTTTTGTAATCGACCTTGAAAGGATATTAGTTTCACTTGGCCCCACAGATTTGTACACGTAGACTTCAGATTAACTAGATGTAGGAAGTAAGCACATTAACCCACTTTTGCTGTGCTATAAAGGCCAGTCTGCAGAGGTGTCTTTGAGGAACAGTTTAGTATACCCTCCTCTACGAACTAATCAATGGATTTGCCTGTGACATATTTTTTGTGATCTGGGTGCAGATGTGACCAAGAACAAGTGGAGCCCTGATCCTCTACTGGCATGTAGAATAGCCTAGTTGGTAAGTGCCTGCTGCCGCAATCTTTGGGCAACCTGCACCAGTTCTCAGGCTCAAGTACTGATGGGGCAGATGTTTATCCTTGTGAGGTAGATAAAACGAGAGCCTTTGAATTGGCTAGATACACTATTGTCTAAGCGACAATTATTCGACTCATGGTTTGCACTGTACACATAGACAGCTCTGTACTGCAGGTGAATCCTTGCAGTACCCACAGTTGCGCATAATAAACCGGATCACGTGGTTGGAGTCATTCAGGCTGAAACCTGTTCAACTCTTGGCCTGAGACTACCAAAACAAATTGCAATTTCTGCCAGTTGTGATTGTCTGAAGCAACCGTATGGCAGGAAATAAATAATGAGGCATGTAAACACTGTGCAGCATGGGAAGTGAGACAACAGTAGGGTGGAAGGAGGGAGGGAAGAACCATCATAGGGGAAGAAGAAAGAAGCAACACTGAGGAAGAAAAAAGAAAATGTGAGGTGGGAGGGAAGAAGTAACACGGGGAAGTAGTAAGAAGCCACACGGGGAAAAAAAGAAATTCAAAGGGAGAGAAGAAGCAACACGGACAACAGGAGGGTGGGAGGGAAGAAGCAACACGGATAATGGGAAGGTGGGAGGGAAGAAGCAACACGGACAATGGGAAGGTGGGAGGGAAGAAGCAACACGGACAACGGGAGGGTGGGAGGGAAGAAGCAACACGGACAACGGGAGGATGGGAGGGAAGAAGCAACACGTGAAAGAAGAAAGAAGCAACACGGGGAAAAGAAAGAAATTCAGAGGGAGAGAAGAAGCAACACGGACAACAGGAGGGTGGGAGGGAAGAAGCAACACGGACAACGGGAGTGTACGAGGTGGGTAGGAAGAATCAGCAAGGGAAGAAGCAACACATGGAAAGAAGTACCTGCTCCATACAAAGAAGAGGAAGTAAATTCTACACATGCCACCCAATTAGAAGGCAGAAAACTAGAGTGACAATGAAGCCAATGAATGGTAAGCAATGGGCGGCTCTAAGCCTCTTTTAGTAAACAAAATGTCTTGCAAGCGAGAACGTATGTGCTGTCTCAGGCGAGAGCAAAAAACAAGTTATTAAATAATTATTTGAAGATAAAAAAACAGAGGTTCCAATTGAGTTACAACTACAGCAGGGTACAACACATAAGGAACTAAATCTAAAAACTACTGAAACATAACAAGTTTCCTTTTGCAGTGTTGTCACAACAAGTTACCAATTGAGTAAAAGTGAGTAAAAAAAATACATTATAGCACTATACAAAATATGTTAATCACTTCTAAATTATGTTGGAAGGTGTATACTGTAATAATGATAATCATTCACAATTAAACATTTTTATAGAAATATCTTTTTTCAGAAGCACATTGACTGATGTATGTCAATACAGTTATGATGTATGTTTTACAGCTCATAGCGTGCATCCATTGTACCCTTATATACTGTTGAAATCTGTATTTTAAATGAGTGGCTAAGTAGAGCTTATGAGTGCACAGTATGGTTTCTGTGTTTGTTTAAATTAGGCCCCTGCAATATTGTTTTCCTGAATGACTAAAGCTTCTTTTATGCTGAGTTCAGTTGGTAAATGTTAAATACCATTTACACAATTGCAAATCAAATTCAGGTTACAAAACATCCACATATCTAAATACTAGCAGCTCAAGCATACTGTTACTTCTTGCATTAAGGGGCTGATGGGAAAGCTAGACGTGCCACCGCAAGAAGTAAGGTTATTAGAGGCTAGAACGCCTAAAAAAAACAATACTGCTTTCTGTCTCAAAAGAAGCCGCATGTGTCCAAGGTGCCTGTATTGTGAGATGAGACTGTGGGGCAGGGTGCTTTCTAAATATCGAGTAGGAGATATCATGGGACTTTAATATCGTAGATCGGAAAGTAAGTATATATATCCACATAGTCACCTCCCCAAGCCATTAAAGGCCCTGGGCCGTCCTAGTGGGCAAGAGCTTTCAAAATGCTCCTGCTCACTGGGAGAAGACTTTTGATCTGTGCCTCTGTCCACACTGAAGCGGGCAGGGAAAAGGATCAAAATATTGCTACCGCCCGGAGGGAGCAGCATTAGTCACTGCTCCCTGCGGGCAGGAGCAATGTCGGTTCCTGCTGCATGCCGGGAGCCGGCTGGAGCGTGGGGCTCCCCCGCGGTCCCCAACTAGCATATGGTGGGTGCCTAGGGTGGGCACCTGCTTTTTAGGAATGCAGGCACCGGGGCATGGGATCTTCGGGGCCCTTAAGGGCCTAGGGTGGGGGGCCACATGCCCCCATTCCCCATTTTAAGTAATCTTGGCCTTGGGGGTGTACTCCCTGGGGCCTTTAGAGGCTTGGGTAGGAGGGCCACGCTGTCCCCCTTCCCATATAAACTAAGTGAAGAGGGCCCTAGGGGATGGCGTCCCTGGGGCCGATACTGGCTCAGGGAGGGTGGCCGCGCAGTCCACCTCCCCTTTATTTAAAGAGTGGCCCTGGGGGGTGGGGTTCTCAGGACCTAACAAGGCTCTGGGAGGGGGAGCCGCACAGCCCACTCCCCTTTATTTAAGTGAATGGCCCTGGTAGATGGAATCCCTAGGGCCTAACAAGGCTCGAGGAAGGAGCCGCGTGACCCCCTGAAATTTTAGTAATGACCTGGGGGATGGGGTCCCCAGGGCCTAACAAGGCTCGGGATGGGGGCCACGCAGCCCCCCCAACCATTTAATTTTAGTAATGGCCCTTGGGCATAGAGTCTCCAGGGCCTAACAAGGCTCTAGGAAGGGGGCCATGTGGCCCCCTGCCCTTTAATTTTAGTAATGGCCCTGGGGGATGGGGTCTCCAGGGCCTAACAATGCTTTAATTTTAGTAATGGCCCTTGGGGATGGGGTCTCCAGGGCCTAACAAGGTTCGGGGAATGGGGGCTGCGTAGTCCCCCACCCCTTTAATTTTAATAATGGCCCTGGGGTCCCCAGGGCCCAACAAGGCTCGGGGAGGGGGGCTCAGGGCCCCCTTCCCTTTAATTTTAGTAATGGCCCTTGGGGATGGGGTCTCCAGGGCCTAACAAGGTTCGGGGAATGGGGGCTGCGTAGTCCCCCACCCCTTTAATTTTAGTAATGGCCCTGGGGTCCCCAGGGCCCAACAAGGCTCGGGGAGGGGGGCCCAGAGCCCCCCTTCCCTTTAATTTTAGTAATGGCCCTGGGGGATGGGGTCCACAAGGTCCAATGAGGCTTGGGGAGGGGGCCACACTGCCCCCACTTTCATTTAAAAAAGGCCCTGGGGATGGGGCCCCCAAGGCCTAATAAGGCTCGGGAATGGGGGCCACGCGGTCCCCCTCCCCTTTAATAAAAAAAAGTCCCTGAGGGATGCTGTCCCCATGGCCTAATAAGGTTTGGAGAGGGGGACACGCGGCCCCCTCCCCTTTCATAAAAAAAGGTCCTGGGGGATGGGGTCCCCAGGGCCTAATATGACTCAGAAGGGGGGTGACGTGGCCCCCTTTCCCTTTTTAAAAAAAAGGTGCTGAGGGATGGGGTCCCCAGGGCCTAATAAGGCTGAGAAAGGGGGGCCTCTTGGCCCCCCTCTCTTTTAAAAAACAAGGCCCTGGGATCCTCAGGGCCTAACTGACTTAATTTGGCTCGAGAGGGAGGTCACATGGCCCCCCTCCACTTTAAAACTCATAAGGCCCTGTGGCTTTACGTATGGTAATAACATTTTACTTTACGTTAAAAAAAATCACTGAAAAAAACAACGTTTCAAGTAACATGATAGTTAGGTGTGATAAAAAGATCTGTTTTTGTTTTAAAACACTTTAGAAATTCACTGAAAAAAGTAACTTTATAGTTAGGTGAATGTGTCAGTGACAACAATAACGTTTTGAACTAAATAAACACAGAAATTCACCAGTTACAGTTTGCAGAGCTAAATTTAACTTGCACCCCCATCATGCACTGCTTATGACCTCACATATTACTTCACCCATGACGTATTCTATGACATCAGTGATGACATCTCAAATGACATCACTGATGACATCATCCAAGCTTCTTTTGTTCACATTGTTCTATAAATATGTATAGCATTAGAGCTCTGAAAGTAAGTACAAAAAAGTTCAGAAGAATATGAGGCATCATTAATGCCATCACAGAAACAGCTCCATTAGGTGAACAAACCACGAGTTACATTAACCCTGTACCATACACTTCAAGGGTAGCATAGTTCTTAATAACAATCAACCACAGATATAATGGAAATCCTCATTGCATACGGTGTTCATTCTGTATACAACTGTTCAGAGAAAGTCTAGTTCCTAAAAATAATGAATGTCTGTTCCAAAACGAATTCCCTACAACGGACAGCTTTTATCTGTATTAAACCCCTAACAGTCACCAAACCTACATTGAGAAATTAAGTTGATATGAGTAGAGAAGTGGGTACTATCAATAGTATTCACTCTATGGAGAGAGTTTACCCTAAACTACACTGTTTGCAGACAGCGAAACAATCATGAGAAATACACTACAGAGTATTAAAAAGTATCTACTAAGAACAGTGTGTTCTCTATGCAACACTTGGTAAAAAAGACACTTTTCGCTTAAAATAAAAAACGTCTGAAGGTGCTAAAGATGATACTACCTGCAGCTTTCATACTGTGGTGAAAACTTTACAGATAGACCATTTTCTGAAGCAAAACAATAACATATACATAGCTTAATACCTCTTGCACGCAGTCTTTTATGTCACATAGAAATTGTCATGCTGAGACAATTCTGTCTAATAACTTAAAGTTGCTTACAATACTTAGTATGTTGTATGTAGAATCTTTGCCCTGTAGAGCCTAAAAACTTGTGCAGAACATAAAAGTCACAAGTTGTGAAGTGTCACCCTCATACAGGGTTACTCTTCATTGTAAACATTTATAACGTGTTCAATACCTGTACACAGCTATGCTGTATTAGGAACACATGCGTTTTGTAAACACTTACACCCATTATCTGGACTCAAGCTGTACAAAATTAGACAAAGAAGTATTACGGTAGTTACCAGCGACTATGTAAACTATAAAACAAACTAGCACACTCATTGGATGATGTCATCAGTGATGTCATAAATGATGTCATAGAACATGTCATGAGTGATGTGATATGTGAGGTCATAAGCAGTGCATGGTGGGGGCTCGACATATAGTTAGCAATGCTAACTATAACTGGTGAATTTCTGTGGGTTTTTTAGTTAAAAATGTTAAGATTGTCACTGACAACTTCAGCTAACTATAATGTTACCTTAACCTTTGGTTTTTTTCAGTGAATCTATCTATCTATCTATCTATCTGTCTGTCTGTCTGTCTGTCTATCTATCTAGATATATTTGTATAGATTTAGATATATTTATCTATATCTATCTATATAAATATATGTGTGTGTATATATATATATATCTTCAAGGTACGTAGGAGTGGAGTTAAGAGTAGTAAATCTATACTTCCTCTATAGACACCTACCTTCAAGTATTTTTTCCTTTGATATTTTATATATAATATTATGATACCACGATATTCCTATGCTCAATATTTTATGGTACAATCCTGTGGGACCAACTTTAAGAGGCAGTCAGATCCAGAATCCTCTGGAACCATTAGACATTAGGCCCAATGGGAGCCCTGAGATCATAGATGCCAATTAGAGGAAGCCATCAAAAGTAGTTGCTACCCAGTTTGCCATTGGTCCCCCTAACACTGCCCTTGCTACATCTACTCTCTGTGGTCAGGAAGGAAGAAGTTGGAACAAAGAGTAGTAGATTCACCTCCTTGCCCTTCTTCGAGCTATCTCATGTGTGAGATGTCAATATTGCTACCATTGGTATGTTTACATGTCAATGCCCACGCAGAGCTCGCAGGTTATCCAGTTATCAATCAATCAATCAAACAGCATTTGTAAAGTGCAACTCTGTCACCCCTAGTTACATGTGTGAGTAGCTCATCCTTTCCAGTTCTGGGGTTTGTAATCCTGTTTAACCCATGAGCCTTATGCCTCATTGAAGTGCATGGAAGGCATGCCAGAACAGGCAGGGACAAATACATTTAGCCCTTAGCCCTGAGGAAGGCCCCAGACCCGTTTGGGCTCGCTGTGAGGGCCAAAACATGTCAGCAAAAATCAGGGGTGAGTGAGAGAATAATGCTTAATCAGAACCATGTATGGATTTTTAATAAACCTGCGGTACCCTACTAATAAATGTACTTCTGAAAGGGTATACCTTGAGATTATTTTAAACTCTTTTTCTCTACTTGAACTGGATCTTTGCTTTGTACAGATAGATTTGTGGTTGAGTCCACCATGATGGTCTTATCCTACCCGGGTGTGGATAGGCGCCAACGATGAAGCATTCCACTATTTAGTGGATGAGCCGTCTATTCCAAAATCTTTGAATACCCCAGTAGAGCCTCTAAGTGGTTCCCTTGTTCTTTCTTTTTCCCTTCTTTCTAAAAAACCTGGTTACCCTTGTGTGCGTAGATAACCCATTATAAAACCAAGCGTACAAGTCCCAAAATCCAAAGGTGAGCTACTCATGAATGGATGGAAGTGGAGAACCTGAGAGGTTTGGGAGTCCATGGTTAAGATTAGGCAATTAGGCTTCCGATTGATGTGAATCCATCTTGTAAAGGCAGGACTCTTCACAGTTGCAAGATCTATGGAGCCACAATGAAGGCAATTAAGGTGGACTTCTGCAAGAGAATCTCTCAAAACTACTGGTAGACAATAAAGCAGCACAGAGACCATTGCAAAAAGTGACTGAAGAGCACCTTTGGTAAGAGTACCTCCGACCAGCCAATCATCTGCAGTGTGCCAGCTAACACCAAGATAGTACATACTTCGCACAGCAATAAATATAGGAGCTGGCATACTCGAGCCCGTGCTCTGCCACTTTAAGACCCAGAAGTTATGTCTGTTATTTTCAGCGCTGCTGGAGCCCCCACTTCATCCTGGTATGGGTAAACGTGAATGACAAGTACTGTTGCATCTTACTATTTGATCTGCTCTCAGAAACCTCACCTCAGCATCATTACAGAAACATGGCTGAGCGAAAACTCTGCAAGCACAATTTTCAAAGCCCTCCCACCTAAATTTGACATCTCAATAATAATCATATTGCCATAATGGGACGCGGCCTGGTCGGCATGAAAAAAAAAAGTCACTTAAAATAGCACACATGGAAAACCTCACCATGGACGCCTGCGAATCCTTGCTGATAATATTTCACCCCACTACAACTCTTACTTATTCCTTCCTTTTAATATATAGACCACCATCCAGCAATGCAAACTTTAAAGATGCATTACTAGGTAGAGTCACCAAGACCCATATGGACCACCCCAACCTACACATTCTAGGAGATCTCAACATATTGTTTGACAAGAAGAATCTAACTACAGCCACAGCTATCACAATCAACCTTAACATCTTCAATCTAACAAATTGTTCCTGGGACAGCTCACTTTATTAGACACATTCAGAATGTCATTTTTGCCACTCTGGAACAGGCCATAGTGACAGACAACCCCAAAGTAGTCTGGAGCGACCACAACATCACAAGCTTCAGGATCAATATCAACAACAACATTCACCTATCAATAACATTTCAAAGACATCAACAACCACAAAACAACAAACGCTCATACAGACAATGGAAATAAACTGACCTCCAAAAATGCAACTCCCATCTTAAAAGATCCCTAATAATTATACAACTGGATCTCCACTGCATTGGACGAACAGATACCAATAAAGAACACATTAAGGGTTAGCCACAAAAAGAAAATCACATGAATTAATGACCACATCAAAAGAATGAAAACACACCTCAACTTATTACAACACAAGTAGAGAAAATCAATAGACGAAAAAGACAAAATCAAACTAACCCAGTATAACAGAGCCTATGGAAGAGCCTTCAGAACCACATAAAGACAACGCTATTCCATACATACACATAATTAAAGTCATCTCCATCTAAGGAACTCCATAAGATGCTAGCAGAATTCCACAATCCAGGCAGCCAAAAAACAAAAACATCACAATTGCAAGGTAACACCACCTCAACACATACCCAAACCACCATAGAAAGAAACAAAAGCAATTTTCCACCACAGAATGCGTTGAACACCCTCACAGATAAAGATTTCCTCAACATTAGCATCACCAGCAGACCATCAGGACCACCTTCAAACGTGGCAAAATCAAAAAAATATTTAAAAATATCCTTTAGACAACCTATGCAGGGGGTAGCTAGAAATTTACTCAACAGGCCCCTCTAACTATGCTCATTAACACCTGAGCTGAAAAACGTCTACATTAGACCACTCCTCAAAAAGAAAATTCTTGATCCATCTGATGAAGCAAACTACAGACCAATATCAAATGGCCTATTTGTAGTGAAAATATTTGAACGAGACTGTTCTCTCAGCTTTTCAAACTTATGGAAAAAAATGACTTGATGTCAGACCAACAGTCCGGCTTCAGACCAGGCAGAGGTGCAGAGTCATCCATCGAATCTATTTGGGATGGCCTTACAAGTGGACAAGAGCAGAGTGGCCTCTATATTTGTTACATCGCATGTTTCATTACTTGCCTCTTTTCCTTTGTCCCTTCCCCTTTAAACCACTTGTATATGTTTAATTCTAGCACATGCCTTGTTGTTGGCATAGATTCTACTCAGAACTAGAATCTTGTCATTGTTGTTCCTGCCTCTGATCAAGAGAGTACTGTGCTTGCTGGATTAAACCTGTTCCTTATCATTTCTGGATTTCGCTTCTTTTATTTGGATTTTACACTGGCGACGAGGATGGGCTGATCAGAGATCAAATAATAGTCAACGTAAAGAGAAAAAAACGCAAGACCACCTGTGGGTTTTAGGAAATCCTAACTTGCATGATACAATTGCTACTGCTAAAGCTTTTGAGCAATCTGAAAAATGGATGAAGACGATTGAAGAAGTAAGTTCCAAGAATGACAAAACTGTTGATGAAGTGTGTGTTGTGAGTGATTCTCGCAAATTTCTTCAACCTGGAAAGAAGAATGACAAAAATATAGTATGTTATAGATGTGGGAGTCTCACCCATGTAGCTTCTTATCAATTTTGTCCTGCCATTGGTAAGGAATGTGTTAAATGTGGCAGAGTAGGTCATTTTGCCACGGCCTGTAAGGATGATAAGAAGAGAGTAATTAACAAAGGAAAGATGTTTCCCGCGAGAAGTAATGAAGTCTCGTGTGTGAGGTGTGCGTGTGTTACAGATGATGATTCCACTAAAGAAAATGGGATCGTGGTATCTATTACCGATGTTTGTGCAGTTGAAGGTGATGTTTTGAAGTCTCCTAAGTGCATTGTTCGTTTCTTAAATGAGGAGTTAGAACTTATGGCAGACTCAGGTTCTCCATGGTCAATTGTTACAGAAAATTATTTCAATGAGAAACTTGGTAAATCTGTGTCTGTTAATGATTTGTTTCCCTCTGATGTCATCGCTCAGAGTTTTATTGGTTCCACCATCGACCTCATGGGATATGTTGCCTCTGATATTTCATTCAAGGAGAGGACTGCTTTCATAAAATTGTATGTGGCAAAAAAGGGAGTAAATGTTTTAGGATGGAAAGACCAGTGGAGATTGGGAATAATACTTAACCTTCGCAACAAAGAACCTGTTCTGATTGTTGAAGACAATACTGATGGCAAACGTATTGAATAGGAGTTTCCCGAAGTTTTCTCTGGAAAATTAGGAAAACTCAAGGGTTTTACTCATTTAATTAAACTTAAACAAGGAGCGTCTCCTGTCAAGCAAAAACTTAGAAATGTTCCTATTAATGCAGGAGAAGAATTGGGAGATGCTTTGAAAGAAATGTTGGAAGGGGGGTGTTATTGAGGAAGTGGAATCATCAGAATGGGTTTCTCCGATTGTCTTAGCACTCAAACCTGATAAATCATTGAGACTATGCATTGACCTCAGAGCTTTGAATGCAAACATTTTAGTTGACTGTCATCCTTTGCCAAATATTAACAAAGTTGTGAGCATGCTTGGAGGTGCCACCATCTTCTCTACTCTTGACCTTCGATCTGTGTACCACCAAATAGAGCTTGCTGAAGAATCACGCCACATGACTGCATTTATCACTCCTCAGGGCCCATTCCAATTCAAAAGGATGCAGTTTGGACTAGCTTCTGCTGCCTCCGTCTTCCAAAGATCGATGTGTCATCTTTTTAAAGGGATGGAGTCATTCGTAAAATGCTTCCAGGATGATATTCTGATATTTTCGTGTGATAAGAATGTACATACTGTTCATCTTAGAAAAGTGCGCGGTGTCCTAAAAGAGTATGGTTTGACTCTAAAAAAAAAATAAGTGTAAATTGTACCAAGACTCTGTAGAGTATTTAGGACACACCTTGTCGAAAGAAGGTGTAGTACCCAAAAGATCTCTTATTGATGCTAACTTGAAAGCACCTGCTCCTGACTCTAAAGATAAACGTATTTCCTTTTCAGGGCTTTGTGAGTATTATAGCAAATTCATTAGAAATTTTGCCTCCAAGATGGAACCTTTAAGAGAACTTTCTAGGAAAAATGTTTATTTTGTGTGGGGGAGAAAGACAGCAAAAAGCTTTTGAGAGCATCAAGGCAGAGATGGCAACTGCACCCACTTTAAAACCATATAGTATGAATAAGATGTGCATACTCACTGTGGATGCGAGTCTATGGTTTAGGAGGAGTTTTGTCTCAGCGTGCTGGTAAAGAAGAGTGGAACATAGCATTTGCCTCCCGTACCCTTAATCTCACAGAGAGGCGTTATGCTGTTATCTAAAGGGAGTTGTTGGCCTGCGTGTGGGCAGTAGAACAGTTTCGCAACTACATTTGCGGTGCACGTTTCATTTTGAGAACGGATCATAAACCGCTGGTTGCTATTTTGTCTCCCGGGGGAGGTCTCAGTGCCACTGCCCGCATAGCTAGATTAATGTCTCGCTTACAGGAATACAGTTTTGTAGTGGAATACGTCCCAGGGAAAATCAACGTTACTGCTGATTGTCTTTCAAGACTCCCTTGTGACTCGAATGAA
Organism: Calotriton arnoldi; assembly: GCA_963921515.1. Taxonomy (NCBI): domain Eukaryota; kingdom Metazoa; phylum Chordata; class Amphibia; order Caudata; family Salamandridae; genus Calotriton; species Calotriton arnoldi. The sequence goes on along the minus strand of CAWUFW010002741.1, from coordinate 430,590 downwards.
ATGCGTGATGATGAGGAGGTTGTGGCCAACATTTGTGAAGTTGTGTCCGGGAAATTTGGTACCATTTCTGAAACCTTGTGGAGGAGTGCTGTGGAAGGAGATGATGTACTTCTTAAAGTAATTGATTATACTAGCAAAGGTTGGCCTTCCAAGAGTGAGATTTCAGCGGATCTATTTCCTTTCTGGAAGATATCAAGTGAACTTGTTATTGAAGGGGATCTCGTGTTCCGACAAGGGAAATGCATTCCACCCTTGTCTCTTCGTGACCACATATTATCTGTAGCTCACGAAAGTCACCTTGGGATGTCTTCCATGAAGAGGTTAATCAGATCTGTGTTTTGGCGGCCTGGTTTGGACAGGTTTGTGGACAGAGTTGTGAGAGAATGCCCGAATGTGATAACAGTGAGAAGATGTTGAAATGTAACTCTGCTCCCCTTATTCCCGTAGAATGGCCTGAGTTCTGATGGAGATGGGAAACGAAATAATTTTGTACCCCTTGCAAATTAATGACCTCATAACGATTAATGATACTAACTGTTTTGAAACTCATGAACTAATCAATAAACACACCTTTTTAGTAGACATTACACGTGGGCAACTTGCTAAATGTTGCAAAATCTAATTTATTTACAAAATGCGAAGCAAATAACATTAGTATTGTGATTTGCGTAGTAAATAGAGTGAATTGCATGATTTGTGTTGCGTAATAGAATTGTATTGTGGCAAAGAATGCAGATGGTAAGTAAAATGGCTTTAAATGTCGCTTCTGCTGGGTAATATCTAACACGGGTCTTTAGAATGGCGGGTGGTAAACAGAAAGGCTTATTTTCCATATTTTAATTTCTATTGTGTTTGTTCTTATATTAGTTTCGTTCGGGCCTGCTAGGCCATGCTTCTAAAATGGCCGCTGGAAAGGACGAGATCGCGTGCGCTGAATAAAAGGCCCCCGCGCAGACTCAGCATGAATGCTCCAGTCACGTGTATGTGGCTTGTGCTCGGAGTGAGAGATGTCAAGGCCAATCTGACCTGCAATGAGGAGCATGCCAAGTGTTCAGCATATATGCCTGGGAATGGATGGGAAAATCGAGCGACAGGGGATGAACTAATGTGTGACCATCAAAGATTGATACAAAAAGAATTAACAAATTGGACTACTTTTGGACACTGATCATGAGGCTTATTGTGTGCTTTATTGTCCCCAAACCGGTTCGAACAAGGAGGGCGATGAGGTGACCATCACCACCGCTCCAATGGACCAATTAGCATGATTCTTGCCCCTAAAGATTGCAACTTTTAAGTGTAGAGAGCCAGAAAGTAGGCTATAAGAGGGTCTGCTCTGACGTTGTGAAAAACTGCTTCTTTTATTCTATCCTGATGCTGCGAGAGACTCTGTCATTTTGAACTTCGAACTTTGACTGGGGAAGAAACAAGACCGTTGCGGGAGTTGCCCGGGAGGAGTTTGCATCCGAGGAGTTTGGTGGGACAGTCAGTCAGTTTTAGGAGTCCATCTTGTGATCTGCGGTTCATCTCTCTTTTCTGATGAACCATTCTTGTCATCGCCCAATGGCCAAGGGTAATAAATATTTCCCATCTTTGTTTTAACTTTTACTTAAAATGCTTACTGATATAATAAATGTATTTGATATTAAATTGAACTTTACCTTTGCTTAAAGAATTTAGATAAAATGATATGCTAACACTAAATGAGTCTGTGGTTTCTTTAAATAAAACTGTGATTTATAAATGCTAAAGGTTTTAATTGTGATTGAGCTGGTCTTAATCACCATCAACTGATTCTACTAGTTGGTCCATCGACCGAATAGCGGAGTACCTTGATGTTTAGAACCGACAGGATCCGAAGTTAATGTATATAATGTATAGGTTATAATTCTGTCATTTTAATAAGGTATCCCGCTTGTCCAGCAACTCATTTTTCCTTAGCGCTTGATCCAGAGAATTGAATGAATGTATGTATGCGGTGTTATGGGCCCCACCGACATAAGTTACAAGTAATCAAAGTTTGTGTAGGTGTTTTCCTGGATTAGTGTCATAAGGAAAAATTTATATTAGCCGCGCTGGATCAGTTCCCGTGGCAAAAAATTGGTTTTGACATTGCTGGCCCTTTTAATTTCTTACCTCACGATTGTAGGTTTGCTTTGGTGATGGTTGACTATCACTCTAAATGGCCTGAAATTAAGCTTGTACCACATGCCAACTCTAGTAATGTAATCATATTTTTCAAGGAAGTCTTTGCCCGCGAAGGTTATCCAGAGGTTCTGATTACAGACAATGGAGTACAGATGAAATCTCGTGAGATGGATGACTTTCTTAAGTTTTTCAATATTCGTCATGTTACCACGGCCTTGTACGAACCTCAAGGTAATGGTCAGGTAGAGAGATATAATAGAGTTTTGAAACAAGACATTCTGTGGGCACGAAATTTTGGGTCTGAGTGGAAGGACAAATTAAGAGAGAAGTTGTGGCTGTCCCGCATAACACCCCATTCCACTACAGAAGTTTCGCCCTTCAAATTGTTAAAAGGAAGGGAGCCCGTCTCCAAGTTGTGTTCCTGGTGGTTTAAGAAGAAGAATGTTGGGAATGTCGGTAATTCTGTGGTGAAGAGAGAGAATGTGGCCCTTAGAGTGAAAGAAAAACAAGAGAGAAGTAAACACTATTATGATGTTCGGATGAGAGTGAAACAACCTTAGTTTGTTGTTGGAGATTAGGTCAGAATACGTAGACCGGGAATTTTACTTAAAGGAGAAACAAAATTTGGTAGACCCATCAAAGTTGTTAAGATTAATCGCAACAGTATTGTCACTCAAGATGGCAAAGTGTGGAATGTTAGGAGGGTAGCCAAATGTGTAAATATTTGTTCCTAATTTATCCAAAGGAGGAAATGTGTTACATCGCATGTTTCATTACTTGCCTCTTTTCCTTTGTCCCTTCCCCTTTAAACCACTTGTATATGTTTAATTCTAGCACATGCCTTGTTGTTGGCATAGATTCTACTCAGAACTAGAATCTTGTCATTGTCGTTCCTGCCTCTGATCAAGAGAGTACTGTGCCTGCTGGATTAAACCTGTTCCTTATCATTTCTGGATTTCGCTTCTTTTATCTGGATTTTACAATATTGCTCCTGGTCCTATGAGTGGTATTTGATGCTGTCCTCCACCACCACTCGCTACTACAAAGATTCCATCATATTGGAATATTTGAAAATGCACTAAAATGGATTTCCTCTGACCTCAGAGACACAGAAAGCATAGCATACCTACCACCTTTCACAACAGCTCCTAACACTGTGGCATCTATTACATCTCTATTCAATGCTGAATAATAGAGATTGACATTGTTAGGCATTGTCCACAAGACCTACCAAGGAAAAGGACAACTAAGCCTATAAGTTACATTCAAGCAGTACAAACAAACCAGGACAAAGCATGGCAGACTTGCACCATGGATCATCAAATCACAATAGGAAGCACTGGTGGCTCAGTACAAGCCACCAAGCTCTAGAATACGTGACTAGCCAAAACGTGGTTATTTTCTAGATAACTACATCACCCCACAACCCTACAATAGAACATAGAATGATAATCACACCTTTAAGGACGACCTATAGTTTACAGCTCATAGATATGGAACAGCTGAACCAGCACATTACGTCCTATTTCCCGGTAAATTATGAAGGGCTGACCTATAGTGAACCAGTGTATTATATGGTATTATCAACTCATATATAACCCTTCTGGCCCATACTAACACTATTACCATAACACTCAGCAGTTGACAGAGAACTGTAGTTCACTCAGGCTGCATAATAACTCCCTTATACTGTTTAATCCTCTTACACTCACATATGACATACCTGCTATGAGCCTTTTCTATCACCACATAATGTACCCACCCATAAGCCAGCCATCAGCAGCATAAAACAGACCCCCCAGCATTTCGCGATTTGGCGATTCACGAAACATTCGCGAAATCAGCTGGCAAGCGCGACGGCCGTGATATTTAACAAACCAACCGCGAAAAAAGTCTCCCGGCAGGCATAAAAAAATGATGCTATTTTATTGGCTGTATGCGCATACGTCACCCCGTAAAATGGCGCTGTACAGCCGTATTAGCTGCCTGCTTCCTCGATTACAATATTTAGGAAAGAGGAGCGAGAAAAGGAAAGTATCCCATCTCTGCTCTCCAACTTGCAGGCTCGACTGCTGTGCATATAATTGCAGGAAAGAATGTCAAAAATTAGGATCCCAGCACGGGGACTGTAGTGTTCAGTTAGTGCGAGCATCCTCGTGTCAGCATGTGGGCTCGAGGATGCCTCGCTCTCCTTCGATTGTTCTAACGTAATTCCGCGAACGCTGGGTGCCAGGGTTCTGATAACGTTATTCAGTTATCAGAGATCCTTGCATGCGGCGTGAGCGTCTGGTTGTGGGTGCTGGTATTTTTGGAAATAAAGAACCTTCATCCTACCTTCCTGTCTCCGGAACCTCATTACCACATTTGGCGACGAGGATGGGATACGAACCCACGCCATTCGGAGTATACAAGTACCTTAGACTCCCTTTTGGCCTGGCCTCTGCGGCCAGTGTGTTTCAAAAAGTCATGGATAATATTTTTAAAAACGTGCCAGGGGTTCAGGCCTACCAGGACGATATCTTGGTTTATGCCAAGGACTGGGAAACACACTTGAGCAATTTGTTCTCCGTTTTGACCAAATTAAGTGAGGCAGGTATGACAGTCAGGGCTGACAAATGTAAATTTGCCACACAACAATTAGATTATTTGGGTCATACTTTGTCTTCAGAAGGAATTAAGCCTAAGACCTCACTTATCAAAGCCATCAGCCACGCTACTTCTCCCAAAGATAAAGACTCACTTCGATCATTTTTAGGCCTAGCAGAATACTATGCCCGTTTTGTCAAAGGATACGCTCAAACTGTTGAGCCATTGCGTGCCCTTCTACGGAAAGGCTCTAAATTTGATTGGTCAGAAGAAATCTCATCTTCTTTTGATCAAGTCAAAAAGCTCATAGTGGAAGCACCTGCCCTACATCCCTTCAATGATTCCTCAAAGTGTTTTATTATGGTGGACGCCAGTCTCACGGGCTTGGGTGCAGTTCTTGGCCAATGGGTTTCAGGAAAAGAGCACACCGTAGCCTTTTCTTCAAGGATGCTTAAACCTTCTGAGACCCATTATAGCACCATTGAACGCGAGGCTCTTGCATGTGTTTGGGCTATAGAAAAGTTCAAAAATTACATCTGGGGGCGTGAGTTTGAATTATTCACAGACCACAAGCCCCTTACTCAGTTACTTACTGGTAGTGGGCTTGGCAAAGCATCAGCTAGACTGGTCAGACTTCTTTCAAAATTACAAGAATTTCACTTTTCCATGAAACATATTTCTGGAGGGAGAAACTTCAGGGCTGATTGCCTCTCACGTATGTCTCTTCATGATCCTTCAGAAGTTGAGAACTCAGAAGACACAGAGTGTGTAGTTGCTGCTTTAGATGCTGTTAAACTGTGTCCCACCATTACTGAACAATCCTGGTTGGAAGCATACAACCAGGATGAAAATCTCAAACTGGTCACTGATTATATTGTTAAGGGTTGGCCAGAAAATAGGAAACTTCCTAATGAGTTGAGAGCCTTCGCCATGGTAGCATCTGAATTATCCATTGTCAATGGCTTGGTCATGAGACATGATTCCTTTGTTCCCCCGTCCAGTCTCAGGAATGATATCATAAAATTTGCGCACCAAGGCCACTTAGGAATTTCAAAAACTTCACAGCTCATTAAGTCGTACTATTGGTGGCCATCCCTAGAATCTCAGGTCAAATTTTACATTGATTCATGTCCTGAATGTTTATTATCTGATAAAAAATGGAAAGTTATGAACACGCCCCTACACCCTGTGCCCTTTCCTACTAAACCATGGGACAAAGTTGCTTTAGATTTTTCCGGCCCCTATGATCTCCTTCCCCATGACTTTAAATACCTTATTTTGTTAATTGATTATCACTCAAAATGGATTTACCACATGTTTTTTGATTCACCCAATTCTACCAATGCCATTAAATTTTTGAAGAAGATATTTTCAATAGAAGGCTCACCTTCTATCATAGTCACTGATAATGGCACCCATTTTGTCTCCCAAAAATTTACCTCATTTTTAACTGAGAGTGATGTCAAACATTTTAAGGTCGCCCTATATTCACCAACCTCCAATGGTTTAGTTGAAAGGGCAAACAGACTGGTAAAGGACGCGATTCAAACAGCTCTCTCCTCCTATCATGATGTACAAGATTTTCTTGAAGCCAAACTGTGGTCTTATAATATTTCTCCTCACTGCACCACAGGTGTCTCTCCATTTTCCCTCTTAAGGGGTAGAACTGCTCACACTAGTTTGTGTCCTAACTGGTTACTTAACAAGCACAACAAAAACATTGCTTGCAATAAAGACGTGGCATCTAGAGTTTTACAAAAGCAAAATTACATGAAGTCAGTGCATGACTCTGCAAAAAATATGAATACTCTAGAATTGAGGGTGGGTGATTGGGTCCTTATTAAGAACCCCAAAAAGTGTCTAAAGGTTTATCAAAATTTTCCCCTCCGGTGCAAGTCACTGACGTCAGCAGAGGCTCAGCTTTACTTGGATATAAGGGTTGGTGGAACAAGAGATCCCTTGTACACCTTTCCGACTCACAGACTAGTTCTTTGCTCAAGTTATCCAAACACGAGTTAGAGGATTATGATTGGACTCATTGGGTACATGATCCAGAGTCCATTGTTGATAATCCCTCCACCTCTCGCTGTCGCGAGGTGCATTCCAGCTCAGAACGTGTTTCTGTCCCTGGTTCTGTTGTGACCACTGCTGACGCCTATTCCTTACCACCGGCATTGGGAGTTCGTTGTAGGAGACTACCTTCCAAATTAAATGACTATGTTTTGTCATGATTCTGTGCTTATTTGGAGAAGCCAATCTGCTGTATGCTCATCTCCTTATCTCGAAGTTTTTCATTAGATATTGTTGTTTTTCCATTTTGTTCTTTGTGGGGAGAGAGAAGTTGTAGTGTTCAGTTAGTGCGAGCATCCTCGTGTCAGCATGTGGGCTCGAGGATGCCTCGCTCTCCTTCGATTGTTCTAACGTAATTCCGCGAACGCTGGGTGCCAGGGTTCTGATAACGTTATTCAGTTATCAGAGATCCTTGCATGCGGCGTGAGCGTCTGGTTGTGGGTGCTGGTATTTTTGGAAATAAAGAACCTTCATCCTACCTTCCTGTCTCCGGAACCTCATTACCACATGGACGGGCGGGGCGGGCAGAGAAGGAAAAGGACTCAGGGGCAGATTTACAAGCCCCCTGCGCCACTTTTGCGTCACTTTTAACATGGGAAAAGTGACGCAAAAGTGGCGCAAGGGGCTTGTAAATCTGCCCCTCAGTCTTTTCCTTCTTGCGCATAGAATACAATGACAGTGTCTGCTCTGCCGCTTCAACTGCCCTCCCCCTTTCTTTCTTCCTCCCTCCCTTTTATTCCCTCTCTTTGTCTAGCAGCTCCTCCTCTCTTACTGAAAACCCTGACTTCATAAACGGTTCTCACCCTCTCTTTTCTTCTTTCCTTAATTTGTTCCCCTGTGAAATGGATCCAAAAAAGAAAAACACTAACTGTCGTCTTTTTTTGAAATGTTTCTATTCTAAAGCAGTGCTTGAAATGGATAAATAGAAGTGCAGGTACTCTGTACCAGAGTACCTGCTTGTTTCTGAGAAGTGCCGGTACTCTCTCTCTCAAAATAAAAAAGTGTCGGTACTCCGTACCGGACAGCACCGGCCCATTGAAAGCACTGTTCCAAAGTGCAGCTGTGGGAATAAAAGGTTCAAAATATGAAGAAAAAAAAACGAAATAGAGCCAGACAGAGTGGTAGCAAAGTGGCCAGATTGATTTTATTCATACCCAAACACATTTGCGCCACTCTACAGAGTTTTCCAGTGAAGCGCTACTTTTGTTTACTTGTCTTTCTTTGAATAGCGTTGTTTTCCCCCGGGCGGGGAACTAGTGCACCAATCCTGGAGGTACTGCAACACGGGGATTGGAAAACAAAATGTGTACTGCGGCTCGGTGTTCAGGGAATTGGTCTTTTTACTATACTGCTTACGTTCTGTAAGAATATAAGCAATGGACATTGAAATGGGTCCCTTCCGGGTCCTGTAGTCATGTCCTTAACTTTTCGGGCAAAAGCACTCATGGATTTCTGAATAGTGAGTGTAAAAGCGTTAAAGTACCATGTTGTTCCTGTTTACATTTCACATGCTTTACTTAATTTTGCATTCCCTATGAGTGTTTGCTTTTTCCAGGATGATGTTACTATTTTTTGTAGGCTGCATATTGCTCTTGTCTAGTGCGTAATTTAAATTGAGCCACATCCAGGTGTTGATAGCGGGGCACAATTGGGTTATAGTTGATGGCAGTGCGAGTTTCTCTCAGTGGGGCAGTATGGTGTTTAGTGGGGGAGAGGATGTGACACCATAGTCAGAGCTGCCGAATTTGGAACTGGGGAACCAGGTTCTGAAGGATGATTATTGCGAGAAGTCTCTCCTGTCAGCACTACCCATAAAAGGGAGTCAGTGCCCGCGACACAAGAGGAGGCTGTGTGACTGCACTCAGGGAGCGAAGGGGGGCTATGTGACTGCACCCAGGGAGCGAAGGGGGGCTGTGTGACTGCACCCAGGGAGCGAATGGGGGCTGTGTGACTGCACCCATGGAGCGAAGGGGGGCTGTGTGACTGCACTCAGGGAGCGGTGAAAGTGGTGCCCCGGCAGGGGTGCATGCATGGGTGCTAGAACATCCCAGGGAGAAATACGGCTCCCTCCCACGAGGTTAGTAGGTTAGTAGATTGGAGCTATGCTTCCGTAGAGCTGCAGAAACTTTAAACATGCCTGTTTCAAAGTGGAATACTATGCTAAAACAGGTTCCATTGATTAAGGGCTGAAAAGAAATGATTACGAGTAAAATAAAGTGCCGCAATAATGCCGCAAAGTTTCATTTTTGTGCCGCTAAATTTCAATTTTTGTGCCACAAAATTTGCAAATTTATGCCGCAATATCCTGGGGGGTCTGATAAAAGGCATGGAATAACTGAGGAGATCTGCCACATACTGCTGGCCAATCAGAGGAACCTAATCTAACCCACTACTGCCGGGCCCACCTAGCTCCATACTATGACTGTTTCTTTACTTCTCACAATGACAATCAGATATGGGAAAAAAGTTATCAAAGTCCATCTCAGCAGATTTCTCCACGATTTCTAACTCCAGCCATGCCTGCTCAGGACCATAACATTTTAAACAAGATGTTTCAGATTGGATGTTCCAGTGCAGTAACCAGGTACGTGGACTTTGAACATAAGTAATACCATATAGGGACCTGCAGAGCTGCTATAGCTGCCAGCCTACCGAAAACCATCTACCATACTGCTAAGTATTGTGTCCTATAACATGATAACTGAACCTCACGCATGACATGGAAACACTTCCCTTATAGGATCAATAACAAAGACAACACCCTTCCTACCACACACCTATCTGGCTTGTATGCTGCACGTGTAGGCAAGCACGTCAGTGCCCTATATAGTGGTAGCAATCACCATATACATATTGCAATGCAATACAGTGCTGATGAATATTGTGTAAAGGCGGTTCAGATCAAACCTCTTCTATTATTTCCACTCTACAAAGCCCACCTTCATTTCTTCCACTCAACCTTCCTGGTAAGATTGGCTTCCATACCACAACTTTGGTCTTTGGCTGACTTCCACCCTGACTCTGTTCTGTTTTTAAGGCCTCTATGTGACCGGTTCTCTTGTACCTTGGCTTCCTCTTGTCACAATGTACGCCAACAGCAATTTTTTTTTTACAATGTTTGACTATTTTACTTATTTGCTATCTTTTATCATATTTTGCAGCATTCCTTTTTCCGGTTTGCTAGTTTAAGTTCATGTTTTTTTAACTACATACCCATCCAAGTGCCTCTTTTCAGAAAACAAGAGTAAATCCTGGTTATTTACAGAGCTGAACTTGAACAAATGACGGATATAAAAAAAGTGTGCGGCCCTGCTTTTTTTAAGTCATGCCTAGACTGTACTTTCGCTGTCTCTTTGAGACATGTTGTATATACTTTGTAGGCTTACAGCCCTCCCACTGCTTTTCATTTGTTTATTTCATTGTCCTTTAAAAAGTCCTTGCTTCTGAGAGCTTCTTTCCTATTTGTCGCACCTTTCGTCGATTGCTTATTCCCATGGAGCAGCACCCTAGTACTTGTACCCTTCCACTTGTCCCATTTTATTTCGTGGCTCTGGACCTTTTTTTTTTATTCGAACGATCACTTCCCATAAGTATTTGTGGTTTGTTTCCCTTGCTCAACGCGTCGCCCACTTCACGGCCACAGCGCTTCTTCGACCAAGCACTTCCCATAAGTGTTTGTGTTTTGTTTCCCTTGCTCAGCATGGCGCCCGCTTCACGACTACCGTGTTTCTACTTTGAGTGTGGCAGCCGCCTTTGGGAGGCCGCCCACCTTTCTTTCTGCACGCACCCACTTGTTGCTGCTTTGGGAGAGCAGGAAATGCAGAAGAGCTGTGATAAGAAGTGGATGAAATGGACTCCATCGTGTAATACAACAGATGCGTGAGCCAGCCAGCAGCCATTGTGCAAACGAGTGTGCATGTGAGGGAGGTGTGCAAGTGAGTATCCTGCCCGGCTGCATAACAGCACATTGCTGCTAACTCATTGAAACTCCCCCTTTCGGGTGTGAGGCAGGGCTTAGGCCCACTCCAGGGTGCAGCTGGATATGAATAGTTCTGTTGCATCTGAAAAGCTGACTCAGACCTCTTTCTTCAGGGGATTATTTTCTTGGTCTTCACCCTCTCCCCTACTGCGAGTGGGGCTGAGGGGGGCTCTCCAGTCAGATAACGAGCAAAGGACACTCAGCACTGAGAAAGTTTGGCTTAGGTCAATAAACAAGTTGGGGGCAGGGGGGTTGCTGAGGGGATAATAGTCTTCTTTTTACCACACTAAGCGAGATGTGCTTGTTATTAGCATCCTCACACTATTGACCCCTCATTACTGGGTACAAACCACTCCTAGGTAAACAAAACAGTCTTGTTCGCATCAGGTAAGGGGGAAGTGCAGGAATCACAGCTTCTAGTGCTGTTTAAACACCCGCACCGCTGGCACTAGCAGGCACATTCTATGCCTCACTGAAATACTCTGAGGCCTGGCAAGTGTTTTTCCGTCTAACCAACTCTCTGAATTCCCCTTTTCATGAATTTATGTAGAGTTTTCATGGAGAAAGCTGGAAAGGATGTTGACTGCTCTGCTTGGATGATGTAGGTAGTTTTATAATTTGTTGACTCACACATCCAGCATTTTTTCTTTCTTTTTGGGAGCTTTTGTAGTCCTAATTTTGCTCTCGCGCGCTGCTTGTTCTATGAAATACTTTGACCAGCAGAAACAGGTGCACGCATGCGCGTCAGCACGAGTGCGAGGCGTAGAGTTGCACTGAAACTGGAGCTTACTTCATTACAAAATCATTCCTTTAACCCCACCCATACCAATGCAGCAGAAGGTACCCCCAAAAATCATGTGAGACAAAGCAACACCCTCGGCCAGAAACAGGAAGCACACGCAATTTGCGGCTGCCCGCGGCACATGCAGTGGGCCCCTTAGGAGGGCGGCCCCCTAGTGCCGCTTCAGGTACCTCCCCGCACCTTGTCTCGGGGACTCCCTTCTCTGGGAGTCCTCCCCCTCGGGTCTGGGGCCTCTTCGGCGTCATTTCCGGTGCGCGGTGGGCTGGGGACAGGTATCTATACCTGCCCCCACCCACTGGCCACCCTCTTTGTCCCCCGCTGGACACGATGTCTAGGCTCACCGGGGTCATCGTCATCGCTGGCATCGAAGTAGGCGGTGAGCACGGGCCGGGAGGGGCCACGAGGGGCCTTTGTCTGGGCCGACCAGCCTCCTTGCTGTTGGCGGCCTGGGGATTGAGGCTGCCTGGGTTCCCTGGTTCAATGTGTGCTGGAGTTGGGGCTGGGCCAGTGGCTGCGGCTGCCGGAGTGCCGCCTTTCTTCCCGGCTTGCGAGGGGGCAAGAGAGCTGCAAGTGGGGCCCGTGGCCTTGTCGGGCCCGGCCCGACGGGTTTGCTGGCGGCCTGTGCGGCCTGCAGAGGGTCAGCTGGTGCGTGGTATGCCATGGTTGGTTGCCCTGACGGGGGGGCAGAGGCTATGCGGCCGATGGGTTGAGGTATTGTAATGATGGTGTCCACATTGCTTTGTGGACACGCTGTCCTCGCGGCACTGCGTCGCACCCTTGCGTGTAGGCAGCCCTGGTGTTTTAGGCGACGAGTCCGGGGCCCGTTGGGGCAATTTCTTTAGCCTGCTAGGTGATGTCGACACGCTCGGGCGGTGAGACTGGGCTGATCTGGTTCGTTGAGCTGCATAACTGGGTGAAAAGCTGTCGCCTACTAAATATACAATTATCGGCAACTGGGTACGAGACAGCGAGAGAAAGTTAAGGTCAGGGGTCAAGTTAACTTTCCTTGCTCAGCGATGGACGTCCTTTTATCAGACAGATTGCCCCATGCTCTGGGACGTTAAACAGACTTGCAGCAGCAACACATGCAGAACGTTACTGTGAAGTTCGCACGCGCTTCTCTAAAGTATGGGCAGAAATGTATACCTTCTACATTACAATAGTAGCTCCAATTAGCCCCACTACGACGTTACATAAGCAGTAACATTGCCGAGTTGTATTTGCTTCCGTCTCGCAATTTTTTTTCTTTGAGACTCTGGTAATGTATGTTTTTTTTTTTTAAGGAACATAAGCGCCTTACAGAAAGAAAGCCAATTTGGGAGAGCAAACACAAGATGGTGGTTAACTGTCCCCTGGAGGCGACCATCCTTCGGTCGGTAGCCACTCACAGAGAATCACTAATAGTGCACTGCCCAATTAATATTCATTAGGCGTCTCATCCTACAACCCCCTGAGACAGGATATTTTGCTATGTAATTAGTGAGTTTAAATTAAAGTCTTTTAGTACATTGCGCCCAGTGTGTGCAGCCGCACATTGCGAATAGAGGGTTCAAAAGATCCTGGTCCTAGTTAAATGGAAGGTGTGCTACAGGCTGTTATCCTTCCAATTCTGCGGCTTCCTTACAGAGGATAGGTACTGACGATGTGGAACCTGCAGATGGTGTCTTGGCTCTGGTGAATGCAGCATGCGCACAATGTGGGAGTTCCTTCTACCCTTTGGATGTTGTTAAAGCATGGGCTGTTTTGGTGGGGCATAATGGGGAGAGCTGTCGAGTTTGGTTCTGGGGACCTGGGTTCGAGCCTCGGGGTAGGTTCCATAGAGCATATGTGGATATTGTTGATTGCAGGGGACTTGGGGGTGGTACTTTTGTGCTTCCATCATTGGGTGAGTTTAGCCCATTGGCCCTGCCCCGGTCTGCCTCGGGTGTCAGTGGCGATGAGGGAGTCCAGGAGGCCCGACGGGCACGTGAGGTAAAACCACAGGCAGCTTGGACCCTGCCTGCCTTGCGCCGCCAGAAAGACATTCCTTCCCTGTATACGCGTCAAGCTTTGTTTTAATAGTTGCGACTCAAAACATGAGCCCTACCTATTTGTGCATTTACGGGGGTGCCATGAGCTCAAGGCCACCAGGTGGCACTGCTCATCCATTTTGTTTGGTGATTCGAGGGTGACGAGTGAGGGAAAGACATGGAAGGGGAGTTGAGGCGGGTAAGTTGATCATGCACTAGCCAATCTTTACAGTGTGGTAAGCTGGCGCCAACTGCATCCCCGCAGCGTACTTTGCCAGCATTTCAGGACATGTCAGTTGCTCCTGATACAGTAATTAAATGCGCCTTGTTGGGCTCTGCTCCTTTGACTAGAAAGTGCGCTGCAAGTGGGTCTCCCACCCGTGTCATTCGTTGGCCTCTCTCTATACCTTAACAGTTTCCACTGAATTGCCTGGCCAGCTTAACAACTTCACTGCCGGGACGCGAGTTGCATAGGGGCAGCATAAGCGATGCTGCCTAATCCGGTCAGCATGCTGTGTGTCTGGCAAACCACAGCCTACGTTTTATAGGCTGCACTCAAGTTTAATGGAGGTGGCAGTGATATCAAGGTTGGGTCATTACATTGGGGCCTTTGCGAGCGGCCGTGCTGTGCGCGGTTGTTTGTGGTGCAGTTCCTTTGGAGTCTGGATGCCCGGTTCGAACCTCGGCCTGTCCTGTGTGGCGCTGGGGGTGGCGCTGCGGGTGGCATGCGCTTCCAGCAGATTGTTTCTGTGGGCACATGTGTTTGTTTTGTTAGGCGTGAGCAGTCCATTGCACAATACTGCTGATCCTACAAAGCATTCTATGTCGCAAGGAAGCCAACCTTGTGAGGCAATCTCATTTATTTTGGTGGATGCACTATTGTTATGGTGTAGGTTTAAGTAGTTGGAGTTTGCAAGTGATTTTGACCAAGCGCCCGATGCTACGCGAGGGCATTGCTGTCATTGTGACCAGTGCAAGGGCACTGTGTTTGCCCAGGGGGCGGCAAGAGAAGGCAGGGCTCTTTCCAAACCGGGTGCCAGAACACAAGTTTCGTGAGGGCCAACTTGCGGTTGGGTGATTTGTGTAGGCGAATGCTAAGGCACACTTCCTCGAGCCACCGGTCTCAGGGGAAACTGCTGGTAAGAGTCGGGGTTTTAATTAATGGCATGGATCGGAGACCTCGCTGGTGCCCAACTAGGTCCTGGTGCAAGCATAGTGATTTCTTGTCGTCCAATGACGATTGAAGGATGGGAATGTTGCTGCTGCTGACGGAGGGATCTGTTCATCGGTTTTGGCATGGGCCCGGTGAGGATGGATAATCTTTCTCACTGTCGGGATTGTTAAACGTGGTCAGGATAAGGGAAGGACTGGTTTGGACCTTCACTTTAATCGCACTTACATTACACCGTCGAGCGCTATTAAGCGTGCCACCAATTTAACTCCTTGTCTCCCACAGGCAAAAGGACTCCAGAGCTCCTAGGATAGTTAAATGGGAGCTGAATAAACCTATTGCGTGGCGAGCTTGTTAATACTATGGGTACTTCAGTGTGGGAATCTCGTGCTTAGGTAAGCCTAGATGGAGCATGGGCGATTTCAGGTGTTAGTAGGTCAGCAGCACTCTACCAGTACGAACTACAGCACTGGTATTAATTCAACCCATTTTCAGTAACAGGAGAGTGAGTTGTATAATTTAGTTGCGTCACATGGGTCAACAAGGTCACAATGCGTCGCAGTTACCTGATGCCCGAGCCTGGACCTTAAGAAGCTACATGGCTTCATCCTTCAAATAGAAATTTCTTATAGCTCCAACGTGTGAGTTGAATCGCAGTGCTCTGTTGACGAGCGCCAAAGTTAATAACTCTTTTCTCGTGCAGGCAAAGGACTGCAGAGTTTGATAGTAAAAGTGGAGCCGAACCTATCCGTTGGTGTGTCAATGCGGTTAAATCCTAGGGGGTACTAGGAGGTGTGTGAAACTGGCTTAGGAAACCCTGACGGAACATGCGTAGATTAGTTGGCAGTATGTTCACAGCACCCTATTAGTTCACCCCCATCAGTGGTAATGATTTACCCCATTTTATCACTAGGATGAACAACTTATTGGCTCAAGATGCAAACACAAGAGAAGTTTTATACAGTGGACATCTTGATCACATGTATCGCAAGGTGCCCTTAAACACATACCTTTCTGGATGTGTGTGGCAAGATCGCACATTTTATGGTTCCGGGCCTGGTGTGCTGTAATGTGATGGGATGTGGGCGGCTTAATCTAGGATTGGCGGTGGTGGCCCACGTGCAGCATGCGCGCACTGGAGCGACACTGCGATTAAGTTGTAGTTTCGTGGAGTTTTGTGACTGTGATGTAACTTCTAAGAAACTCAGTATAGATCTGGCAGTCTCATCAGTTCAGAACTGAAGCATTTTCAATATTCTTCAAGGAATCCATAGTTGTTCCTTATTTACCTTATGCAACTATCAAACATTGGCAAAAGTCAATACTCTTGGCTGGCCCGAGGTTCAATGTTACGGTTGATTAAATAGATGGATACATTGACAGGAGAGGCAGAACTATGCAGCACACTATGCCAAGCAAAGATTTCAGGTTAAAGGCTTTAATACAAAGCCAAAGAGAGAGCCTCTAGGTTCGGGCCAGAATCATTGGGCCACCTGGTGGCTCAACCAAGTACTTTGTAAGCGTGCTGAGGGCACAATTTTATTCCTGAAGGTCAAATGGGGACGACTTGTACGATAGATGAACGGGCTTGTTTTAAGGAACACTTTGTTTCAGTTAGAACAGATGATTGGCCCATTCCTGACATGCCCTCGACTATTATTCTTTGACTTGAAACTGGGGCATGTCCAGCTGGTCTAAGCTGGGTGGGGCGAGTTGCCTAACAGCCAATATTTCTATGTCTCGCAAGGAAGCCAGAGATGTTGCTTATGTACCATATGCAACTATCACCATTCACTAAGTCAAGAGTCCTGGCTGGCGATAAGTCCAATGTTACAGGTTGATTAAATAGATGGATACAGTGACCAAAGAGGCAGAACTATGTGGCACACTAAGCCAAGCAAAGATTTCAGCTTAAATGTTTAATGCAATGCCAGAGGGTGGCTCGACCAAGTCTTTCAAGCGTACAGTTGGCACATTTGATAATGGGAAAGGATAATTGATCCTTTAAGGTCCACCTGGGGCAGTCGATCGGGGACGACTTGTACAATAGATGATCCTGTGTTTTAATCGATACTTTGTTTCAGTTAGGAGGGATGATTGGCCTATTCCTGACAGGCCCTGGACTATTCTTTGACTTGAACTGGGTCATGTCCAGCTTATTGAGCTGGGTGGGGCGAGTTGTACAGAGATGAACATGTTTGTTTTAATCAATACTTTGTGTCAGTTAGAAGGGATGATTTGTCTAATTCAGATATGCCCTCCTGACAATTATGCTTCGACTTGTAATTTGTTCAGTTCCAGCTTGTCCAAGTGGGGTGGGGGCGAGTTACCCAATAGCTGTTATGTAGCACGGGGGTTCTACTAGGCCTGTGAAACCGGTGCTTAGGAAACCCAAAGGGAGCATGGGAATTAGTAGGCGGTAGGTCCACATCAATCCACCACTTCGCCTCTAGCACGGGTAGCAACTGGGCTGCATCCATGACCTGCAGCTCTGAGGCAGGGTCTTTCGCACCTGGTGTCAGGGGCCCTGTCCAAGCCAGCCCCAGAGGTAAGGGCAAGGGCACCTTTCATTGATCACCTGAATGCAGCACATTCACCCAAATTCCGTGCAGCAGGCTTGGGATACAATTTCAGCTTGTCTGTTGAGCTGCAGCTGGCGGTTCTTCTGGGGGGCTCCATATTAGAGTTTGGGCCAGGTCAGCATACATCAAAGGTGTATCTGTGGGTTTATGGTATGTGTATCTCTGGTCTCATGGCTGTGTAGATCCATTCTCATTTAGACACTGCCTGTGTCTTGTGTTCATCGGCCGCCCCACCTCTGAGACATTTAGAGGTATGTTCATGGTAAATTTTGCGCTTATTAAGGTTCTCATGACCAAAGCCGTTCATTGTATCTTTTCAAGGGTTAGAGATATATGTTAGGTACCTAATTGCTTACAACGTAGCACATTAAGGTGGGTGGTGTCAATATTTCAAATTGCAACCGGGAGATTCCCCCTTTAATGTCAGCAACTGCTCACATTGCTAGCAGTTAAGCAGCCTGGGAAGTCTGGGGGCAAACACCACAGATTAAACTGAACAGGCAAAAATTCCTGTAAGAAAGGATGGATACATGGCAAGTACATGAGGACACCTTGCTTAATGTCACATTTTCTAAGCTCATCGGATAGTTGAGCCTTTACACATCATAGTAGGATAGTCACCAACGTGGAACAGGCTATTGGGTATGCCTTGCCAGGACATTGACACAGACACTTCATACGAACTGCAGCCTCAATAAAGGATAAATGCTGAATACACAGACTGGGGTACGTTTGGCTCCAAAAAAAAACACCTCTTCACCAAGCTGCAATGCGTCATGTTGTTGCCAGGTGTCGTGGAATCCAAAGTGCATCAAGGGAGCTGTAGTAAGTAGCGAGGTTACTTGCAGTGAGGCAGAGGGGTCCCAGCGGACTCACAAAAGGTGGGTTGTGGCAAAACATGAATCTGGGAATCTTGATTCCGACATTATCATGGTTTTATAATACGCAAGACTCTCTGGCTATGCGGGGTACAAAATGTTCCAACATGAATCTCAAGGTGACTAGAAGGTAAGCCAAACTCGGCTTTGATTTTGTGGAGGGCATGTAATTCCGGGGTTAAAAATTGGGCAAACAAGAAAAGATCAAAATGGCTACAATGCATTAAGAACTTCTGGCATGTCCATTATTCAAGAAAAGGCAGGTATCAGTTACTAGCACACAGCATGCATTCAAATTTGGAGGGAGCAGGAAAATCTTCACTGCTGGTGCGGCACACGGTATCAGTCGGAACCCCCAGTTTAGGAATAATCATGTATGGGGGTAAACAAGGGCTTAGTCAACCCTAAATGTAAGGAACATATTGCACGCAGTGCACAATGGATTAATCTGACACATCCAGGGTTACAGAGCAGTAGTCTTGCATTCCCGTTTAGGTGAGAATTCTGGACGGCGTGGTACTCCTATACATGAGGAGGCCAGCTGGCAGAGATAAGGGTATGGTGTTGGCCACAAACAATTACTTGTTAACAAATACACTGTTGGCCTGGGAGGCGAACTCCAATACGTTTGCCAGCGTATTCTGAAATCAGTGACTGAGCGGTGATGGGTAATGCACAACCCGGCAACACCTAACAAGTAGGCCCGTATTGGCACAGTGCACCATAGGGATTCCCCCTGAACTGCGGTTAAAGTAGAGAGCAGTTGTTTCTATTCTGAGCAGGCCATCAATCATGCCTACAGATGGGTAAATAAAGCTGTGGTTAAAACACCATTTTAAGTGGAGGCCATCAACCTTGCCTACGATGAGGTAAATTGGCCATGCACAAGCCCGCCAAGCAGGAGGGCTTGATTCAACTTTAATTCAAAATCAAAGAAAATAAGAAGGACTTGGTTTATAAGGCGTGGTCTCTTGAGTTGATGTGCCACTAGGTTTCCCCAAGAGGGACAGGGTACACCTGCAGAGGTGGATGGGAATTGTCCAGCTAGAAGGACTGGGAACCTTCAGCGGTAGAAGGAAGTGTACAGCTGAAGGACTGTTAATCACACATTGCAGGAGGTTATGAAGCCTACCATGGTGGGGTGGGGGCCCTGGATATGACGGCGGCCACATCCAGGGCTATGGCGGAGTTACAGGGCGATCCCGAGGCTAATTGGTACGAGGGGTACCCTTGCAGGAGCACAATAAGTGTGCATTATGCCAAAATCCCAGGAGTCTGTACGATAGGACCCTGGTTGAGAACGACGGCGCCCCGCTAGTCCCTCGGGCAGTTGTAAGCCTGAGGAACCGGAGGCTTGCTTGGTTACACTCTGCCCCTAAAAAGGCGTGAGTAAAAGGTACGGACTGGTGGTCCATGATATGTAAGGGGTATAACCCCCACAAAATGGTAGCACCGATTGGATTGGCCACAGTGCAGTGGGCTCATCAGGTGGGCAGGGCAGCTTAGGTGAGTCACCGCTGCCTGCCTTTAGATCGCCCGTAAGTTAACCCACCAAGTTGGCATACTCCTTGTATGTAATAAACCTGCAGCAAACTTTTCCCAACTAAAACTTGTGTGGACTGTATTATTTTGCGCAGCGCCACTATTTACTGCTAAGCGGGGGGGTTGCCGATATCGGCACTATGCGGCTGCCCGCGGTGCACGCAGTGGGCCCCTTAGAACCCCTAGTGCCGCTTCAGGCACCTCTCCGCGCCTTGTCTCGGGAACCCCCTTCTCTGGGAGTCCTCCCCCTCGGGTCCGGCGCCTCTTCGGCATCATTTCCGGTGCGCGGTGGGCTGGGGACAGGTATTTATACCTGCCCCCACCCACTGGCTATCCTCTTTGTCCCCCGCTGAACACGATGTCACCCTCCCAACCGCTTACCCTGCGTGCCAGCGTGAGTGCTTGGCTAATGTATTGAATGTATTGATGTATTCATTTGTGTTGCAGGCGGAGTTACAGGGCACATTGAGGTAGCCCGCCCAGAGAAATCCACCCATAGGGCCACACCAAAAGAGGTAACTACCAAGGGCGCATTGCCCAATGTAAGTTCGCCAGACGCTAATTGGCTGGAAGAAGTGCAGGTGGGGCAATCCCTGAAGAAACTGAGATCAGACGGGGCACCAGGAACGAACGGACTTCCCAATGCAGTATTCAAATACGACCAGGCCTTCTGGGCATCATACCTTACCCCCCTATTCAACTTGGCATTCACCACCAACATAATTCCACCATCATGGAGAGGTAGCATTCTTCACCCCATTTTTAAATCAGGCTCACCGACAATTCCGGCAAATTTTAGATTAATCGCCTTGACTGAGGTTGAAGCAAAACTCTACGCCACTAATCTTCTGATAAACCTGGAAGCAAGGGCATCGGCCAAAAAAATTATCCCGGCCACCCAAACGGGGTTCCGGGCAGGCATGAGTACAATCATTAACCTCCTGGCTCTCACTCTCATGATCAAAAAAGTCACCCATAAGGCCTCAAATCTATACACCTGTTTTGTCGACCTAAAATCAGCTTTCGACACGGTCCAGAGAGGCCTCTTATGGGCAAAATTGACCAAATGGGGAGCGCCCCCAAACCTTCTCAAAGCCATCATTAATCTATACTCCGACACCTGGGTACAAATTAAAATAGGTAAGGGCGATAGAATGACCAGAAAGCCTCAAACAGCCCCGTGCTTTTTTAATATTTATACAGCAGACCTGGACACCCTGCTATCTGAAGTCTCAAGCGACCCACCAAAACTCGCACAAAGACCAGTGCGCAGCTTACAATACGCAGATGCCATTGTAGATGCCTGATGTTTTATGCAGTTGGACTTCCATCAGCTTGCAGCGTCAAATCACTACTCTACATAGTATAATCGACTCTTTAGGCTTGAAGCTAAACTTCAGTAAAACCAAAGTCATCTGCTTCTTGCCAAAAAACAGACAGCATAACTTCAAATTTAAATGGAATGTCGCTGGCAATAAGATCGAACAGGTGAATGCCTACAAATATCTAGGGGTGGAACTGGACTCCAGACTAAACTTCAAAAAGCATTTTGCACAACGAAGGGCCTTGGCAAACAAACTGTTTTTTGCCCTCAATCTAATAAACAAAAAAAATGGGTAGTTCGTCTCAATCATACTTATTGCAAATTATCAGCGCCAAATTTTTACCGTCTTTGACTTATGGTTCGGAACTCCTCAAGGGCAAAGACGCAATGATTCTTAACACTCTATAGTCTGTCCAGTTCAAAAGCATTTACCGCATACCACGACACACCTGCCAAGCTAAAGTGCACTTGGAATTCGGACTCAAGCACCAGCTCCTGGTGAGAATGGCTTCTCTAATTAAATTGTGCTGGAAGTTGAGAGCCGCCCCACCTGAGTCCTTGGCCGCTTTGTGTTGGGCCGAAATGGAAAGCCAGCATACGATCACAAACAGCTGGCCAACCGTGCTCCGCCAAGCTTTGTCATCCCTCAACTTACACGAGGCCTGGGAGCTAAACATTAGCCATGCGGCATTTAAAAAAATCACCAACAAAGCTGCCAAATTAAAATCATGGTCGATGGATAAAGGTGAACTGGCAGGAAAAAAACACAGCTGGTAAGTCTTACAATCTTACAGGAGCTGGGGGCCCCAACCATACCATATGTGTCACATTTCCCAAACCATCCAGCACTTTTATTTAAAAACACGAATGGGAGCCTTTCCTTCAAAAGACCAGGTGCCGCCCTGGGAACAAAGATGTTCGAACTCTCTCTGCCGACTTTGCGGTCGATTTGACGAAAGCTTGTTACATTTTCTGTGCATCTGCCTGGCCGTAAACTCTTTAAGGCAGAAAATACCCTGCCCTGCTTTCCAGGCACTTAATATACGATCATGCCGTTTTGCAGTGCTGACATTACTAAACAGCAAATCAATTCAGCTTTCCTGCAGGGCCGCCAAGTTGCTTCTACAAGTGAATACTTTACTTCCATCAACTCAGCCACCCCGGAAAGACAATAGCAGTTCCAGGGCAGGGAACCTTGAAGTGAGGATCTTGACTACCGCCAGTTGAACTGCGCGTCAATTCCCTATTATTGCTAAATAAAAAAAATTCTCGTCGACAAAATCCACAGAGCACTTGATGGACTATCGCTTCTTTTAGACTACCGTATTTTTCTAAAGTAATGAAATTTTAAGTACGAATTAATTTTTTTAACTTGTAAATGTTTTCTTACTCAGATGTTTTATGTAAATTGCAACGATTTTAATTAATCTGCAAAAATAAACATTGCTTACTTACTTTGTCAAAAATGCTGACAGCGCTTCCTCCCCCTTGATAGATTGGGAAGCGTTCAAAGTAGTTTTAAGGGGAGTATCCATAGCCACGGCCACAGGAGCACGTCAATCTGTTCTACGTGACCTTACGCAAATGGAAACACAGCTGGGGCTGCGGGAGCAAGAAACAGTAAACGATGATGTACAGGCAGATGGGCTACAAGACACTAGAATTAAGCATGCAGAACTTTTGTAATGCTTGTGAGTCATAGACTATACTGCTTATATGCACAACCTACACGCAGTAGGGGACAAGGCAGGTACACTATTGGCTCGCATGATCCACCCAACGCCACCGCCGGTACTTATCCTCTCAGTGATTACACTGGCCAATGTCACATGCACTACCCAGTTGGTTATGAATTCGGCCTTCGGAGAGCATTATGCCAAAGCTCTACGGAGTACACTCTCTCCAGTCTTCTTCCACCGTAGCCACTTTCCTGGACACTGCAGTTACCCCGAGTCATGGCTCATAATAGGGAGGCATTGGGAGCCCCTCTGTCATCAGACGATCTTTGTCTGGCTTTTGTAGAGATTGCCTGTAATAAGACACCAGATTGCCTGTAATAAGACACCATGCTTCCCGACTAATTCCACAACTAGAAAAACTTTTTTATGCCTCCCTGGAAGCAGGCTCACTGCCATTCACAATGAGGCAAGCTCTGGTAACGTCCCTACTTAAACGTGGCAGTATTCCCACAGACCTATCTTCCTTTAGACCCCTGTCCCTTCTGAACACAGAATACAAGATAAGTGTATTAAGTCTGGAAGTTGGGACAAATTGCCCGAGGTGCTAATGGCGTAGGGAGTGATGATTCAAGAGATAGCGGGACAGGCCCCACAACCCACACAAGAAAGCTCAGAGGAGACGCCTTCCACAGGGGGGACGGCCCCAGGTCAAAGGGGAGAGACACAATGAGACCCAACATGACTAATAAGGAGCATAGACCTCGAGTTATACAGACCCGGCAGGGGGGGAGGAGGGGCATTGAGTGGGGGGGGGGGGGTTTGGGGAGGGTTGGAAGGGAGGGGGGTTTAATTATAGTTGAGTTAAGATGAAGCTCATAAAAATGCAGAGAACAATGAAGACGGAGAATCCTCCACCGATGCGACCTTAGGCTTAATCGCTGACATGTATTATTGTTAAAATGTTCACCACCTCGGCTGATGTAGGCGAGATGTATGATTGTTTCTATACATGGTCTGCTGATTTGGAGGAACAAACTAATAAAGAAATTTACAACAACAAAAAAAAGTCTGGAAGTTGGGGGAGGAGCCGTCTCGCCAATACCTTACCCAAGTAAGGTATTGGCGAGACGGCTCCTCCCCCGACTTCCAGACTTAATACACATAGATCAATGCGGATTTGTTCAACGCAGAAGCTCATCTCTGAATATCCAACGTTTATACCAGGTCATGGAGGTGGCGCAAGAACAATACCCCGCAGCCGGCTGCCTCTCTCTCGACCTACAGCAAGCATTTGACACCTTAGGTTGGGAATACATGTTCGCCACGCTGGTCAAATTTAATATTCCTCCCACCTTCATTCGATGGGTCCGACCATTGTATACAGACCGTACTGCTAGAGCAAAGACTGGTGCACACATTTCTTTGCAATATCCGATATCCCGTGGGCCCACTGTCCCCTCTCTTATTTGTGATTGCCATGGAACCTCTGGCACAAAGCCTCCGGAAATTGGCAGCCACCTGGGGCATACCACAGGAACCCCAGCTACATGCTGTCTCAATGTACGCGAATGACATGATAGTATACTTTCGGGACCTTACTACAGATTTAACACCAATCTCTAACCTGCTCCATTTGTTTGGAGAACTGTCTGGCCTCCGCATAAATCACATTAAATCCCATGCATTTTCATTCCAAGACACCATAGTCAGTGATACCCTGCTCTTGGGCTCCCAACTTATACACGTAGCACAACATACTTTCAAGTACTTAGGTATCCGGATTTATAGAACCATAACGGATTTAATAGATGGTAATCTGATAAAAGCCATTTCATCGCTAAAATCTCAAGTACTTATATATGGGTCACACTGTCGGTAGCGGGACGTCTGACTCTCACTAAAATGATGGTGCTGCCCCATCTCCTGTATTATTTTGTTAATTTACCAGTCGTGGTCCCCGCGGCAATTTTTAAAACACCTAATTACTTATTGGTCGAATTGATATGAGGCACGGGTTGACACAGAGTTAGCCTCCTTAAAATGCAATTAACTAGCGGAGAAGGGGGGATGGGCACCCCCGACTTCATATCTTACTCTATCGCAGGACAATTACAATGGCTATCCTACTGGCTGTCCGGGTTTCACTTAAACAGAATTGGTTATACAACATAGAGGTTGCGCCTCGGTACACTACATAGGCTGCTTTTGACTGGAGTGACACAACCCCATCACCTACCATTATTGCTCAGCAATGCTCTATTATATTGGAGAAGCGCTCTCCGATATACTAATTCACCTCCCCATTATGCCTCTATACCATTGCGGGGTATGCCCACACCCATGTGAGGGCTAACAACGGTCCGATTGGCACAGTAGGAGGAGGCAGGGATTACCAAGCTTGGGGACCTGTTCACGGAGGGCACCTTGATGGTCCATCACGATTTTATACTACTCCACAGATTGCCTAGCTCGCTTTCTTTACCACGCGCTACTCTTTTCCGACACGTCCGCACACACTGGGCACCCAACAAGGACCGAACCAGACACCCACGCACTCATTTAGGAGGTCTACGAGATGGGTAATGGCAGCAGGTTCCTCGTAAAATGGTTATATAGAGGTTTGCATTCCCATCTACGCACATCTTTGGCCCCCTTAAGAGAGAAATGGGAAGTAGACCTAGGACATGCTCTACATGACAAGGAATGGAACACTCTCCTTGAATACCTGAGCACAATTTCCAGCAATTCGCGTTTAACATTCATACAATTCTCTCTCTTACACAGAGCATATCTGACGCCCCTCATGCTTCATAGACTTTTCCCCTAATTGCCCCCAGTGCCGGGAAGACTCTTAGGATCTGCTGCACTTCTTGTGGACAAGCCCTTTGTTGACACTGGGCAGATATACAGAGCATGCTCTCTACACTTACGGGTATTGCCCAATGGGATACAGTGGTGTACTGTCTTGTAGGCCTCTACCCCAAGCCTAAGAACTTCATGACCATGGCGCACTTCGTAGACTTAGCTCTTTCTTGGCGAAACATCGGATCGCCAGACGCTGGAAGTCCCTTATATCAAGCTGGCGAGCTGAAGTCCTACATTGGAGTATGGCTGCGAGCTACGCACTGTGCATGGAGGAATATCGAGGTTTCTATAAGCGAACTATTGCGATGGTTTGGGATGACCACCTAGAAACATTTCACTCCCAAGAGGATACTGAACAGTAATCTTCCATTGTATATTGCCTTCAAAACACAGCACCCATGGCACCTGGCGATTCCCAGGGATATTGCTATACAAAATGACACGCTCTTTTACTGAACCCTTAGGAATACAGAAGGATCGGCACGGATAGTATATCTTTATACTGACATGAACAACTGATGGCTGGTTGGGGTTAGGCGGTCAGGGGCGGGATTTTGTATCTGAATTTGGTTTGTTTATTTGCATAAACCCATTTTTTCATTGGCCTGTGTCCTATCTACTATAATGAAGTTGGATTTTGATTATTCATTAACAATGCTCATTATTTTGAATGTTGTGTTATGCGAATACACTGTGTGACCATAATTGTGATGTGCATGACTTATTGGTTATAAAAAATGCAATAAACTATGTTTAAAAAACAAAACAATACTATCATCTATGCCCCCAGCCTCCCGCCACAGCAAAAGAACGTCAACAATATTGTACTTATACCAGTAGACCAGGTGATCTACAATATCTAGCCCCCATGATGTAACATAAACATGAAGTAAGCTGACCACAGGGGAAAAAGTTTGCCCATTCATGCATAGAAGGCTCATATCTCAAGTACACAATACAGAACAAACACTGCCGACTGTTGCCAGAGATGAGGGTGTCATCAAGTCTTGAGGGGGGAGCTCGATTTATCTCTGGGGTGGAAAGACTTTCTAGATTGTGGCTGGGCAATTTGTGACCATTTCTGTGTGACCAAGTCCCAGCGTTTAAGTTCATCCTTAGAGGTAGAGGCATCCCCTTGGAATACATCCTTTCAGGGCGAGTACAAAGAACTCGAGAGAGCGACAGATGAAGCATCCTCCGTATTAGTGTCGTCAAGGGCATCCAAAAAAGACTCCATGTCTTTTGGCTTGTGGTAGTTAGAAGATCTGCCCTGAAAAGTGATGAGCATAGTAGCAGGTTCCAGTAATCCATATTTAGTGTCCTTCTTCTAAAGTAGAGGGCGAAGAGCCAAGAATTGTTTCCACTTGGCATTGGTTCGGGCAGAGAAAACTGCCACAAACAGAATTTGAGCATTCTCATACCAATAAAGGTCATGATTTTTGGCGTCCTGAAGGATCTGTCTGGCATGCTGATGCCGTACACAACGTACCAAAACATGATGAGGGTGATGGTTGTTTGGCATATGATTGGAGCGGATCTTATGGGCCCTAGGTAATTCCAATGGCAGATCAAAGGTGAGATGCAAAAGGTCAGGGATCAAAGCACTCCAAAAGCGAGGCATATGATCCTTCTCAACGTGCCCTGGTAGGCCTATAATGCTGACATTGTCACAGAGACTGTGGTCTTCCAATTTGACGACTTTCAGTTGGAGATACCATATATTTCTACTCCAGTCCGGAATAGCTTCTAGGCGTGATTCCACATCCATCTCTCACCCCTCAACAGTGGTTAGTCTGGTCTGAAAAGAGCTAATGTCACTTCACAAGGATTGAACCGCTAAATTTGTTACAGAAACCGCAGAAGACATCTGTGCAGTAGAACCATTAATCTCAGCCAGCTCGTTTAGGCGAGTGATGAGGGCGGCCTCTGGAAAAGTCGAAGCTTAGGAGGTATCGGTGGGTGGCCCCTTGCCCTGGGCTGCATTGGCCATGTCTTCCAGGAACATGAATTGGTATGTAGATTTGGATTTTGCCATGAAAGGAGGCATGTTAGAGAGCAAGTGAGAGCCAGGAGGGTAAGACAGTGAAATTAACCAGGGGAATTCAGGAGAGAAATTTGGAGCTTAGTGTTCACAGTTCACAGTCAAGATCTACATCACGAGTCTTAATTTGCTTATTCAATTGAATTGGCCAATTCCGCCTATTGTTATGTAATTCTAAATTGTACATATGACCTGCCCTAGCCTTAGCACTGACTGGCAATGCTCCTACCAGCCCACACAATTTTCCTGCAGAATGTTGCCCACTTCTTGGAGTGCCTCCTTCCTAAATTATTAACAATTATGCCAATTCGGAAACAGGAAGATGGAAAGCTGGATGGATTACTTCATCCAATATATGAGAAATGGAGGCTTATTAATTCTGAATCCGTTGGCACAGGTTACGTGACAAGCTTTGTGGAGAATAACTATTGCCTATTTTAATATATTCTGGCCGTATGGCGACGTCCCCTGTCGTGTGTCGATCTCTAACAGACTTCATTATTGCAGGCATACACTGGAGATGCATCTCTCCTAATGCAGAGCTCACAAACCCCTCACAAATCACCTCATCTCTTTACACAAACAGCCTCTTAATCCTTGAAGCTGCTGTCAGGCCGGAAATCCAAGATGAGTGTTCGTAACGGCTCCAAAGGTCTCAGTGGCACTGCTCGCATGGTCACCTCCTCGCGCGGGCTGTTACGGACAAAAACAACAAGCCTTCATTTATTTAGTAGAAGCTGCCTCTCCGGACTCTATGATGCCGATTCCCTCATTTTGCAGCAGAAGAAACCATGCTCAGCTGTCAAAAGCAGGCAGGTGGCTCCTGTGTCCCCCTGGGTATTAGAAGTTAGTCGACATCTTCTTCGGCATCGGGATTCAAACCCCTAGGCCCCACATTTGGGCATACCCACCGCACTTAGGAAGTTTTAATGAGAAGAAGAACAAGCATTGGCATAGCCAATAGGTCTCGCCTTTGGGACCTTATAAGTGTTTAGCCATGCAGCACATTAGCCTGGGTGCTGTACCACCATTGATTGAAGAGCTATACAAATCTCAAGTAGCAAGGTAGAATAGAAATTACAGTCCACTGAATGACTGTGTGTAAAGAAGTACTCTTGAATCCTGTAGAGGTTGAACTCTTCTTCTTTATTTAAGCAAGTAACCTCTATAACATGAAAAGTCCTATCCACCAAGTCCCAACAGCAACTGAGCCCCTCAGGTTCTAGAGCTAACATCCCAGCTCACACAAACACTCCAGAATGAAGAACACATCTTAAGTTCTGAATTTGAATGGGCAAATAATTATGCATGTTAACTATTACACACCTCTCCCCTATACGTTAAGGAAACATAAAAAACATGAACAAGGAAAGAAACATTAGTGTAAAACAAAGTCATGTAATGTTACAGGAACTTTACAAGTGCGAGAGCTCCTGCGCAACGGTGACGTACCATTAAGAGATGTCTCAGGTGCCCCTGGTTTAGTTTGATTACTAGAACGCATGGGAGCAATCCTACCCAAATTCCAAATTCGTCCATCATTAAGTTTGGCAGCATTTTGGAAAAGCTTTGTCACTATTAAAGGCGAAGAGTATTTAGAAACACCACAAGACTTCTGAGGATAACACACTCTCACTCTGTCACCCACACGTACACATGTGTGAGAAACAGCATGCCTAGTATCAAAGTACTCCTTTCTCTTGATGGACTTCAACTTTTGTGTTACATGCCAGGATACTACATTAGAATCCACATTAGAATCTACAACATCCGTGCACTTATTCCTCATCCACGATTGAAACATATAAGTGTTGGGACTTCGTCCCCTGAACAGTTCAAAAGGAATTTTATTCATAGTGGAGTGGGGCGTGAGACGGTAAATCATCACTCTCTCCACTATCTCAGACCACCAGTCCTTGCCTTGGACTTTAGCTAATTGGATGGACTCCTTTAGAACTCGATTGAACCTCTCTACCATGCCGTTAGTTTTGGGATGATAGAGAGCACAACGTTTGTGTTTGATGCCTCTTTTCACCAAAAATTCTTCCATTTCTTTCGAGACTAATTGAACCCCATTGTCCGTCAACAGACAATCAGGGAGTCCTTCCCTGCAGAAGATTTCATCTAAAAATGTAACAACATCTTTAGTCTCAATGCTTTGTGTAATTTTGATTTCCGGCAATCTAGAATACATGTCCATAAGAACAAGAACATAGGACTGTCCAGATGTGCTTGTTATAGGCCCCAAGAGATCCAAAGCCACCTCCTGCCAACAGCATGTAGGAGCATCACGTATAACCATGGGTTGAACTCTAGTCTTGTATATCCTGTCACACGCATTACACTCTATGCAATCTCTTACCACACGTTCCATAAGGAGATCGATACCCGGCCACCAGAAATGCAAACAAATTCTCTCTTTGGTTTTTGAAATGCCTTGATGTCCCTGGTGAGCTTGTTGGATAATTCTCATCCTGACTGATGATGGAGGAACAAGTCTGGTACCCCTCCAAAGTAAACCACCACTAACAGACAATTCATCTCGCATGTTCCAGAACTTACGGACTTCCTCACTCAAGCCCTTTATGCCAGTCCAACCTTCTGTCACCAACCTACATACTTCGCAAACTACAACATCATTCTTCATGGAAACCTTCCACTCTTCCTCACTTAACACGTCTTCTATGATCTCACACACTTTATATTCATCATCTTCCCATAGAGTTTCTGAGTCATCAGACACATCACCTGAGTATTTAGGAATTAGGCGAGAGAAACAGTCAGCGACTTTGTTCTCTGCACCAGGTATGTAATTTACCACAAAGTCATAATCCTGTAGGGCAACTATCCATCTACAAATCCTGGATGATACCGCATCTAAGCTCTTTTTACAAAACAAGTCCTTTAAAGGTTTATGGTCAGAACGAACCACAAATGAGCTTCCCCAAAGGAACTTTTTAACTTTCTGATGGCCCAAAAGATACAAAGAGCTTCTTTTTCTATAACTGAGTATTGTACTTCTGGCCCCACCAGCGCTCTTGAGAGAAACATAATAGTTATTTCTTTATCATCTTTTACTTGTTTGAGTACTGCACCCAGACCCTTGGAAAGGGCATCTGTAATTAAGATAGAGTGAGCAGTAGTGTCAAAACTTTGAAGAGAGGGTGCAGAACTCAAAGCTCTCTTGACATCACAAAATTCAGCTTGACAACGGGATGACCAGATAAATTTCGCACCTTTCTTCAGAAGTGACCTTAAAGCAAAAGTGCTGCAAGCAAACTGTGGAACGAATTTATTATAATCTGCCATAACAAAAAAGGTGACCGAATCATCTCTGGATTGTGGCACAGGAAGATCCTCAATGGTTTTCACCAGATGATCTCTAGGTTTAACACCTTCCTTTGTCACCTTATGCCCCAAGTAATCAATTTCTGAAAGATTAAATCTACACTTGTTTTCTCGTAGAGTCAAACCCTGTGACTTAAATCTCTCCAAAACAGCCCTAAGCCTGTCATCATGAACTTTTTGAGATGAGCCCTGGACCAAAACGTCGTCTTGATATATTTTAACACCAGACAACCCATGCAAAACATCTTCCATGGCTCGCTGGAAAACAGAGGCCGCAGAATTTAAACCAAAAGAAAGGCGAGTGAATTTATATGTCCCAAATGGTGTTATGAAAGCCGTCTAGTCCATGGAATCATCATCAATTCTGATCGGATCATAAGCGGCCCCAAGATCTAATGTGGAGAAAACTTCGGCCCCTTCCAATTGAGTTAGCATCTCTGTGATATTTGGAAGGGGATACCTGTCAGCAATGACAGCACAATTGAGGGCACGAAGATCCACACATAGCCTCACCTCCCCAGAAGCCTTGCGCGCAAGAACAACAGGAGCCAACCAATCGCTCGCTTCTATCTCCACAATTAGCCCCTCCTTCCTCAACTTCTCAAGTTCTTTGCGCATGGACTCTCTTAAAGCTAAAGGTACACTACGTACTTTGCAGGCTACAGGGGTGGTGTCAGCTCTAAGGGTGATTTTATGGGTATAGCCTGAGAGACAACCTAACTTCTCGCTAAAGACTTGCTCAAATTCACTACGTAAGTCACCCACTTGATCAATTTTAAAAGGTCTAGTAGCATCGACATCTCCTGAAACTGAAGAAGGGGAGATGTCTTTTAGGACAATACAGGGATCACCACCTGGAATCAAAATCACTCCTAGATCAGCCTGATGAATCCAGCTGACAATGCTGTCTCCTCTAGAGGAGATATACATTTAAGCCTGGGCAGAGTTCGCGGAGTTCCGCTATGCGAAACTCCGCGAAGTGCAAAAAACCCTCCGCCGCGCTACGCGAAGCTCCGCGAGCGGCAGAGTGCGTTAGATAAATGCTGTTCGCGATGCTTTTCAGTGCCAGATGCTTGTCCGCACTGTGCAATCATCACGAACGGCACCATGCACAGCGCAAGCGGGCGCTGCTTCCTTTTCTGCTGCTCGAGTAGATTTTTACTCGAGCGGCAGCTTTCTCAACGCGAACGGACAGTTTCTCAACGCGAGCGGTCGCGAGCATACGCGACCACTCGCAATGAGAAATCTGACCGCCTGCGTTGAGAAATCTCTCCGGGGGGGTTGAGTTTCCACGCTCGCGATCACCAACTTGATGTTGACGATCACGAATGAGGAAAAATCTTGCCGGGAGGTGGATTTTCCTCGCTCACGCTTGCCAACTTGACGTTGACGAACACGAGCGAGGAAAAAAACTCCGCTGCGCGAAGCGGAGTTTTTCGGTACTCCGCGAGCTCTGCATAACGCGGAGTGCGGAAAACTCCGCAAACTCCGCGAGCGGAGCGGAGTTCACCGCCCAGACCTAATATAAATCTTTCCCGCAGTGAGTCTTCCTTTGTATTTGATATTACCCACAAAATAACCAAATAGTTTTATGGGTTGTCCACCTTATGCGAGTGGTTTGATATCAGGTTTAAAAACCTTAACTTTCCCATTCAACGTTGTGTCAAAAAAAAGAATTTGGAACTAAAGTAATTTTAGCCCCAGAAACAAAGAGCATATTGATTGAATGACCATTCACTTGAACATTGTCAACGGGGCTCTTACCTTTGTTCGGACCGACCTGAAGTAAAATCTCTCCACAGTGTAACTCATCAGAATCTGAATCAGTTTCATTTTGTATGCAAATTTCTTTCACATTCTTATCCTTTTTATATTTCTGAGCTCTACAAGCTTTTGCTACATGACCTATTTTCCCACAATTATGACATTTGGAAGTTAGGGCAGGACATGACTTATCATTAGCCAAATGACCAACCATATCATAGCGAAAGCATTTGCCCATAAAACTGTTCTTAGTTTTAAGAGACAGGGGTTCAGTTTGTTTAAATTTTTTTGATTTTGTCACACTTTGTACTTTATCTCCAGAAGATACATTCTCTTTCTTCATGACTTCTACACAGGCTAGAGAGTGTTCAATTCTCTTTGCGATCAAGATAACCTCATCCAATTTTGGGTCATCCTTTTGCCACAACTCATCCTTAATTCTCTCTATGTTGCAACCTAACATGAATTGGTCACGAATGCGTTCATCAAGAGAGCCCTCAAATTTGCATGTTGAGCCTAGTTTCCATAAATCTGTAACATATACTTCAACAGATTCTTGAGGTTTTTGTACTCGCTTTCCAAAGTGGTATCTCTCTAAAATGGTACTCACCTTTGGAAGGTAGTGCTTATCAAGTTTTTTTAAACATATCTCAAACTCATTTAGACTATCTGACTCTCCATCAGTCAGATAGGTAAATGTTCGTAGACCTCTTGTCCCTCAGAGCCCAAACAGTGCAAGAGTAAAGCAGATTTCCTCTCTGCACTTAAAGAAACTCCACAAACTCTAGTGTAATTAAGAAAAACCTTTTTCCACTTGGCCCAGCGAATAGTTGTTTATCCTGGATTTGTGGGGAAAAATAGAGGTGGTGTGACGTTTTGCATCTTGGTATAAGAATAAAAGTTACAAAATAATGTAACATACAAAGAGTGTCTATCACCGTGGAAGAATATAGCTTATACAAACAATAAGTGTGCAGAGCATGAGTGTCAGAAAGACAAAATGGTGTGCCTATCACCGTTGAAGAGTATATTTATGGTAGGCAGAAATAACCATGGTGTGCCTGTCACCGTAGAGGGTACATTTAAGATAAACAAAAGAATGAAGCCACCTTTAATTTCAAGTGTGCCTGTCACTGTAGAAAGATATCCACTTAAACTTTGCAGTTTGTAAATTTAAATTAACCGGCTCTTGATAGGCAATGTAAGTGTGCCTATCACTGAAAAGGAACTTGAGCCTTAATATGTCACTGTAGAAAAGCAACTAGTTTAAAGTGTGCCTGTCACTGTTGATAAAGTTGTGCATGTGATAACAGACAGGTACGAGCAGCTGTGCGTCGAAAATGAAACAGGCAATCGAGTAGAAACGTAGTGTTGCGCGTCCTTTGTTTATTTTTGTTGTTAGGGATACAAGTACAAGTGCGCGTGGAAATGCGTGCGTTTTCCGACGAAGGTCTCTGCAGGGTTGTCAGGGAGACCAGGACTCTGTGATGAGAGCGCGACGGTACTGTTACGAAAGTCTCTGCAGGGATGCCAGGGAGACAGAGACGGCGTAGTGAGCGCGGTGGCGCTGTGACGAAGGTTGTCAGGGGAATGCCCTGACGTAATTTGTGCTAGATGAAGACGCGGAGAAATGGTAACCGCGAGGCAGGGCCTTAGGCGAGGCAGGGTCCTAGGCGCAAGCAGGTAATGGCAGAGGGTTCGATTAGTTTTTCTTTTAGAAAATTATGAATAATGACCAAAGAGGTGGTAGTAGAAATTAAGCTTAAGGTGTCAAACGCAGTTGGGAAGAGTTCGAGCAAACAGTACCTTACAATTATGAAGTCAGCCGTGTTAGGACGTTTCCAAGTTACTCCGAAGGAGATGTAGATGTAGAGGTCCTTTTCCGTCAGATCGTCGCCAGTGTAAAAAAGTACTCTTGAATCCTGTAGAGGTTGAACTCTTCTTCTTTATTCAAGCAAGTAACATCTATAACGTGAAACGTCCTATCCACCAAGTCCCAACAGCAACTGAGCCCCTCAGGTCCCAGCTCACACAAACACTCCAGAATGAAGAACACATCTTAAGTTCTGAATGTGAATGGGCAAATACTTATGCATGTTAACTATTACACTGTGCATACATTTAATTTTTATATGCCATTACTTAAGCAACGCTCCCTTCCAGTAAAGACAACAGACCTGGGCATAAGTTTCTATACATTGTGCTGTCCGCACAAGCTGCAGGACCAGAGCACAGCAGACTGTCACTAGAGGAAGAGCAAACAAATCCAAAAGAAGGTTGTGGTGCAGTCTGGTGGATGCACTGCTAATCTTGTATCTCGTGAGATGTAGGTGTTAATCCTAGATACTAGACAAATCATCCAGATGCGTCTGATTGTGAGAAAATTGCGACCTTCCTCTGGATCAATGTGTGTTTCATTGTGTAATGGTTAAATAGGTGACTAGACAAACTAAAGTGATCCTCCTTAACATACAATTCATTCTGCACAGAATTTCCCCGTGACAAATTAAACTTGCCATCGATACTAACATAAACATGCACACACCTACAACCCTCACAGTACATGCAGCTGTACATAGTGAAGTAAATATTGCGGTAATGGGGTTCTGCATGAATTTTCTATGGAAAGACCTGTAGGGCAACAGGTAAAAAAATATATATATACAGTATCTATGATCTATAATCAGCAGGTACCACCCATCAGTCTTTACGCAGTCTGGTTTGAGTGTGCAGTAGCCACCTTCAACTATGAGAGGGACCTCTACTGAACCGAACTCTACTGTTGAACATCAGAAAGGTTCACAGAGCACCTCCAGTGGGGTCACATTTTTCAAAGTATGCCAGTGAAAAGCCAGGATGTCAGTCAGTATAAACGGGGCATGTTGGTGCTGTTTTACGAGCCTTGCAAGGACTTTTGTGTTTACCGCTGTAATCCTTGGCCCATTGGCTATGATACAAATATTATCTGAATTAGTACTTCCAAGGGGGCATTTAGAGAATAATGTAATGATTTAGGCAGTGTTGTTGGGCTTTTTGCAGTCTTTTTTAGGTTGTTGGCTGGTTGCTCATCCATTGTGTCTTAAGCCAGGTACTTGGACACCTGATACTGTTTCTTTTCATGGGCGGGTAATCAGTAGCGGGGCAACTGGAAATATCTGCATTGGAGGATCAAGTTATGTAACAGATTGACTAATTTATGAGGCAAGAAAGAGTAAATTATGAAGCCGCTTGTTACAAAGTAAATGATGTGGCGGATTCTTTTGCATTATCTGTTTGATCTTTTTAACGCATTGACACTAAAGACATCCAAATGCTATTGAAAGATTGGCCTTTACTTCTGCCCACTACAGGATCCAGCATGGGGCAGTGGGTCAGCTCAGTTCAACCACTGGCTAACTTCACTGTAAGTGACAGCAAGTCTGCCCTTTCACCAGGCGCACATCCACTTACAGTGCAGGTCCCTTAAGTGTCGGAGATGACTATCGAATGCATGTTCTTCGAGACCAAAAGTCTGTTTTTGCTTTTAGCCAAGTGTCTTAATTTTTAGATTAATGAGACACAGGCAGCTTCCCCGACCAAAAATATGACATAACAGGCCTAGGCAACACCAAAAAGCTGGGTCCCGGCGCCAGACCCATTAGCTTTGTCATTGGTTTTTTGTGTGCATTTCAGCCGCTCACTAGCACGCTGCGTGCAATTGTGGTGATGCCTCCAAAATAGCTTACTAGCCTTAAGTCAAGAGGTGGGGCACAGTGAAGGGGGGTCGCAGTTCAGACACACTTCCAGAAAAGGCCAGAGGTCCTCGATAGTAGGCTCCAGTTTCGTGGGGTACATACCGCTGTTATCCGGATGGGCAGCAGGCCTCTGCCCTGCAAGAGACAGTTGGATAAAATGCCCATAGCCACAGGCATTCACAGAGGTGTCAGGTGCTGCTAAATGTGTGGTCTGTGCACACGTGTTTTATGTTCCTTTATTAATTGGCTGTAATGCTTTCAGTGTCATCGGATGTTGTAGAAACCATACAATTAGAAACCTTGTGTTATGAAAGTTTATGTTGAAATTTGCATTTTTAAAATATTTTTTATGTATACACACAGTGAACAGGTACCGTGTGAGGGAGGGTTTTGTACATGCTAGGTACTCGACAAGGGTGAGCCCCAAACAGGACAAATATGTCTGTTATTATTGGACGCCTTTGAAAATGCACGTCTATGAATTTTGTTAATTTTTTGTGTGTTTCCTGTTGCTGTCAAAGAGCAGTTCATAGTTACCCTGGCATAGGGTTAGAGTTGAGGCTTTTTTTTTTTTTACATGATTCAAGTTCTCAAGCAGGTGTTAGTGAAATTTCAAACACAGCTTCCGTGATTAGAAGCAAATTTTGGAGCAAGGGCAGCAGTGGATGTGATGTGTATAATTCAGTCAACAATTTCTGCTGCATGTGGAGCACCTTTATATTTTGAACGGACACTGGAAATGCGGCGCCTGCTGTGGGGCCGGTGTCTCCTGAGGAGCCGAGTGGGGAACCTGGATGCCTCAGCTCCTCTTGCAGCGCGGAGAGCTGGATCCCTCCTGAGCCTTGGCGGAGCTGGGTATCTGGCATGAGTGAAGGGAGCTCGGCAACCAGGGGCCTGGGGGCAGCCCAGTATCAGAGTCACAGTGGTGCATCGCGCAATAATTACACTCCACGCTGTTCTTGAAGCGTTAAAGGACATTTATTAGGACAGGTTGTCAACACAATACTTCAACCAAACATCAACTTAAACTGTAAACAATCCCCACCCCAAACATTTCATTCTTCATCCATTCCTCTCACTTTTTCTGCATACTTCCTGCTCCCCTTTGTGACCTCTTCTGACTCTCCATTCATCTCCTCGCTTATCTTTCAACATCCTCTCCTGTATCTCCCGCCAACGCACTCTTGCATCCTGCCCCCCCATCATTCACCTGTTTCTCCCCCCCCCGGAGGGGTGGGTGCGCCCATCTGAGATTCCCCACCCCTCCAAAATACTGCCAACCAGGTAACCCCCGTAGGGCGGTTACCTGCCCCATCTCTCCCCGTTGTGCACCTTTCGCCCTCACTCTTTCGCTTCCCTCCGACACCAGATAGATTCATTCCACAACTTGCTTATCACGTCACGCATCTCCATCATGTAATACGCATTCCCAAGTTGCGAAAGGTGCACACCATCGTCCCTGAAAAGCAAAGGCTCCTCCAGTTGTAGCCCAACGTGACCAATTACTTTAATGTCCTTAGAGGCACAAAAAACTCTCATTGCCCTGCTGAACTTCCTGCGTGCTTTCTCAACTGCTGCCGACTTCACTGCCCCTTTCCACACTTTTCGTGGTACAAACTCAGTCCACACAATACATGTTCCCGCCATATTTCTTTTCAAGACCTCCAGGTCCCTCTGCATCTGTTGTAGTATTGCCAATCCTGACAGATGTATCAAGTCGTTTTCCCCCAGATGCAGGACCAACATATCCGGGCAGCCTCTCTGCGGAATCATTTTTGTCAGCCAGGGCAACAATGCCCCCCAACGCATCCCTCCTTTGCCCCACCAATGCACCTCATGGTGGCTGCTCTTCAGACCCAGGTTACGGCCATAGACCTGTCGATCTGCATACCTGGCTGCCCAATGTACGAAAGAGTGTCCAACAATCCAGGTAACCGTCTTGGCCCCTGGACGCCCCACACAACCTATGACAAGAAAAATATGTTAGACCACACATTGCAGCTGTTGTCCGAATGTGTCGCACGCAAACCCCCCCAGCCTGAAACCTTTCTACCCTTATTTACGCACATATTTCTCGCAGCACCTGGACCTCCACCTCCCAATCTGACGTACCCTGTCCCATGACCAGCCCAGCCGTGCTGCCGCTGTAGCTGCTCCAATGCGAAAGGAGTGTGTGCCATACCTAGCCGGGTCCTTACCCACTCACCGTAAAGCCATGCGCAGTACCGCCAACAACTGGAAAGCCGACACTTTCACCCCGGACGCGTGACAAAAACTTTTGCCAGACTTCTCCCTTGCCCACCCAAAAAATCACGCCATTCTTGCACTGGGCACGCACCCACACAACCAGTCTCATTCAGCCACACCCATTTTCCCCTCCCCGCCTGGTCCGTTTTTGACTGCCCCAACCAAATCCACCATCCAGACGTATTTCTGCGTATGTTCTGCCCATCCACCCTTTTGTGCCTAACAGCTCCGAAACCCCCCATAAAACATCCACAGCATGCATAGCCGGAAAACTGAAACCTCGTATCCATCATAACAACAACTGGGCAAAACTCCCAACAACTTCTGTTATAGTTCAAAAGTAATGGCCTCCCTGGGTGCCCCCTCCCGGCCTTTACCCCCGCTCTCGACCCCAACCTTTTAGCATCCTACTTAGTAACTCATCTTTCGCCAGGTCAAAACCCGCAAACAACTTACAGTAAAAGGAAATCCCAGCCAGCTTGCCGGCTATCGTCGTCTGTGACAAACCTTTATCAATACAACTGAGAACAAAACGTATAACTCCCTGCTCAGTGTCCTGTCGTGACATGTTCCATGTATCCTTGGTCCAGCCCAAAAACGATCCAAATTCAGCCCAAGCCAGCCTGTAGCTACGCCTCGTAGATTCCGCTATAGACTTCTCAACCAGGCCTATCACTCTCACTCCCTCCAGGCCCAGATGCCGTCCGGCAGCTCTCTCTTGCATGCATCCGCTCCAGGTGCCAGTCGTCGGAATTGCCGCCACTGCGAACGAGACAAAGCATCCGCAGTGTCATTACTCGCCCCTGAGACATGCTTCGCCCGAAATACTACATTCAATTGCAGACATTTCAGCATGAAACTACGCAGCAGCTGCAAAACCCTCAGATCCTTCGCTTTCTGTTTGTTCACGAGCTCTACTACCGTCATGTTGTCTACATGGAACAGCACCGACCTATTCTGGAATTCTGTGCCCCACACCGCCAAAGCCACCAGCAAAGGAAAAAACTCTAGGAAAGTGATACTCCTCCCTTGCTTTACCCAATGTCTTGGCCATTCTTCAGCACACCATCGGCCATCCCAAAAAACACCAAAACCAGAAGCACCTGCTGCATCAGAGAAGATTTGAACCTGCCAGATCGTCCTGCCCTCTACAAAGTCCAACGACACTCCATTAAAGTCCGTCAAAAATGTCTGCCATATTCTCAAGTCTGCCCTGACTGCCATTGAGATCCTGACTCTGTGATGTGGTAGCACCGCCCCAGACATGGCCATGCCAAGGCGTCGGCAAAACGTCCTCCCAGCTCTCACCACCCGGCAAGCAAAATTCAAGAAACCCAGGAGTTGTTGCACTGTCCGCAAATCGATCTTCTTTTCACCAATCACCCTTAACAGGAAAGTCTGTATTTCAAGCACCTTCCCTGCGGACAATTGGGCCAACCACAGGACTGACTCCAGTTCGATGTCTAGGAACGTCAATCTACAGCTGGGCCCAGCTGTTTTCTCCGGCGCCAAGGGAACCCCAAAAAGCTTCGCCATGGCCTGAAACTGTCGTAAAGCCCTCCCGCAATCTCCTGACTGTCCTCTGCCAATGAACAAGAAATCATCCGGGAAGTGTGATACCTCCCGATGACCACTGATTTTCATGAATGTCCACTGTAAAAATGTGCTGAACATCTCAAGCAAAGCGCAAGAGATGGCACACCCCATTGGCAAGACTTTGTCTACGAAAATGGCCCCTTCAAACTGCATCCCCAGCAACGAAAAATCCGCCGGGTGTATAGGCAGGAGCCGGAAGGCTGATTTCACATCACATTTAGCCAGTTCCGCCCCCTGCCCACACAACCTTACCAGGCGGACTGCGTCGTCCACCGAGGCATGCAGCACCCTCGAATCTTCTTCAGCAATGAAGTCGTTAACGGACCTCCCCTCCGGCCAGGACAAGTGGTGTATCATTCTATACTCTCCTGGTTCTTTCTTAGGGACCACCCCTAGAGGTGAAATAATCAAGTCTTCTAACGGCCAATCAACAAACGGGCCGGCTATCCTGCCTTCCTCAACTTCCTTTTCCAACTTCGCAGCCACCACGTCAGGTAACTCTCTGGCCGATTTCAAATTCTCTGCCCACCTTCTTTCCCTATGGCCCTGGTAACCCACCCGGAAACCTTCAGTAAACCCCCATTGAATCCGTAATGCAGCTTCTCTGTCTGGGTACTTCGAGAGCCACGGGCCCATGGCCTCGATCCTAACTGGGGTAGGAGCCCTTTGGCCCAGCTTGGCCTCTGCCCTTTGTGGCCCGCCACTGCTCTGACGGTGTGACCAACGTGAAACACTGCGTGAGGGCGTGTCTACCCCCACATTTGGAGCATTCGTGCTTGAATTTGCAGGGGTATCTGGAACAATAACCTTTGTTGTAGTTCCAACAGGCTCCTGTGGTCCCTCCCCCTTGCTTAGGTTGGATTACCTGCACTTCCTGCAGCAACGTTACTGCTCCCCGCCCCAGCCTGGGCGGGACGCGCCCGAAAAGACCGATACGTCACCGGCAAGCGACTTGTTGTGTGTGTAGATGCCGACGACTGCGTGGATGACATCCACTGCATTCACAGTTCTTGGTCCACTTCCCCCCATGCTTTATCCGGGTTAACACTGATGCAAGCCCTAAACTCCTCGTCATAGCTTAACCATGCAAACCCCCCGAAATGCATCTGTGCTTTCCGGATGATGTCCATGTATTTCAATAAAGTATGGCCCTATCCAGATGCTTTTCACAATAAATACTGGCGTATATCAGAAAAGCTGAGGTCCAGTTCTCCATGTTAACGGGAACTCTGGGCCTCCTGGTCAATTCCCGCTCTTCTTCTTTCGACCCTTCTTTCACCTGTATGTCTCTATGCAGCAGTTTGAAGACATCCACCTATTCATGCCGCCATATCCTGCTTCTCGTTTTGTCTGATAAATGAGACCCTAACGGCATAGCTAGGCCCATATAAGGGAGCTTCTTCTGATGTTTGTCCTCCTTTGACTCGTCCATCCCTTCAACCCCTTCCATTTTATCCGTCTGTACACTGGCCACCACCAAACATTTTGACCCATTCTCTGTCCTTTTCGCCTCTGGCACCGCTATTGCACTTGCCGCTGCACCCGAGTCCCTCGCAGACCCCTCGCCCATGCCCACCGACCGGCAGGCCTTTTTCCGCCCACCTTTTGGACCCCCATCCCAGGCCGCCCACCA
The DNA here is from genome assembly GCA_963921515.1 of Calotriton arnoldi. Classification (NCBI taxonomy): domain Eukaryota; kingdom Metazoa; phylum Chordata; class Amphibia; order Caudata; family Salamandridae; genus Calotriton; species Calotriton arnoldi. Next base: position 388,592 of record CAWUFW010002741.1, on the reverse strand, counting down.
GTCGCCCTCACCTGCCAGGTTTGTTCGTGTCGCCCGATCCAACCCTTTGGTGCCCGTCTTCTTCTGGCTCACCACCGTCATCTTGCCTGTGGCCGCACTTGCCTCCTGTAAAACACGAATGTTCTTTGTTGTCGCTCCCCGGCTGCCCCCACTCGCATGCATCAGTTCGTCATCCTCATCGTCTCTCACTTCACCTTCCTCCAACTCATCACTCTCCTCCCCGTAATCCAATTGCAACTCGGACTCATTCTCTTCATTCGCCCACGTCTCGTCCCGCACCGCTCTCTTCTGCCCCTTCTCTGACTTCCCAAGCACACACACAACATCATCCACAAACGCCGTATTTGCCCGATCCCTCGTTGGAGGTTGGGCCACCACCAACCCCCCTGCTCCTTCCAACCGGCGTCTCGGGACCGTTTTGCGCCCCGCCGCCCCCCCACCTCTCTACCAGTCTCAGCCACTGGTTTGCGCCCCCCCCCCAGGCTGCTCCAACCTGAGGAGGCCCGACACCACTGGGTCTTACCGCCGTTTCGGCTGTCCCTAACCCCGTCCGGGGGTGGCTCCTCTCCTCCACCCACTCCCACTTACCCTTGTGGCCCTGAAAGCTGTTTACCTGTGCTGCTTCCTCCTCTGATGTGGGGGTGGGGGGCACCCCTCCCAGAGGTCAGCCTCCCTGACCCCCCTGGCTGCGCACACTCCTCCCACCTCTGCTCTGATTCCTGGATCAGCTTGCGCTGGTCCCGGATCTTTTCCTCCAATGTCATCCCCCCATCTGGGAAGCAGGGGGGGAGAGCTCCTGCCCTCCCTCAGTGCTGCCAACTGGACCCCAGGCCCCCCCTGGGTGTGAGGTGCCATATGCAAGGGGGCCCCAACTCCCTGTGACTGCTGTGCATACCCTGGCCCAGGCCTCCGAGACAGGTCTAATGGTGCCTCCGCCCCCTGGCCCTCCTCATGCCCTGGAAAGTCCACCTGGCCCGATAAATTCAGGGCCTGGTCATGTCCCAAGTGCCTCTCCCCATCCAAACCCCTCGCCTGCAGTAGGAGACCCCTCTCCTGCATAACTGGAGCGCTACCGGCCCCGGTGCGCTCCTTCGGGCCGGCATTTCGATGCCCCCCCCACCACCATACTCAAGCCCCAGGTCTCTGTCCAGCAGGACGTGTTGCTGCGCGCGTGCTTCCCCCGCCCCTCCTCCCTCAACACTGCAGCACCGTTACCCGCGTCACCGGGTAAATGCGGGGGCAGGCTCTGCCCCCTGCCCACGCACTTCCCAGCCTCCTTCTTTTGTTGGCCCCGCCCCCTACCTGCCGCAGATTTCCTCCCCGGTGGTGGCTGTTTTTGACAAGCCACCACCGCTGCCGCTACTCCCACCGATGCCGATTCTAAGCCAGGCCTGGTCAAGGACCCCAGGCCGCAGGAGGTCCTCCCGGCCCGCCTGGCTGATCACCCGCAGCGCGGCCCGGACCGGCTCCGCATCAGCCACTGACATCCCACAGTCCAGTGAGTTGCCTCTCTCTAACGTGTCCAACCTACTACTACTGCCCCACCAATCGACTGATCGGTTTATTGAAACTAACCCCACTACCCTCCTACTCTCTCCAAAAATTCACTCCCTCCCCAGTGGTATCGGGCACAGGAAGAGGACGATTCTCCTCCCCTGGCCCTTATAACCTGCCCCTATACTGCCACACCTCAGCCCACGGTACCATTGGTTTAATGTACATGAGATGGCTGGGATATTAGCTGCACACCTTAACCTGCCATCATCACCAGCAATGTACATGTGCTTGCATAGGCGTTAGGCGGCACACCTGAGCCACGGGTTTAAGGCATGCGAGGAGGGCGTGAAGATACATGTTACGATCCTCATGTATTCCAGCACTTCTTTCTAGTACCTTCACCGGCCAGTGTATTTTAAGAGGGCACAACCCGTGGCGCGCTCTCACCCTCATATTGCCTCCTGTGCAATGCTTGTTTTTGACCCCCGTTTTGGGTAACCACTCAAGGATGTGGAGTACAGGAAAATCAACAGCTTCTGCAGTTGATGCGATCAGTGCTCAATCAAGGAGACTCCTGCCTGTGTAACGTTTAAGGAATGCTGTCGAAACACCAGTGCAACAGACGTAACTAATTGCTCAAAAGAAAGCAGGACATAGAAATAGGACTCAACACACCTGTGATCTTCGCATGCTCAGTATCATAAACATGACTTGTGTTTATGGAGTATTTAGTCTCATTAAAGTGACTTAAAGTAAAGGGCATTTTTCTCCCTTAAGACACATCTCCGCATCATTAAGAGGTGACCGCACTTTAAAAAACAAGCAAAAGTAAAAGAGAAGGAGAGAGCGAGAGACTGTGGTGCAACCTCCAGAGCTGCCGGCATTTAAAACATTTAAAAATAAAAAAATACATGTCACTAAAACGATGGCAGGAATGCCGATAAACTCAAAAAATATATATATATAGACGTTGGGACGACTAGGCGGAACCCTGAAGACAGAGGGGGAGTGGCGAGGAGTGACTCAGAGGAAGCACCAAAAACAAAACGAGACACTGCCTTCTCCTGCTGGACAACCAAAGAAAACTATTAGTGAAATCACTATGGGAGGGAGGAGCCACACAAAGGAGGGACAATTGCAGTAATAGAACAATAAGAGGCCAGCATTTCTGAATGCTGCAGCTGACAACCAATGGCAATGGGTGGGTTTGCCAAAGCCCCACAGAGAGATACAACAGGTCAGCGCTAATGCTCGACCTAAAAAGGTGAAGAACAAGGTGAAGGATGGAATGCTTGAATTAATTCATCCCCTAGTATTTATTGTAGTAACCAGTCCAGTCCAAAGTTGTTTTGAAGACGAGGACCAACCATGTGCAAGTAAGCGATGGGTCTCTTGTAGACAATTTAGAAAACATTGACTTTTGCGTCTTTTTCAATTTTATATCCCGATTTAGGCATGACAGTACTGGCCATGCTTTCCAGAGCCTCAAAGCCATGGTCCAATGATGTCAGATCCAGAGAAGGGGACCGATTTGTCAGCCTGGCTCGGAGCCTCCTTTAATTGCATCTCTAAGTGTGCCTTCCAGGGGTGCTGCCAAACTGGGGAAACATTTTACTTTGGATGCAGGTGAAGGGAGATACATTTCAAAGCTTTTAACTGAATCTGCATTATGCTAAGTTACAAAAGTAAATGCACTTTGAAACGAACTAAATACATATGAGAAAAAGTACCCCTGACGTACATTATAAGGATATTGCAAGTCACCGAGGAGTTCCACAACCATATATAGGAATGAGGCCAAACACCAAGATCCTTTATAAGGGTATGGAACTCCAAGGTGACTTGCAATATCCTTATCATGTTCTCTAGGGGGTACTTTATCCCATATAATACATGGTCACACCATCACCTTTTCCACAAAACACTTAAAACCTTGGTGCATAGTTCTTTCATATGAAAGAGTGAGCATGTTTGTAAAAATGAAGAATAAAAATAAAACATTTAGTGCAAAATTAAACACATCAAAAACGTGTTAGATATTTGTTGCAAACAGATATTAGACACAGTTAAAAAAAGTCGGCTTTTAAAAAAAAAAAAAAGGTGCAGTAACTCGGAATGTGTAGAAACGTAGAAAGATTCTAGTTTTTCTCTAACTATCAAATGAGTGAAAAAAATAAACATGTTCTCTCTGCTTGTGATTGTAAACTAGAACAAACATTGGCAAAGCTGATAGGTTTTGCCTATGTAAAATCAATTGGTTTTGTAAATGTTTTTTATACATGTTGCACAGAAGTTGAGCTTCTGCGCCACATGGCTTAGATGAAAAAAATGAGCTATGACTCAGTTAATGCTGGCCGCATCCATGGGCGTCCGCAGAAATTTTTCCAGGGGGGAGCAAAATGTTAACGTCATCACCATCCTCCGACATGATGTGTGCCAGGTGGGGCACAAGAAACACTGGGGCGCAGGAGGAGCCATGGGGGGCAGGAAGCAGGCCGCATATGTTCTCATACACCATAGAGTTGTTGTGCCACAGCCATCTCTTTCTTTTGTGGCACCCCAAAATCCATACCCGCCCTGGTCCCTAAAATTACCCCCTAGCACCCCAAAACCCATACCCACCCTGAACCCTAAAATTACCCCTGCCCCCCCCAAAACTCGTACCCGCCCTGAACCCTAAAATTACGCCCCTGGCACCCCAAAACCCATACCCACCCTGAACCCTAAAATTACCCCCTAGCACCCCAAAATCCATACCCACCCTGAACCCTAAAATTACCACTGCCCCCCAAAACTCATACCCGCCCTGAACCCTAAAATTACCCCCATAACCCATACCCGCCCTGACCCCTAAAATTGTCCCCCTGGCACCCCAAAACCCATACCCAGCCTGAACCCTAAAATTACCCCCCTGGCACCCCAAAACCCATACCCACCCTGACCCCTAAAATTGTCCCCCTGGCACCCCAAAACCCATACCCGCCCTGAACCCTAAAATTTCCCCCCTTTGCACCCCAAAACCCCTACCCGCCCTGAACCCGAAAATTATCCCCCCTGGTACCCCAAAACCCATACCCACCCTGAACCCTAAAATTATCCCCTGGCACCCCAATTCCTAACCCACCCTGAAGCTTAAAATTACTCCCTGGCACCCTAAAACCCACACCCACCCTGAACCCTAAAGTTACCCCCTGGCACCCCAAAAGCTGAACACTACATTCTGATTGTGTATTGCGCCGTCTCCCTGCTCAGGAGGATCTGCTCGCCCTGGTCCGGTTCTGCTCGCCCTTCTCTGGAGCTGTTCTGCCTGCCCTGTCCCTCTTCCGGACCCACCGAGCCTGCCTCCGTGCACACTGCCTGGACCTACTCTGTCTGGCCTGGTTCTTTCTCCTTTGGACCCGCTGTCTTCACTGGCGGAGTTAGGACACAGGTCTCACTTCTCTGAAGCTGCTCTCCCTCACCCAGGTCTCCCCCAACCCCCCTCCACTTGCTCTCTCATCTTCCTTCCTCCCTACTTCTCGGTCTCTCTTTCCCCACTGCTTCTCTCTCTCTTTCTCTCCCCCCCTCTTCCTTCACTCTCACCCCCCACCGTATCCGTCTCCCGGACCCCACCAAGTCTTCCTCTGTCCCCCCTCTCTCTTCCTCCTCCTCATGTCGGTGATAGGGAGCATAGGGCCCTCTCTGAAAATGCGAGCTGGAGGTGACGTTAAGTGTGAAAGCACCAAGGTGTGAACCGGGAGAAGAGGCGGGGGAGGGGGTGGGCGGCAGGTAGAGGGTCAAAGGGGGCACTGGCTCTCAGAGAGGTGAGAAGGGGCGGGGAGCAGCCTGAGGACAAAAACAACACCAGAGCAAGAGGCAGACGCTCCACGGGGAGCCTGGTGTTGTAAAATGAAGAAACGCACACTTCTTAGCACAACAAAGCAGCCGAAGGGCGCCTTTCACTAGAGCCAAGAACCAGACCCATCGCGAACAAACAGCAGCCACCTGAGAAACCAGCGGTGCCATGAAAACAACAAAGGACAGAGACAGAGGACTGCCGCCGAAACCTGGAAGTACAACTTACACCTTTAACAAAAGGCAATTCCTGATGCAAGCACCACACGCCAGAACATTATAAATATATAAATCTCCCATCAATGCACACCTGAGAGTGAATAAAAAGATGAGCAGCAAACTAAGGCAGTGACTGACAGACACTAAGCATGGGCGTCCGCAGGGGGGGGCAAGTGCCCCTCCTTGCCCCCCCCCTGCGGACGCCCATGGCCGCGTCATTGTGCTTTTTTAAACTTGAAGCCATGTAAGAAAACATTGACAAAGCCAGTAGATTTTGCATAGATGAAACCTATTGGCTTTAATTGTTTGATAATATGCCTACGACTAAGTTACTGTAACTAACTTTGCAAATAACTTTGTCAATTTTGATTTTAATTCCAGAGCTACTCAGACAACGAACAAAAGAGGAGAGCTGAGCAAAAGGCCTGATTGCGAGACTACAAGGGTTGAGCCACCACCTACAATAACATGAACCAAAAGCAATTAAGGGCTATTGATTCCAGTTATCCAAATTAGCCCACAAACACGGAGCATGCTGCAGGAATATAGGGGCCTATTAGCAATAACCGGCGATAATTATCGCTAAGCGCAGTTAGCGCTAGGATAATTATCGCCGGCTATCGCAGGTTTCTATCGCGGAGATAGCGTGCTATCAGCAACGCTTATCTCCAAAGCGATAGAAACCCTGGAGAACAGTGTGAATATCGCTTGAAAACAAGCGATATTCGCACTGTGACCAGTGTTAGCTTGGTAATAGGGCGAGGGGATTTAGCCATGTAATCCACCTCCCATTGGATTACATGGCTAAGTCAGGTTTGGACCAGGCGTTAACAAACAAGCACTAAACGTGTTTAGCGCTGGTTCGTTAATCACCTCCCTGCCTCGCTAATAGGCGATAGCGACCTTAGCGACTGTTTCCAGTCGCTTTTAGGTTGGGAACGCCTACTTTGCATGCCATTAGCGATAAATATCGCTGGCATGCAAAGCGGCACCCAACCCGGTCGCTATCGCCTAAAAGCTGTCGCTAACAGCAGTTAGCGACAGCTTGCTAATAGGGTGATTGAATTATCGCCGCTTTAGCGGGAAAAAGTCCCGCTAAGGCGGCGATAATCACGTTGCTAATATGCCCCATAGTGCATAAAACCCATCCTTAGAAGTAAGTTTGCTATGTTGTAAAACCTAAGAGAGTATCCGAGACAAAGGGTAGGGTTCTGGACTCTGAGCAGGAAGTGAGCACCCACGACCTAAGTAGGTGACATAACTCAGCGAGTTTGTTTTTATTCTTTATTTAACTATAATTAAATAGCACAAAAGGGCATATTAAATACAAATTTACATACAATAGAGGTAAAAAAGTACAATAAAATATATTAATATGACATTAAAATTCCATTAAAAAAGGCTTCCATAAAATACTCCCAGAGGTAATATAAAATAGGGGGACAGGTTCAGTTATTGGCATAATTAACAATCAATTCAATCTTCAATCTTGATATCGAGATCTCCTGCTCCTCAAAGAGGACCAAAAAAATAATGCTAGACAAAAACATGTTAAAGGGTCAATTAGCATTTGCATCAAATATAAAGCTGGACGACATTGTCTGAAGTTGTGTTTGTGAATAAGTGGGAGGATATATCTTTTCCTTTGCACATGGTAAAAATCGCAGAAAAATATAAAATGCAGGTCTGTTTAAGGGATGTGCCATCACAGTGACAAGCTGGAAGATCGTCTGTAGTATGAGTGTGAGTGGGGCAACCTAGCATCAGTGGGATATAATTTAATCAGAATCTCACTAGGATGTATCAGTGTTGGGGATTTGTGACAAAATTTAAATAGGAGTATATCTGTTGGTAACATGGGGGCTCTCTGATATAGCCTCACCATAGGTTTATTGCAGTTAGCATCCATTTTTTCTCTTGCCATTTTAGAAAAGAAAATTCCCTTTATCTTTGCCTTAGATACTGTTGCACAGCTATATGGATTCTCAAATAACTATTGCAATCCCATGGATCTCAAGGTGTCCTTGATATATTGTAGCCATGTAAGCTTGTGCGCTTGATCAAGTTTCAGGCAATCCTTCAGGATGTTCTGGGTAAGGTTAACTGTCCTCCTTCTCCAAACTGAATGCGAGTTAAACGCTTGGTGTTGAGATTTTTGCATCATCTGCAGGTCACAGCGTTAGACTTTTGTCAAGGCTGACTAAATCTGACTAACGGCCTAATTACGAGTTTTGTGGTCCTGGAGCGGGCCGCCAAACCAGCACCCCGCTCCGGGACTGCCAAACTCGACCGCCGCCCGCCACATTATGAGTAGTTTTATTGTCTGGTAGGCGCGTGGCAAGGTGGTCCCTCTGCAGTGCAGTTTAAAGGCTCACAGTGACTTATAACTGCACCGCCGCAGGACTGCCAATGGACGTTCCTGTGTGGCATGAACTGAGCAGTTCATGTGTGCAGGAACAAGGGTTCATTCACACAGGGGGGCACAACCTGTGCCCCACTGCATGCACCCCCATGTACAGGGGTAAGGGCCCCCCCTTTGTTTCCCCACTCACAGCCTTTTCATGGTGGACTCACCTCCATGAAAAGGTTGGCGGTGGGGAAACTCATAATATGTATCTCGGTGCCACAGCGGCACCACCATGCATATTGCTACCCCAGGCCTCCGCACCACCGTCATGGATTGTGGATCCCTGGCGGATGCAGCAGTCCCAAAACGCTCATACCGCCTTACTCGGCGGTCGGACCGCTGGTGCAGTGGTCCCCGACTGTCACCGCACTTCCACCATGGGTTAGGTGGTCCAATAGACCACCAAACTCGTAATCAGGCCCTAAGTCCTTTATGTTTTCAAGGTCGATAAGTAGAATATGCTCTAAAGGGGAACTTTTATTTACGGTGCTACGAAATGACTAAATTAGCACCAATGCCACATTAGAGCAAGATTTTTTTGCAATATGTCCACAATAAATTGCTGTCCGTGTGAAAATACGTGTACTGTAGATAACCTACTGAATATGAGCCACGCGCTTGATGTCAAACAAGTCACAGGTCCTAAATTTCAGTAGTCGAAAAAATGGAATGCGCTTTATTTTTGTGTAGTGTGAGGATGTGTTTTTAAGACTATAATGTCAGTGCCTTTGGGTTTCAGAAACAGTCAAGCATTTTATGGTTCTATAGATGTACACTATAAGCGCTCCAGTTCTGCGAGGCTCTTTCACAATGAATCCCCAAATCACAACAGAAAAGCTGAATTTATAACATCTATATTGTTAAAGCGCTGAATTGCAGAGGAGTCGAAAACAGACAAACAACTGGGACTCGTCGCCAAAATGTGGATAAACAGGGGTTAAAGCACTGCATCTTTACTCACACACCACAATTAACACATATATTTATTTGTTTAAATAACACCAATGTTATTTTGATAAAGAATCATACGATGTAATGTGCTGTAGAAACAATGCCTGGATTCGCCTGCTTAACAGGTTATCACTTGCACCAGTTATAGCACTTCCCTGGCTGCGATGCCGTCCTGCACAACCACAGACGGGAGCACATGCCACACTGGCCTGGTCTAACCCTTATGTACTCACTCCCATTAGAAAACAAGGAAAAAAAAAACAATTGTGTGCAGGAAGACGACGGAACATGCACTTGTATGGGGTGCGTGGAAGAAAGCAAAAAAAAGTTCCTCAGAAGTGTGCGGCCAGTGGAAGGACACTGGCCGTCAGCCACAGGCCACCAGTGTGAAACGGTACTTGGTTCATGCTCCAGGGAACAACCGAGGAAAGAGAGGAAGTTAAACCTGAAGATGCGAGTAGCTGCTGCAGACCAGTGAGAAGCAAGAAAATTAGAGTAACAATGAAGCCTACGAATGGTAAGTAATGGGCAGGCTGTAAGCTCCTTTTAAGATTTAATTTTTTAACTACAAGAGATTTTGCAAGCGCAGTGCAGGTGAAACATAAAAATAGAGCAGAAGAAATAAAAGTAAAGTTTAGTTTTCGTTGCTTTAAATAGCTGCTTCAAATATGCTCAGTGACCTGACCTTGCCTGCCTTTCATCTTGGCTGCTGGGAGCAGGCATTGACACTTCAGAACTATTCTATAATAACTTATAATAGTCGAGTTCTGACGTCTTTTCTTTATAATATGTGACTAGGAGCGTCACACATCTCCGATTATAAAGAAATTAGAGTCTGGCGTTTATCCAGGGATTACCGAATCCCATGCATTATATTATGATAATTCTTAAAGGCTAGAAAGAATTTAGATAGCCGTCTTGTAGCCATGACTCAGGGAACATCTGATTGAACTTTTTTGCCTACATAATATAGCACTCAGGTAGTTTCACATTTAAAATTGTAAGTTTGGGCTGAAAAATCGCAGAATGCTAATCACTGTCAGAGAAAGCGAAATATAACAATGCTTTTACAGCAAACTGCAGCTCTTTTCCTAGGCCCAATTTGTGCTTTATTACGCTTTCAAATACAAAGGTAGATGTGTAGGACCTCTGACATGAGTCAGAAGCTATAGGTGACTTTGGGGAAAAAAAATCACAAATGCTCCTTCCTTGAAACCTTTCTTGATCTTGCAAACCTTAGTCACAAAGTAGATGGACTAATGTCAGGCATCATTTGGCTAATTATCAGTTTTGTATTGCGTTACATTTTACCATTCTGTTATGTCAGATATGGAAGCTGATAAGCCATGTGAGAAGAGTTGAATTGGAGAGGAAGTCTGAATAGTTCCATTTTCAAGTGTTCCCTGAAAAGTGGGTGGCTGGGTTCGGATCTTAAGGTGGAATTCAGGGTGGTCCATAGTCTGGGGCCCTGTACATCCAGGGATCTGCCTCTGTGTTTCATCCTCTTAAACAATTGTTGGTGGACCATCTGGGTGGAGTATCTGAAGACATCAAGGCCTCAGGCTGAGATTTTCTCTAATAATGTGAAATGTTTCCTTCTGCCTGGATGCAGCATGGAGTACTGTTGTTGAATATCAGAGCTTCCTAACTTCACATTGAGGGTGGTAGTTGGCCTTACACTTAGCATAATATATGCCTACCCAGAGTCTACTTCCTTTGGAGAGGTTTTGAAAGCCATGGCTACCAGGGAGAATACAGTAACACATTGTCTAAAGCAGTGTCAAGCAGTGATAGAGGCACCCAATCACTGCGAAGTATTCACTAGGGGTGAGCATAACTTAAGAAATTTGCTGTACCATAATTATATGAAATTATAGCAAAGTTACGCAAAATAATGTTAGGAGCATAACCCTGCATTTAGCACTATTTTCTGAGTACAAAATGTACTGCGGCATCCAATATGAACCCGAGGATGCATTTTGCGCTAAGAAAATACAGCTAAATGCAACAGAACAGGAGCAGCAGCACTCCATTCCTGTGCTGTTGGTAAGACATTTTTGCCCCAAATTATGCAAACAAGCATAATCACTTAATTTTCGGTAATTTGGCATCAAAAGAGAAACATGAAGTTACCAAAAATTACTCCGATTACCTGGACACAGTTAAAATTTTACCCAGGCCTAATATTCACTCCAGATCATAGATTAGGAGACTCAAGCCTGGACTTATTCCTTGAGGTCACTAAGGGGTCTATTACGATGGCGGTCGGATGTCCACCGCTGGGCCGGCGGTGGTGCCCGCCGGACCGGCAGTGGACATCCGACCGCGATCGCAAGCCAGAAATCCGCCGGTCAAATTAGGATGGCGGTGGTGACCGCCGCGGTGGGAAATTCCGACCGCCGCTTTTCCGCCGGTTGCCATCCGCCCTCCTGCCTGGCGGACGGAGCAGGACCGGGATAATGGTGGCGGTGCAGAGCAGGCTCCGCCGGCAGTATTATGATGCCGGCGGTAGCCAGCCTTTCCTCAGCGGTCAGACCGCCATGGAAAGGCATGCGGAGATTGTCTTCCAGGGGCCCGTTGCGGGCCCCCAATGTTTTGGGGGGGGTGGGTGCACTTGGGGGGTACCCATGGTCCCCCCCTTCATTTCCCTGTGCCAGGTGGCAGGCACTGTGCAGTGCCTGCCACGCAGTGCAGGGAAATGCAGGACATGCTCCTTTGGACATCGCGGCGGTGCTGCGGGCAGCAGCAACCGCCGCAATGTTAAGGCCCGCGATCCGACCGCCGCGGCATCGTAATTCGACCGGCGGTGATGTCGCGGTCCATGCAGGCGGTCTTTTCCCGCTACCATGGTGGTCGGGGAGGTTTTCCGACCGCCATCGTAATAGGCCCCTAAGTTCTCAGTGGTGAGTAGGAACTTTAATTTCAGGACCTTTACACTATGACCGACTATGTTCCATGTGTTGATATAAAATATTAAACCACTTGAAGCTAAAAATTTCGACTCAAGTTTTAGAGCCCGATGTTCGGACAAGAGTGGGTTTCTACACAAAATTTTGGGATCCTCATTTTTCTAGAACTGAAATACATTCTTTATTTTTACTAGATTTAGGGCCATAGGTGGAAGTATGCCAGATCTGCCATTTGGTCCATGCTTAATTTGTACTAGTTTGTGGGCAGTGCCACTGGAACTTATTTTGGGACCCGGGATTTATTTTTAATCATCAGACTGTGACCTAAGAAAGAGAAAGAAAAACAGAAAAAGGATAAAGAAGGAGGAAGAATACGATTTGAAGATAGTGACAAAAAGAGAAAGCAGGGATGACAAAGAACTTGCAATATTGAAATGAAGATGCCGGAAGTGCAGGATGGTGAAAAAGGTATGAGGTGAAATAAAGACGAGCAAATGCGATGACAACGAGCCTTAGTTTTCATCACACGCTAAACTCGGCACTGCCGTCCCAGGCTCCTAAGAAAAGCCTTTGGACCCTTCCCCTTATTTTTTGCTTTTTACAAATTAAACTCTGTATTTCACCACGAATAAGCACCTGGTAGGAAGTAATTTCTACAAACTTGTTGATATTACCATCATAACTTGAACAGCCATTGACCAACCACAACAGTAAGTGTAACTGTGGTTGACGTAGAAGATTAACAGTCGACAGTTCATGGCTGGCATTCCGCGGTTGGCTCTCTGCTGCTAGGTAGGACTGTTTGCTCTTCTTGGTAGTGAAGGGAAGCTCTGTTCCAAGACTCTATTACAACGTCTTCAAGAGTGGTCAATTCTGAGTAATATCTTTCTCACAGAGTAAACCTGCTTTTGTCCATCGGCGAGGACTTTGGATAAAATTATGGCATTGTGCACTCTCTCACCAAAAATCAATGACTTTGGGGTCAGAGAAATTATGCTGTTCCAACTCATTGAGTTTCTAACAGATGTATTTTAGTTTTTCTTACTTATGGATTCAGTGAATCAAATTAGGAAGTGTAATTTTGTTGCATTTGATCCAGTCATTATACTATTAGTCCTGGTTGAGTGTTTGACTGGTGAGGTGGACGCAGTGTCTGCTAGAATTAAGGCAAATAATGGGGTCGGGGAGTTGCCACAGCAGCGACCAAGATGGCTGACTGCCCGTGAATCTCCATTGGTTGTGGCCCAAAACTGCATGGATCACCTTAATTGTCACATCCATCCCATCTTCATCTGCAGAGTGGGACCACGCTGTATTAGGTGGCGTGATGCCGATTGCTGCCCGCATGCCCAATGGGAATTTGGGGGGCAGCTGACCATAGGGAAGTCTGCTCCCCAGGTTATTTGGGGAAGTGGAGCAGTCGGGCTACTGCTCTGGGGTTTTGGATGTGTTTGTGATACATATGTAGCCCAAGGGATATAAAACCGGGCATTTTGTAGTGCCAGCCACCATTTTGTGGTAACATTGTGGCTGGCACTTAGTTAGCAGACATTTTTTCCTTAAGTGGGTAATTACACGCTTTTCTAGGAATTTGTTAGTGTAGGCTGCGGTAGCTGTTACTTACTGCAATGGCGCTGTCCCACGACAAAATAGTGGCGCAGGCAGTGTCGCTGCTGAAGGCCGCAGGTCGGTTAGACCTGCTGGCCGAGGGAGCATCGGTGAGCGGAGGCCTTCCAGCACGGAAAGGGTCGGAAGGGGTGGCGGTGGCAGTGTTCACATGTTCGCTGTCGTGCCGGGCCCCAGATCGCAGCAGCAGCCAGTTAGGCAAGCGGGCCGCTCCCGTCTCCGTAAAGCGGCCCGGTGCAAAGAAATGGTGCAGGGAGGGCGGTGGGAGTTGCGGCCAGCCCAGTAGCTGGAGCCGCATTCATGGAGCAGGAGGGCGCGGTGTTCGCTCCTGCAGAGCAACCATGCGAGGCCTCCGCAGTGCAGCGCGAGGCCCCGCAAGCATGGAAGAGGGGAGGGGTTTGTGCAGTCCCAAAGAAAGGGAGGGGGAGGAGTGACGAGACCTGTGAGGGCTGGAGGAAGCAGCCGGCAGCGCGTGGATGCGCATGGTCTGCAGGGGATTCCAGGGGAGGTGGCAGGCCGTGACAAGGGCTGAGGCTCCGTCTGCAGGGGATTCCAAGGGAGGGGGGAGGTAGTGACAAGGGCTGAGGCTCCAGGGGTGGGGGAGGGGGAGGGACAGGTGGATTTTAGGGAAGTTTATCAGGGATGGCTGAGGGAGAGTGGGGAACTCCAGAGCCAGGATAGTGGGCGGGGTGGGGGGGTTGATGGAGCGGGGGCGCCCAGCACTCTGTGGAACACCATAGACTGGGACATGGGTTCCTGGATTGAGAGAGACTCGACGGGGGTCCAGGCATTTTGGCGGGGCAGGGAGCAGGGGGAAGAGGAGGGTAGGTCCCAGGAGAAAAGGGGGGGTGGCAGCTGCGCAAAGGGTGATGCAGGTGGGTTAGGGAGAGCCCCCCAAGAGGGGGCGCTGTCCGCAATGGCAGCAGCAGACCTAAGCTGGAGTGAGGATGAAGGGGAGGACTCGGGGTGGGCTAATGAGGAGACTTTTGAGACTCGCGCCCATTGGGCGGACAGCGGGGTAGGGGCTAGGCCCCGGTTGAGGGTTTATGGCAGGATAGGTCACGGGGGGTCGGGGCTGGGCGGTGTGGCGGTGTGGTGGACGTATCAGCATCAGCCACTGAGGGGGTGGACCCCATTTGTTGGCGGAGCCTGGAGGATGGTGTAGGGGACCAGTATGGGAGCGTGTCAGCACACCGGGTCTTCCTTGTCGCTCGCAGGTTAACACGGAACTGGGCAGTGCAGACTCGGGCAAGCTTGGTACAGCTCAGAGGCCCCGAGGGGAAGTGAAGGCTCGACCCCCGCGCAGCTAGCTGCAGGACGTCGTTGAACCAGAGGAATACTGTACAGGAAAGGTCTACCGAGATCTCAACGGAGCACCACGCAGGAGCAGGTAGCGCTCCACTGGAGGTGAATAACCACAAGAGGTGTAGGTCTTTTTCTGCGGACAGGCTGGGAGAGCAGTACTCGGCCCCTCAGCGGCGATGGTCTGAGATGCCAGACACTAGCGTGTAGGATTTTGATAAGGAGAGTCTTGAGGAGGGCGAATTACATGATGAGGATGAAGTGTACAGTATAGAAGGGGGGATAGGCCACAACACGAGGGGCGGGGGTGCTTCTAATCGCTCTGGTGCTAGTGTTTTGCAAGCTACAGGTTCCAGGCACACTCAAGACCGAAGTGGTGGAACACAGCGGAGGTCGGATTTGGTGACATGACGGGCCCCTCCGCGGGCACCGACTTTGGCACCAGGAAAGACACCACGTGCAGCCTTTACCCCCATGATGGTGTCAGTGGGGGTGGAGGCTAAGGCGCAGCAGGGTGGTGGTTAGGCCCGCTTGAGCAAGGGTCAATACGTAACAGATGCAAGCATAGGCATACACGACTGCACATGGGACAAAGGGGTTGAGGGACCAGGGACGCCTTGTCCAGCGCCTTCCGGAAAGGTGGAGTTAGTAGATACAGGTAAAGGTACGTTGGGACCTCCCGAGAAGGCAGGTGTAGGCGTAGCACGAGAGGTCGGGGCCTTGCAAGAGGGCAAGACAGAAGGGGGGAGAAACCAGATATACTAGAAAGCAAGGAATTGAAGTTTAAAAAACTCCCATACATGGGAACCTCCAAACCTTTGGGTGCGCATCTTATGGCGTCCACTAAAGAAAAAATATGGAAGGGCGAATATGTTGAAATGATGAAGCTGCAGCACAGGGAGTTACGGTCAAAGGAGGGGTCCAAAGAAGAAGAGGTGGAATTATCCAAGCGGCCCAGGGTTCCGGTCACTATTGAGAACTGGACGGCTGCTTTTCTTATATATGCTAGCGTGTACTGTGAAAAGTACACGGAGAGGTCTGTCGCAATGTTTAAATATATGGACGTGATAAGGAAGGCACACCTCAATTACGGCGGGTATGCCTGGGTACAACACGATGAGGAGTTCAGGGCCAGCATGGCATGTGGAACAGAGGCACAATGGGGCGAGCTAGTCATGGATCTATGGCAACACACAATGGGCCCTGCCAAATTCGGCAAGACCATTTTCACAACATGCGGCTTATCGTTAGTTTATCAGCCCCTTCAAGGGCACCCCACCTGGGGAGGGGTGGAGGGTGCAGGGAGAGCCCAGGCAAATGTTTTTGGCACATGCTAAGACATCAATAAAGGCAGTTGCACCAGGTAATACTGCAAATTTCGACACAAGTGCTCCAAATGTTCAGGCAAGCACGCTCTGGTCAATTGTTTCGGAACGGGGGGAGGACAGGTTTCCACCTGGCAGGGTCCACAGCAGAGCTACAGCGGGGGACAACAGGGACATGCAGGGGGCTTCAGGACAGGAAAAGGAAGACAGGACCCTGCAGGGAAAGGCTCGTACGTCCATTAGGCTTGACAGGTTACAGTGTTTGGGCTCTCGACGTACGACAGACAGGGGGACGCTCTGGTCTTGCTACAGGGATTCACTTGAGGTCCACGGGTCAGCGCACGAACATAGGCAGGTGGTGAGAGACAAGCTAGAGAAAGAGATCCAAGAGGGTAGGATGGCAAACCCCTTTGACGATTGGCCATTGGAAGCCCTGATCGTGTCCCCCATTGAGGTGATTCCAAAAAAGGAGCCAGGGCCGTTTCATTTAATTTAACATCTGTCATGGCCGGAGGGCCAGTCAGTTAATGACTTTATTCCTGAGGAACAGGTGTCAGTCATGTACTGTTCAGTTGACGTGGCCTTAGCTCTGGTTGAGAAAGTGGGATGGGGGGCGCTGATGGCGAAGAGCGACATTAAGTCAGCCTTCCGATTGTTGCCGGTACACCCCGCCAATTTTCAATTGTTGGGCATACAATTTGAAGGAAAATGGTTATGGGGATAAGTCACTACCCATGGGCTGCTCTATATCGTGCATCCTGTTTGAATGCTTCAGCACCTTCTTGCAATGGCTGTTTACCAAAACTACTGGCAAGGTCAATGTGACTCATTACTTGGACGACTTCTTCTTTGTTGGGAGTCCTGTGAGCGCGTCCTGTTAGGAAGCGCTGACAAGGTTCCAAAAGCTGATAGGGGACTAGGGTGTGCCCTTGGCCCCTGAGAAAACGGTGGGGCCCACAACAGTGATCTCATTCCTGGGGATTGAAATTGACTCTGTGGCAAGGGAGGCCAGGTTGCCCGAGGATAAGAAATGGGCCATGCAGCAACTGCTGGGTGCGATGCTGGGGAAAAGAAAAGTGACAGTTAAAGAGGTGCAGGTTTTGTTGGGTCACTTGAACTTCGCATGACGGGTGGTCAGAGCAGGGAGGACCTTTTGTAGAAGGCTGGGCCTAGCAATATCAGGGCTGCCACTACCACATCACCATGTCCGCCTATCGGCAGGAGTGAAGATTTTGAGGATGTGGGGATTCTTTCTGAATTTGTTTAATGGGATTCCCTTGGCGGCGTTGGCGGACTTTGAGTGGGATGCACAAATCTTCTCGGATGGCATCGAGTTTGGTCTTTATTGGTAGGGACATTGGAGCCCGGAAGAATGGCCATAGGCATGGAAACAAGGCTGACGCAGTATTGCCTTTTTGGAGCTATTTCCATTGCTGGTGGCACTGGTGCTTTGGGGTGACCAGTTTCAGAAAAGAAAGTGCTGTTCCAGGTAGATAATATGTCAGTGGTACAGGTCATTAACAGGCAGTCCGCAAGAGACACGCAGGTGTTGAAGTTGTTGAGGGTGTTTGTGTTGCAGTGCTTGCAGCTTGATGTGATATTTAGAGCAAGACACGTGCCAGGTGTGGACAATGACACTGCGGATGCTTTGTCTCGTTCACAGTGGAGGAGGTTCCATGGACAGGCCATGGACGCGGACAGTATCAGGACCAGAATACCGCAGCAATTATGGTCGGTCGGAGAAACAGGATGCTTCAATTGCTCGCAGGGTCACTCACCGAGTCTAGAAGGACACAGTATTCACCAGCGTGGGCCGAATTCTTGGCGGGGGCGGCACAGGTCTGAGGAGTGGGCCAGGGTAGAAGACGTGGTACAATTCAAATTGGGTTTGACGGAGAAAGGTCAGTCCAGGGTGACGATTTCGGGTAAATTGGCAGCCATTGCGTTTATGGGCAAGCTTTTTTGGGGGTACACTCCATCAGCAGGAGAGCTTGGGAAGAGGATCCTTGAGGGTTGGTCGAGAGAGCAGGGTAGGTCGGGGAGCAAGAGGAAACCGCTGATGCTGAATATTCTGGACAAAGTCCTGGTGGAGCTGCCATGCATTTGCAGTTCAGACGGTGAGGCGGTACTGTTGTCCACGCTAATATTGTGGATGTTTTTCGGCGCATTTTGTGTCTCTGAGCTTCTGGGGGGAGGAGGAGTCGGCGGTTACTTTGGGTAGAGATTTCTGAGTCTGGAGCGGGGTTATGGGTGTGGTTGTACAAATCCAAGACAGAACAGAGGGGTCAAGGGAAGAGCGCCCTTTGGCTGGCTTATCCAGGAGCGGTCTTCTGTCCGGTGCGATGGGGTATGACCTTGAAGCAGTGGCCCGCCCCGGGGGGCGGGTTGGTGTTTCTGCATCGGGATGGGAAACCAGTGTCTGCCTTTCAGCTGTTGGCAATCTTGCGCAAAGCATTAGCGCGGGTGGGGCTGGACGCCCGGGGCTTTGGCACACATTCCTTTCGAATCAGGTTAGCTACGGAGGCGGGCAGACAAGGGTGGAGCAGTGACAGAATCATTGGTTTGGGGTGCTGGTCATAACTGTTTCCGGCGTTATGTGCGCGCAGCAGATGAGTGTTGACTTGTGTCGTGCGGGTTGTCATGTTGTGTTTTTGTTTTTCAGGTTCTGTCCCAGGGCCGCTGGAGATCGGTCTGAATATATGGATTGTAGGACATTCTTTCATAAAATGGGCAGAGCGTCAGGCTAAGTCCAACATCCACGTGTCAAATTTGGGGTTTAAGGCGGGCTTGTATTCAATGTCCTGGCATGGGAAAGGTGGAATGCGATGGTGCGAGTTGTTACCTTGCTTGAACAGGTTATTAGTGGGAGGGAAGTGTCCGGATATCTTGTTTATTCATTTAGGCGAGAATGACCTGGTAGTGAGAAAGGAGCTGGCTTTGGTGAAAGACATGAAGGAGGATTTGAAGGAAGTGGGTAGGTCTTGGGCAGGGTGTCATGTCCTTTGGACGGAGTTCATCCCGCGGAGGATCTGGAGAGGGGCACATCGCCCAGCAGCTATAGATAGGGCAAGAAAGAAGATTAATAAGGATATGCGCGCATTTTGTAGGGAAGTAGGCATCAGCATGGTGGTGCATTCGGATTTGCGCTTTGAAGATAAAGAGCTTTTCAGGGATGATGGTGTCCACTGGTCCTTTAAGGGCATGGAATTGTATTTAGTTCAGTTGGAGTTGGCCAAGATTTTGGGCATATGCTAGACGCGCGTCTGGGAGGTGGGGGGGGGGGAGGGCAGAAAAAGGGGGGATGGGCAGTGTTCCCCACTGCTGCTTTCTGGGTGGCGGTTGGCAGACAAGTTGCCATTGTTTAACAAAGTTTTAATCTGGTTTACAGCGCCAACTCGGGCTCAAAGGGAACGGCTAGATTAGTTCACGCCTGGAGGTTACAGGAAGTTCAAGGTTATGTAGGAAGTCTGCTTGAGAAGGGGTTAATAGTTGTAGTAAAGGGTGGGGGAGTTTAACGGGCACAGTTACAATTAAACAGATCTGGAGCGGGTACAATGGTTCTGTATTAAGAATTTTAGGGGAGGGTGTAGCTTAATATAGGTGAGTTAATTGTATAGTGAGGTTTTAGTTTTGTGAGGTAAAGGCCTAGGTTGTGTTGTGATGTGCATCTGTTTCAATAAAGCGGCCTTTTTCACACAAACCTGGTGTCAGTGGTCCGTGCTGCTCCTCTCTTCCCCAATATCCTAGAGGGGGCCCCGCGCTGACTGGCACCACCTCGGAGGCCCCGTGGTGACAGGGGCCGCAGGCGAGCTCGAGGCTGGGACTACCGAGTGAGTCCCGCCGAGGCCACGGGCCCCCCCTTCACATTGATTGTGGGTGGACATGCTGGCATGAAGCTCCCTTACCCAGGCTCCTGATCGACCTCACCGGCAGCTGGCCGCGATGTCCCATGCCTGCCGCCCGCCTCCTTAGCGGGTTCGGCCCCCGTGTGTCGGAGGCTGTAGCGCCATCAATCCTGGGCCCGGTGAGTATCCAGTTTCTTATCCGTTGCGGGCACCCGGCTGTAGCTGTGCTGTGTGGCTGGTCGGCCAGTGCTCCTGCATGCAGCAATTTCTGCCCTGAGCTTGCGTGCTGCAACCACTGCAGCGCAGCCTTGCTGGTGACTCTGCCACCTGCTGCTTTCCCTACCGGCCCCTCAGATCTTTCCACAGGCCCAGCGGAACACCGGATGTACCCTTCCCCCCTATGGACTGAGGCACGCTTTGGGCCCTCTATCCCCCGCTTGCCAGGCAACGCTTCTGTGCCCATGGATGCCCGCGTCCAGTCCTGCATTGAAGCCCAAAAATTCCTGCACCCTTGTGACATTGGAGGCACCATATGATGTGGGAGAGCACTACAACACCTTACTTCTCCCTAGGTGCCGCATGGGACAATTCTGTTCAGGGGTCCTGTGCCCGTGGCGCTTATTGGTAACTGATATTCTTCTCAGCTGCTGCACAGTAGGTGTCTCTGCGGGGTTGGCTAGCCCACACTTAACAGCTACCCCTGACCTCCATTTGCAAGCCCTCTGGATTACCACTGTGACCTCTTTTGGCCTCTCCCCCTTTGGGGTGTGAGCCTGGGACTGGGGGGACTGCATACCTGGCTCGGGGGTCTCCACAGTTAGACCCGCTGGGCGCAGCCACAAGGTAGCACCCCTGCATTACCGTTTTCTATATCTCTCCTCATTTATGGACCTTGGCCCTCAAGATGGGTCACTCCGACCTGAAGCAACGCAAGCTGCTCTTTGAAGAATCCAAGCTGGCGTGCCTCCAGAGTTCCCATTCTGACACCGCTAAGCCTCCAAACAGAAAACAAAAAATGTAGAGGGCCCCTGAAAACAGATACACCAGCAAGACACTAAATAAAAGCAATTCCTGAGGTCAACCTTCTTCAGGGTGACAAATGTAATAGGTATACCAAGGTTCAAAATAGGGAGCAGCAACCCTGTCATAGGTCACCAAAGACTCTATTAAAAAAAAATGATAAATATCACTTACTAAGAATAAGGGTACTGGGCTAAAAAGCAGCAATGTACGCGCCAAGAATAATGTACTGGAAACCCAAAAAAGCCCAATAGAAAAAGATGCAGAGAGAATATAACAGCAGAAGGTAGAGACATGCCAAGCTTGGGGTATTGAGTCTCTACCCTCAAATTGAGAGGGGTAATAGAAACATAAAAAGCCTCTGGACAGGTGGGCCG
The DNA here is from genome assembly GCA_963921515.1 of Calotriton arnoldi. NCBI lineage: Eukaryota > Metazoa > Chordata > Amphibia > Caudata > Salamandridae > Calotriton > Calotriton arnoldi. The sequence continues at coordinate 367,280 of CAWUFW010002741.1, read as the reverse complement.
GCCCAACGCTGTGGACAGCACAGCAGCTATAATGGCAGAACTCAGGGCCGAGTTCCGCTCGATAGATGCATGCTTCGATGCGCTTACAAGCCGCATTGATCATATGGGCGAACGCTTGGACTGCCAAAACACCAGAATAGACATTCCTGAGGAACGTATTTCATTCCGGGCTGGAGGACAGCGCGGCAACCACAGTCAAATGCCTGGCAAGACCTGAAGATGGTAGCTATAAAAAATGAGGACCTGGAAGCAAGGTCCCGTAGGAACAATATTCACATCCAGGGCATTGCAGAGACAACAAATATGGGGCGCCCAGATGCATTAATTGAACAATTGCTTGTGAACCTTTTCGACCGTTGCAGTTTCTCTCCTAAATGTGTAGTGGAGCGTGCCCACCGCTCCTTCGGTCCACAGCCTCTGGTGGGGGCCGTGCCACAACTGATCATAGTACGCCTCCTTAATTATAGGGACACTGCGCTCCGGCTGGCCCGCGAAAAAGACTATCTGCAATATCAATGCTCCTCTATTTCACTTTTCCCCGACTGCACCGTCACTTTTCAAGAGACACGCTGCAAATACTCCGATGTCAAAAACTCGATACACAAGTAAGCAATCAAGTACGCCAAGCTCTACCTAGCATGGCTACGTGTGGAAGTTAATGGGAAACCTCGACTCTTCGACACCCCAGCAGAGGTCATGGACTTTTGCAAGCATCACGCTGCAGGTGCATCCACCTCCAGCCGGGGCATACTAGCTCTCCTACCCCTGCAAGCCAACCCCCCCTGTCTAATACAGGCCTCCTTCACTACTTTCTCTTGCAGCAGGCCGATCTTTGAGGACAACAGTCTTGGATGCGACAATGTACTAATACTCAGCTGCCATTCCACAACTGCTCATACTAACTCTCACTGTTTGTGATCTTGTTCTTCAGTTTCCGGTACCCCTCAACATGGGGCCAACACCGAACGAGGCATTGCCTCCCCTCAGTAGTGTATACCGTCCTGTTGTTTTATGGGGCTGTCTAGTTTTTTGTTAATTGTTCTAAGGATTTGCTAGATGTTTCACAGTCTGGTCTGGGTGAGGATTATGTTTTGTTATGTTTTAGTGTCGCTTGTTTCCCATTGCTCATAAGGCACCACATGCTCAGTTTATTCACATGATGCTTACTACTACCCTCTCCTACTCTGAAGGTCAACATGTGACGGCAGGGGCAATGTGCTCAACATCTCCCTCCTAACTTGAAATATCCATGGCATCTACAACCCACGTGAGGGTAAACAGGTTCTCTTGTACTTATGGCATCATATTTGCCTTTCTTAAAGTAAACATCTCCCCCTAGAGACTCACAAACTTTGCCTCCACTTCGGGTACGCACCGTTATTTCCTTTGCTATGGTTTCTACTCTAGGGGAGTCTGTGTCCTCATACACAACAGTGTCCCCTTCTCCCTCCTCACCAGCCATGTGAACCCAGAGGGCCGATATATTATCTTGATGGCTATCTTGGTGGTCAAGCGCACCTTATTAATTAATGTATACCCCCAAATGCGGACACACCAGAGTTTTTCCAAGACATATATTCACATGTGGGACAGGTGGAGGCGGATATGAATATAATGGGTGGGGACTTTATATGGTGCTGACCCCCTCGGTGGACTCAACTAGCAGACAACCGAGTGTAGGCCACGTGCTCTGGAGGACTTGCACCATATAATTAACACATAGGCTCTCAGTGACATGGTGAGGCAAATTTGTAGTGAATTTAATCTTCTGTTAAATTGGTGAGAATTTCATGAGTAAAAATAACCAATCACTGGTCCAATATGTAGGCTTCCCGGGGACTAGTAGATCTGTAGAAGTGGAAAAAGAGTCTGTACAGGGGATGCGGAGGGCCCGGCAGAGGTCTGGGATTTCCATTAAAGAGCCATGAGAGTGGGTTGATTTTTCCAGGACAAAGGGCACTGTAGCAACATTTATGGACACTAGTTAGATAATGAGGGTTTAAGTAGTTTGTGTAAGGTAATGTTGCAAACTATATAGCTATATAACGGAAGGCCATGTTTTGCTTTAGCATTGAAGCAGTTTACTTATAACTGAAGGTTGTGTCTGAAGGCTCTTTTGCGTATTCTCCAAGAGGCTGCAATACTGCACAAGGATTGACAGAGTGCAAGAGGCTCTGATGTGGCGTAAGTGGTCCCAATCCTGCACAAGTAGCTCCAGCACGGTGCAAGAGGCAGATAACACCACACCAGTCAGCCAACACTATGCATGAAGCAATGACACCATTCAAAACCTGCTAGCTCTGCAGAAGAGTTCTCAGACACAGCGCAAGAACACCCGCCACACAGGAAACCACCTACTCCACACTAGAGGCCACCAACACTGCTGAAAAGGCCACTGACAGTGCACAAGAGGCCACGGCAACATGCAAGAGAGTGCTTATATCAGGCTAGAGGTCCCATCATTGCTCTAGTGGTAGCCACCAACAAGCAAGAGGCCACTGACACCACACACAATTTTGCTGACACCGCACAAAAGGTCACAAACAGCGCTACAATGCTCAAGAGGCCACCAACACCATTCAAAAGGATGCTGAGATAGTACAAGAGGCCGCTGACACAGTGCAAGAGGTCACCAATGTCACTCAAGATGCTATCAATACTGTGCAAGAGGTTGTAGACACCATACAAGAGGCTAGCAAAACCGTAAAAGAGGCTGCAGACACACACAAAGTAAAAGGATGACAAAATTTCTCAAGAGGCTGCTGACATTGATCAAGAAATAGACACTCATGTCACGTGGCTTAGTTAGGCCCGGGATAAAACACTGCCATTTTAACATGTACCCGTTTCTTAAGTTGCCTTCTGTTTCACACGATGTCTTTTGACACACATTTGCTTGCATGACAGTGCAGGGTTACTTTCTCCGAAACCACATTGCTTATAAAACCACTTCGCAAGTACGAGGCCTCGAAACACATTGTGCAAATGTTTTTATTTGTTATTTCTTCCATGAGGTGACGTGGCTATCAAAGAGACAATAAACAATGTCAGCTCAGCTGAAGCATCGACACGGAAGCAGGGATGCCATTGTTCTAAATACACACGCACTTCCATGCTCAAATTAGAGGACAACTCTACTGTCATTAAGAGGTTGCCGCTGTATTGGTGTTTCAGCTCATCAGGGTACTCTTTATCCCTCTGCGAGGAGGGATGTCCAACCTGTGACCAAGATGGGGACCTACATACCTTGCCTTCAGGTAATGGGACTTAGGTCATCTGATAGGGGATTCTTGGCAGAACCCTAGGTTATGAAACGCATAGTAGGAGTACACTTTACGCAGTACTTATATGCCAGCATATATACAACATTTTAGCACCATGATGGAATTGTTTATTCTCTTCACCGTCTTAATATTGCGAATCACTTTTCTCTGCTGCTCTCTATTGATCATTGCAGCGCATATATTTTATACAAGAATCACAATGGTTCAATAAATATTGAAAACGCCCCTTTGTGTATTTCATGTATATTTCTCTGAGAGAACACGAGTGACTGAGTGAAAAGGTTCTAGATCTGTTACCACGATTCCTGGGGGAGATCAGGGTTGTCATGTTCTGAGGTTGCCCAAACTATTTGTCACCTTTCTAGGATTAGGGGGACTTATGGTGGCACTGTGATCTAGCTGGCCAAAGGGACAACATATCCCCAGGGGGTGCATAGAATCAGTCTGGCACCAATCCCAACGTAAATGTTGCCCAACAAAAGTGCAGTTCCTACTGGAAAGTGGAAACCATACCACAACTCCTCAACAGGTTGCCGAGATATTGCAAGAGGCTGCTGCCACCACACAGTGCAAAATTCTACTTACTACACACAAGAGACCACTGACACCAAACACGGCAAGAAGTTGCTGTCACCGTGGAAGAGGCCACCAATATTGCACCGCACGCACGTGAAGCTGCTGACACCCACTGCATGCAAGTCTGTTCCATCAGCCCATCGAAGAAAGTTTTATGCCAACGGAGTAAATTTTAATTCAACACTGTAAAACTTGCGGTTCGCCTGTCTCAAAATTGGGCAGTCAGACCATGGTGTAATGCAAAATGATGAGCCCCCACGCCCACCTGCAGAATGTGGTAAGGGGCCAATAAGACTCCTTTATCTCACTGGCATTTCTAGGCCTTGGGTGGCTGACAGGAAACATGGGGGGGCGTTACGCTGCTGTAAATAGTATTTGAGAATGTCAACTTTCCCTTAAAAGTACAAACAATGAATCATGCTGAGCAGTGCCGCAGGGATAGGAACCTGGCAGGTGATGTTGTGCAAAAGTTTTAATTAATGGTCCCTGCCAAGAAGAGAGGGAAACTGAAACAATACAAGTAGAACTGGGAAACCTAGAGGGAAAGATGGCGAAAGAAATATTGCTGGTCATAGATGACTCTATTGATGACCCGAAGAGGGCTGCCCCTTTCGGATAGCGTCAAGAGACCTTCTGGATGATTTGCCACATGATTCTGCGTTTGCATTCATCCCAGAGAGGAGTCTGATTCGGCTTGTAAAGATGCAATGCCAGTAGTACAAGTGGGCATGGTCCTCTGTTAGGAGAAGCTGTGAAAGCTTTTGGTGTTTGATGACTGGGTGTGAGGCTGGTAGACATGCCCACTGCCTGGTATATACATATTTGGACTGCATTACCAGAATATCATATCATGATTTATTGGCTCTTTATACAGTAACAGGTTGAAATACCTTAACGTCCGCCCAGACCCTTCCCCCATGAACTAATATAATTTTCTAACAAAAAGCACCATTGCCTGATAACCTTGTGCGCGAAGCTAACACAGCCAAGTCACTATCGCACTGTGTAGTTCACAGGCGGACCCACTGGATTGCCACCTTCATAATACTGCAACAAACATCAAAGTGATGGAAAGAATTCTTGAATTAATCGCAGCTAATGGACTGCTTGAAGCCACATTCCAGTCATTCATTTTTCCCCCACAGTGCCATTCCAGACAGCAATCTTGATTGAGCTCCAATAGGAACAGTCCAGACCGAACTGCCGGGGTATTTTTCCCTCTGGAGGGAAACCAAGCAGCACCAGAATGGCTTCAGCCTACTGGGTCTCATCAATGAGGGATATATTTCTCATTCTCTCCCTCTGTTGCGATGTATTTGGTGTTATTTGCTTTATTTGTTAGAAGGTTCTTTCTCTCTTGTCTTCCAATATTGTTCTTGTTCCCCCTGCTCTCACTGTAATTCCTGTGAGATGGGTAGGTCAGTGAAGCATCTGTGTGGGTCATACTGTGATGCTTGCTGTGTGTGGCAGGACGTTTTTTAGTGGTGTAAAGGGTTACTCAGTATTTTGTGAAATGTAGGGTGGTGAGTTATGGAGTGTTCGTTGGAGCCAGGTTGGTGCGGTGAAGGATGAGTAGTACTAGGAAGATGGCTCCGGGAGCAGAATGCCTGCTTGTGAGAAATGCAGTGTATTGCAGGTCATGTTTTGGAGGTAACTCTCTCCCTGAAATACACCTGGCTCCACAACAACCACCTAAAATTAAACCCCAATAAAACCAAACTCCTCTCATCCAGCTTCAAAACAATCCCTACCCCATTCACCACTGGCTCTGCAGTCTAACTGCACTAAACTGTAAACTATCTACATCTAACTCTGTCAAATCTCTTGGGATTACTCTCGACAAAAGCCTGATTATGAAAGAACATATCAATGTCATCAATGCCTCTGCAAAAAGTGCCTTCTACACCTTAAAATACATGAAAAAAATCAAACCATTTATCCCCTCTGAAGACCGTAATCCAATCCCTTCTCCTATCCAAGCTGGACTACGGCAACAAAATGATTACTGGCACCCCAAAATCCACCTTCTGCCAATGAAATCCACATTCATCGCAGTGGCTAGACTGATCCCTGGAGAGATACGATTTGACTACATCACTCCCACTCTCAAGAAACTCAACTGGTTACCAATTGAAGTGAGGAGTATATTCAAACCAGACTACATAACACACAAAGCTCTCTACTCTGGAAATCCTACCTAACTCGCAAACAAACTCACAAAAGTGGGCCAAAAAAGACCTCTACGAAGCTCCAACGTCCTTCTCCTCATTCCTCCCAAATTCAAAACAACCAAATCTCTCACTCAATCCTGCTCTGGAAACTCCAGAGAATTTGGAATGCCCTAACTAAGAAACTGTGTGAAACCAATCCTACCTTCTCCAACAAACTCGCTGTTCACTCTGACCTCAATCCCAACCCCCTTATTGATACTCCACCCCTGCCATATACTGTATCAATATACGCTCCCCACTTGTATCTATCTCCTGTAAACCAGCCCTGTTTACCTACTTCCTGCCTTGTATTCAATGACTTTTCCCTCCCACTTCTGCTATGCCACCTGTAAATGATGTACACGATGCACATGCAACTCTTGTAAAGCCTTATTCTATGGTCATAGCTCCTGTAATTGATGTAGATGTAATTCTTGTAAAGCGCTCTGATGCCCTCGGGTCTAGTTTGCGCTATGTAAAATTCATAAGTAAATAATGAGTTTGAATCCTAGCAAGGCATACCCACTCCTATATTGTCTGAGGTTAGTAAATTCAGCACCATACATACTTGTCAGAAAAGAGGAAGGATCTTTCTATTTATAAACCAAACTGAGTAGCGCAGTCCTCCCCAAACTTTGTAGAACCGCGTCCCAATTTTTAGAAAGACAAACGTTTGCGACCCACCTAGCATTAATGGACATTAGGCGGGCACATTTTTCATGCAAGTAAGCATCGTGTGGTAGTGCACTGTCGTTTGGAAACAGCATATTTTCCAATGAAATGGCCACTAATTTGCACATGCATATAGTTTCACTGTTTTGATTTGATTTTTGGGTTTTATAGAGCGCTCTTATGCCCTGAGGCGTCTTGGCGCTAGCCAGGGCCGGACTGGCTACCGGGCTTTCCTTAATAAACAATGCAAAACAAATGTTTAAAAAAAGTATTTGTTATGCATTGTTCATTTTGATGCGCCGGCAGCTCCCTCGCAACAAAATTAGCCCCTCCGCAGTGAACCTGGACCCCACACTGCCACCCCAGCAAAAAATGCCCGGTAGCCAGTCCGGCCCTGGCGCTAGCCTGTGATCAAGGTGGAGTACACTTATTTGCTGTAGAGCCATGTTTTTAAATGTTTTCTGAAGATCAAGAGAGTAGGGCAGCTTTTAAATCTAGAGGCAAATCATTCCATTGCAGTGCGGTGCTCTTAATGAAGGTTCTGCGTCTCCAGGAGACCAGCTTATGAGGGGGAACCACTAAATGTTTTTTAGAGCTGGATCGAAGCGGTCTCCTAGGAATGTACCATCTGAAGTTATTTTTCAAGGAGTCAGGGCCTGCTCCAGCTAAGGCTGGAAAAGCTATGCAAAGTGCTTTAAAGATGGCTCACTTCTTTATAGGGAGCCAATTAAGCTTATTCAGGGCTTGGGTCGCAGAATGAAATTTGAGTAAGTTTAAGAGCATTTTAGCTGCTGAGTTTTGCACACTTTGTAGTTTGAACATCAACTTGATTTGCAGATTTAGATAAAACTATATTGCACACAAATGATGTGTGGAAATCGGGTTTCAGTGAGCATTTATCACTAGTGCATCACCAAGTAAAGTGTCTTGATTTGTTTTGATCCTATTAAAATCTTTGTTTCCATCACACTTCAGAATTACAAAAAATGTGCTTTATGTTGGCTTTCCAGCTGCTGAATGAGTACAGTTGATTTACAGGAATTTATATTTTGTGTGCAACAAAAAACGACATCCGACAGCCTTTTCTTTCAATCTCCCTGTACACAAGCAAGATTATCACATAATTCCCTTACTTTTCTTACTGGGTCTGCAAAGTGAGAGGAGTTGGTGAACACCAATCCCCATTTTAAAAAACATAAGCAGCAATTTGTCAGAAGACACCTGCATGCCAATTGTCCTGAACGAAGTATAATGTTAGCGTGTTAGTAGTCAACTAGTACCATTTTTTTTATACTTAATTCAGCAAAGGGATTTTAATATTTTAATGTTTGTAATATATCATAACAAATTATTTTATTCAATTGACCATTTTAGAAAGTTTTATTTCACTTCTAAATAAAGGTTCTGTTGTATATTTGACCTCTGTCTTTAAAGCGCCACAAATGTGAGAAGATAAATACATAATTTAAAAGCATTTTTATTTATTGCCTGGACTTTTGCGACCCACCAAAAATCAGCTTGTGATTCATGAGTGGATTGGGACCCACAGTTTGGGACACACTGAAGTAGCCTAATGTTGACTTCTTGGATATTACCTTACATGACCTCAGGTCCAATAATGAAATCACATCATATATCTTATGGGGCCCCCTTTAGGGGAAATGATGTGTGTGACTTATCACCAACAAGTCCCAAAGAAGGGGAAGGTAGATATAAAAGTAAGAGGTTAAAAGGAGACATTCAAGTGCAGGCTGGTACTTCAATGTCCTATCACTTCAGGGTTAAATTCAGTTGTACAGAAGAGCAAATATATATCTACTATTGATGCACAGGCACTTGCTACAACACCTTTGGCCACTGCGCCTACCTGTGTCCTGAAAGAGGATGGAGAGACAAATGAGCCACCCTATTGAACCAGTTAGCTTACAACTAACTTCTTGTCTGAGTGAAGATTAGCAAAAGGGTTGGAATAACAGCCCTGTGGGCCTCTAATTTCACTTTCACTGTGGCTCACTGTAATACTCTGCAGTACTGAATTTAACAAACAAATGAATTAGCTCTAACTACCTCTGGTGAGCTGTTTATTGATTTTAACTTAAGATCATTTAACACCTGGTTGGGTCTTGCTTTCTCATTTCTTTGCTGTTGAAATCACAGTGTAATGCAGTGGTCTCATAAATCAAGAGGATGTTGGCCTCAAATCGGTAGGTGGTAGTGCTGCCAAAACAAATGATAGCCTACTGCCAAAAGCCAGAAGAGTTGGCAAGTATGCCCATAAATTGGGTAATAGTAATATTTGTTATTTACAGTGCTTAAAAATGCCAGAAGTGTGACATTTAGTGGTTTATAAAAAACACAAGTGATTGCTATTAGTAGTTCCAGTCCTCTAGGAGAGAAGGAGGGCAGGCAAACAGCGTACTGCATTGCAGTTCTAGAATCGTCACTACCCTGCTAGGGTTGAGTTCTAAAACCTGTAGGAGAAGACTAGTTAAGACTAGGTAAACATATAGGGGCATATTACCAAGGAGGTGGCGGAGAGAGGCGTTAGCCGTCTTGGCTTAAGGCCTCTCTCCGCCACTTCGGAAACGCCAGGCTGCACCATATTAACAAGGATATGGTGCAGCCTGGCGTTTCCCCCGCGATGGCGCTAAGTTATACAACTTAGCGCCAGCGCAGCCACCCTTGCAGCAGAGTGCAAGGGTGTCTGCGAGCAGGGAGGTTTGTTTATGTGTAGGAAGGAGTTCCTTCCTGCACATAAACAAACCTAAAATGCCATTTTGTAACTTTCATGTGTGCTGCTTCGTGCAGCACACATGGAAGTTTCAAAATGGCATTTTGAAAAACGGTTTGTTCATGTACAGGAAGGGACACCTTCCTGTACATGAACAAAACATGGCATTTTGCTTTTTCCATGTGTGCTGCACAAGGCAGCACACATGGAAAAAGCAAAAACGAGGAGAAATAGAGCATTTCTCCTTGTTTCGCCACCTTAAGACCAGGATTTTCCTGGTCTTAAGTTCGGCGTTGCCACCTATTATCGCCAAACTTGATAATAGGTGGCAGCGTCGACTTCAATGGGTGTTGCGGTGGGCGTTCCACCGCAACACCCACTGCACGCCCCCTTTCACGCTAAGTTTAGCGTGAAAGGGGCCCTATTATCAAGGCAGCGTTAAGTCACTTAACGTGGCTTAACGCTGCCTTGATAATAGGGCGCTGACCCTATCGCCACCACAACGTCACAAAAAGTGACGTTGTGGTGGCGATAGGGGCTTGATAATATGCCCCATAATATTTGTTCAGGGTGAGCTTAGGTGCAGGCTATCTTAGAGCCAGAATTAGTTTTTATGCCTACTCCAGAAACTTGCAGTCAGCCCACTGGTTTTTGGCAAGGATTCCTAAGATCCGTTGCATGAGAATGGGCGGAAGGACCTTCTCTTACCTCGGACCACTGGTGTGGACTAAACTATGCTCTGTAGTGGCTACCGCCTTGTTTAAGAAAAGATGGAAGACTTGGCTCTTCCAACAAGACTAAGTGATCTCGCTGCACAGCATTGATGACTGAAAGCTCTGCGCCAGGACACTTCATGGAGTGGCTGTGCGCTTTATAAGTTCAATTTCATTCATTCATTCAGTTATTCAAAATGGTGGGGTTAGACATGCTCTGCCCACCTCCCTCGCCACCAAGAGTAGACGATTCTGCAGACGAGCTCTCATGTTCCCGTCATCGAAAACTGGGACACCAGAGCAAATGACTGCTATTTCAGAGATACCATTGATGCATCCGCATCTTCCCCTGCGTAAGAGTGAATCCCATACCACCCACACCATTAGAGCAATGAGGAACACCTCTAATGCACCTTGAGCCAGGCAGCCTGTCCAGAATGCTATGATTGGAGAGTACGGCATGTGCACACTTTCTATCAATTTCAGAGAACTAAATGATTGGTAGGGAATTTGGATTGCCAGAGGAACTCGCTCCACACCACAAAGTCAGCTATGAGTAAGGTGGTGTACCTCTGTAAACAGTGCCCTCCACAGTGGTTTAAGGGTTAAGCTAGAGCCCATCTCCATCCCTCCTTTAAGTGTTTTAACAATTAATGATGCTTGCGCCATTCATGTAATCAACACTAAAAAGTGGGCAAAAGGTCAGCCAGCCTCAACCATTGATTGTAATGTGTGTCAGTCACATATTGTGCCAGCTTAGGGTCCTGTGTAACCCTACCCTCTCTCTGATGCCATTATCTGCCCTCTGAAGCCTCAGAAAAGCACTGTCTTGAGGAAAGTGGACTTCCCACTCCTCATCTAGATTTGCGTGGTCCTACAAAGATTCAGACCTAGGAGCAAGTCTTGGGATGGGCCTGGCTGTGACACCCCTGTTATATGGAGAAAATTAAAGCCCTGGGGTTTCTATACTACTCACAGCCACCTGAACTGCAGGACACCATTGGTGGTTACCCATTATGACCACCTACTTTCACAATCATCATGTATCTTTGCCCTCATGATCGGGAAGTCAGAAAACACCCCTGAAGTGGAGTCAGCGTCCATTGCAACATCAGCCAATCTAATGCGGTGTCCTCTGGCCTGTATGTGTGAGCCCCCCAATGGCCACGCACCAGTACGCAGGCATGTCAGAAGCTTTGGTGAGCCCATGGGCCAGAAATCTGGTGGGCCTGTCCTAGGCTTTTGAACCACAAAGCAGCTGGTAATTACCAAGATGTACTTTAGGGAAAATGAAAACACAATATTTGTCACCACCTAGTCTGGTTGCAGCTTTAGATGCATAAAGAAGGAACAAGTTAACCCATCTATTTTAAAAATATGGTGTAACAGGAGAGCTGGGCCTCAAAATTCACAGGGCCTGGGGCAGAGTGCCCTGGGTTCCCTCAGCTTTTTATGGCCCTGAGAGTAATAAGTAAATAGATGGCAGTGGGCACTGTTGGATGCCACAATAGCCATATATGGGCATATTTGGGCTGTGTTCAATGTATACTCAGGGCACGAGTCGGGGGTATACGCAGCTACACGGCGTCCACCCACTATTTTCACAGGGTGGACACCGTCCACCCTGCCAAGAAGTTGAGCTCCACAGAAATATGTTGAACTTGTTCAGCAGCTCCTGCACGTTGTCTGCCTTTCAGTCCCAGCAGCTATGTGCAGGCAGCGAAGGGGCTTCTTTTTCACCTCCAGCTGGGCCGAAGTTAAGGGGCCATCAGGCCTCCTTTTGATCGAGTATGGGACTGGAGGCGGCCTGGAACCTCACACTTACATGCAAATGCAAGGGAGAGGAAACAAAAGCACACAACTTGTTATCTCTTCACAGGCACTTAAGAGATGCATGCTTTTGACTTTGTTCAGTTCCTGTATATAAGCGCATGCACTGTAAGAATATCAGTTGGGTTTGTCTGTCCCAGTATTTACACAAATAACAATTTAAATAGCACTTTTTTATTTATTTTATAGCGCTACTAAACACAATGCAGAGTGTTAGAGCGCTTTACATACCATACAAATTATCCATTCAAAATAAATCATGTAAGTGTGCAAATCAATGTACAAGATGTGTTACATGAGAGAGACAGTCAGGGTTACAAGGTGTAGGAGTAAAATGCCTTTCATAGTTCACTGTGGTCTACTAAAAGGATTACAATTTATGATGCAAGTAACAAAAGGATCTCTGTGTTCAAAGCAGTAATCCACTGACCTATCTACATAAAATAAAAATCTGTCATCTGCATGTTACATGATGTGCTGTGCAGGAGATGTCAGAAGTTGGCCTGGTATATGATGTCCACTAATTAAAGTGGGCACCTTGCACCAGTCCAAACAACCCTTATGGAGATTTAAGAGGTCAAAGATAACCTTAGAAAGCTATCCAAATGGTAGCTGTGGAGAGCAGCCTTCAGGCTTAGTCTTGAATGAATGTTAAGCAGCTTGTTTTACCAGAATGCAACCTTATAGTATTGATTAAATGAAAGGAGAACCACACAGTAGTTATAAAAAATATGTATTTATTATTATAACACACCTTAAATACCTCACAGTATCTGCTACATGCAGATAAACACAAAGCACACAATACTGTAGCACAGAAACAATCGTAAGTAGCACTAATACACAGTGGGCTCCAGGGGGAGACCAAACCATTTACTAAAATAGTGGTATAAGAACCACGACTCGAGTCAAGACAGTGTCTAGAGGTTGTAGAATCACTGGGACCCCAAGGAACCACCCAAGGTGAGTAAGTAGGGACCCCACGGAGGACGGGTGCAGTGTGAGAACACGACCGCGTGCTACGTAGAATTCAATGGGAGAGTCGCGGTTGCAGTTTTACAGTTTAAGGACCCTTCCCAGTGGATTACAAGGAAACCCTTTGGAACATAGAAGGTTGGAGAGCCACCCCACCCGTGGATACCGAAGTACCAGAGTTACCTATCCCAGGGAAGCCGGGTGCATAGGGCTGAAGTGGCATCAGAAACCGCCGTCGTTCTCGTGGGCGAGAGGCAAGATGGCGGCTGCGTGAGTGCTGTGCGAAGCCGCTCTCCCTGCTTGTCTCGATGTGCTGCAGACCATGAGAAGGAGATCGTAAAAAAAGGGAAAAAAGATATGCTCTAAACTCACCTGGAGTTATATTGCAGAATCTCCATGGCCCCTCGTTGATTCACGGACGGATGAGGGTATCGAGTGTCGCGTACCTGGCGGCTCGAGCGGTGCGGGTGCTTTTTTTGGCGGCAGCTGGCTTAAAGCGAAAAGCGCTGCAGAAGCTCGGGGTGTTAATCGTTACTCCCTCGCCACGGGAAGGCTGTCAGAGCTTACAACAACGGTGACTGGAGGCAACATTGTAGCCTCAGAGCAGAAGCTGCCGAGCGGTGAACATTGTAGCATGCCGGCGAAAGTGAAATCTACGGGGAAGGACATCAATGCTCCGGTAGGAGCTAAGGGGTCATCCATGACTCGGTGCATGATTGCAGAACGTGCTGAGCAGAAGGCAGACGGAGCCTGCAGTGAGAAACTGAGTGGGGGGCAGCGCCCCCATGAGATATCCACTAAACCCAAACAACCTATTGTACCTGGGATGTTCTCCGGTCGGGGGTTAGGCAATACCCTTGAGAAAATAACTAACAAAGGTAAAAACAATCCCACAGTAAAATTAAATACAGACTGTCTTACTGAATTGACTGTTTTGGATGGGGTACTTGCTAACGATGGCTCCAGTGTAAAAGAGACCCTCTTAGAGGGGGGAGAGTCAGTTAAATCTCCCCCTGATGGACAGAACTTGATTGGGAATTCACTGGGCTTAGAGGAAGAAATGTTAAAAAATGGAACAAATGCTCACCAAGAAGTTCTCAATGCTGTTAAGATTACGCAAGCCGCAGACGAGACTCCTCGAGGTCCGGCTGTAACGGGGGAAGGTGGGGCCAGTCTTCAGAGAGATGGTAAAATGTTAGCGACTCCGGATTTTGACAAATTTTATTCCCTGACAGAAGAATCTGACCTATCTAATAATAGCGAGAAGGATGTAACTGACGACGATGTTACTGGGGGAGAGAGCGGGAGCCCTCCGATGAAATTTGGCACACAAAAACGCTTGCCAGTTCGCACAAAGAAAAAGAGTGCAAGAGGGTCAGATAAAGAGAAAGGGTTTACCTCAGACTACAGTCTATCAAGCCAGCTTAAATGGGACTATTCTGCAACTCAATTTGAAAAAGGGATTGAAGACGAAGATGTGGGCATAGACCAAGCAAATGCCCTAGAATGTTCAACTGAGATGACTAATGCTACATCTCCACACCCCTCAATGGAGTTAATATACACAACGTTGAAACAAATACAATCGGAAGCTCGTCAAGAGCACAAGAGGGCCTACTTAGCAACTAAAAAATTGCAAGGAGCTGTACGCAAAGTTAATAAAGCCTGTTCGGAAATAACTGAGCGCACCACGGTTCTAGAGGAGAGGATTGTGCAGCTGGAGGCCACTGCGGAAATTGCTGGACCGACGTGTTTTGGAAGTTGGAGGATTTTGCAAATAGACAACGCCGCAATAACCTCCAAATGCTTGGAATTGCAGAAAATGCCGAAGGGGATGATATTCGTGGCTTTGTTCTAAGGGTACTCAAGGAAGCTTTCCCCGAGCTCTCTCATTGGAACTGGGAGTCTGAGGTGCAGAGGGTGCATCGATTCCCCCTAATGCTTAAAAAGAAATCTGGGCAAGATGGAAAACCGAGAGCCATTCTTATTTTCTTTGGCAATTTTCTTCTTCGCCAGGCTATTTTTGAAAAGGCCAGGCCTAATGCACAAAGGGTGGGTGAGGGGCACTTCTTCTTTGTTCGGCCTGATTTTTGCCACATAACAGTAGAAAGGAGGTGGCGGCTCCGATTGCTTATTACACCATTTCAGAAATTGGGCTGTGAAGCTTTTTTATTGCACCCTGCAAGGCTCAAAGTTATCTGTAAAGGTACAATAAGGGTATTTATGTCAGAAATCCAAGCCCAGGAATTTTTGAATGAACTTTCGAAGAAGTAAGCTTGGGAGACTGTTTTGTAGAATTATCAGATACATGTGTTTTTTTTTTTCGTTTTTTTTTCTTCTCTTTTTCTGCATATGTGTTTTTTTTTATGTGGCGGGGGAGTGGCTAGGGGGCACAACACACGCAGGAGGCATCACAAGGGTCCGTGGACCTATTTTGCCTTTTAGAAGGGGAGGAGGGGGAGGGGAGGGGGGGAAGGGGGGTTAATAGAAACCAAAGGGAAAAAGGGGGAATTTTTTGCACTGGATGGAGAATGGGATTTAGGAGTTTGTTTGTTTTATTTGGGGTTGTTACATGTTTATACTTTTGTTATGAGGAAGCTTAGGATTGCATCTATTAATATTTGTGGGTTAAATGACCCCCAAAAAAGAAGGAGAGTTAGCCTTGATGCTCAATTCCTGAGGGCAGATATTCTATGTCTACAAGAGACACACATTGAAGGGTGTAGGAAAGGGATTTTAGAGTTAGCGGGATACCAACTCATTGCTACTACTACACAGGAAACACGGGCAAGAGGGGTGGCGGTATTGGCAAGAAAGGGAATCGGCAGCTTCCCGCGTTCACTGGTAGATAAGATGGGCCGATGGGTAATATTGCAATGTCATTTGGGGAATAAAATGTTTACTCTCTGCTCGGTATATGGGTCAGTACTAGATGACCCTGTACTTTTTGACTGGTTGAACGTAGAGCTAGTGGGATGGCCTCTCCCTCTGATTCTATGTGGGGATATGAATATTAATCTAAGCTGTCAGGCTGCCACTCATGGTGGGATGACATACCAAGGTCGCAAACCAAAAGTTTTTAAATCATTGTCACAACTTAAATCTCTGCACGGGTTAGTGGATGTTTGGGCAGCACAGAAGGGGAGCGACCCTGGGTATACTTACTTTTCTGCACCACACCAAGTGCATGCAAGATTGGATTATTTTTTTATATCACAAGAGCTCTTACAAGAGTGTACGATAAGTAAATATCCCAAAGTTATGTCGGACCATAATCCTCTGGTGATTGAAATAAATGTGGGGCTCCAAATTCAACAGAAACGATGGACATTCGATAGAGCTCTATTGAGTGAGGAGGGATACCTTCTACAAATGGGGGAGTGGATTCCGACATTTATAACTGAGAATTTGGGGAGCACTAATGTTAGCACCGTGTGGGATACATTAAAAGCAGGGGTTAGGGGAGAAACATCAAGCTATGGGTGGGAGGCCCAAAGGAAAGATAAAGCCCGGTTACAGGCTTTGTATAAGGATTTGGGGAAGGCAGAAACCGACTTGATAGAGGCAATTTCTGCTGGGGCAAACTCAGCGGCAGCCCAAGTTAAAATTACTATCGCTAGATCTGCTATTACTGAGATATCCATTAAGAAAGCGGCTGGTAAATATATGGCCTGGCGGAGTAGGGTGTATGAAAGTAGTGAGAGGGTGGGTCATTTATTGGCAGTTCGGACCAGGGATAAGACGATACAAACTCGGATTAGCGAAATTAGGGATCCCACTGCGGGTATGGTAAGCGAGCCTGGTGCTATCCTTAATGCATTTAAAAACTTTTATCAAAGTCTATATACCGAAGACGTTCGGGCTGGGGACCAAGAAATTGAAGCTTATTTAAGGGGGCAAATTTTTGAACAGCTATCTCCGGAGGAAAGAGTCGATTTGGATAGGCCATTTACATTAGCAGAGATATCCGAGGCTATTGACTCTATACCACTAGGTAAAGCTGTGGGAACGGACCTAATACCTGGGGAGTTTTATAAGAAATTTAAGGCACAGTTGATGACACTTATGCTGGAGGTCTTCCATAGAGTACAAAGTGATTTGGTAGCCCCGAGTCTTGGAAAAATGCTAATATTATAATTTTCCCGAAAAAAAGTAAAGCCATAACAGAACTGGGCTCATATCGGCCAATTACGCTGGTTAATAGCGATACGAAGATCTATTCTAAGATCTTGGCGAACAGATTATCTGGAGTTATCAAAAAGCTAGTTTCTCCTTGTCAACATGGGTTTGTCCCAGGAAGGGGCACGACGGACCATATCCGCCGCATAATTGCGTTGTTTGATTATACAAAGGTTACAGGAGACCCTATGGCAGCAATACTACTCGACGCTGAAAAAGCGTTTGATAGGGTCTCCTGGCCCTTTCTATGGGCAATTATGGAAAAGAACGGCCTGGGTAAAGGGTTTATTGGAGCAGTCAGATGTATGTATCAGGATCCCACGGCAAGAATAGCTTCGATGGGTCTTACATCTGATATAATCAAAATTACTCGCGGAACACGTCAAGGCTGCCCCTGTTCTCCGTTATTATTCGCTTTATATATTGATCCTTTAATAAGGAAAATAGCGGAGAATAATAGAATACAGGCCATTCAATCTATTGGAGGAGATACCAAGATCTTAGCATATGCCGATGATCTCGCTATAACAACGGTTAATCCACTGGAGGCAATTAATGAGATAGAAAAGGAGTCTAGAGAATTTGGTAAAATTTCAGGATACCATCTTAATAAAAATAAAACGCTGATTGTTAAAAATTCTAGAATAGTCTTGAATGATGTACGAGTAGCGGAGAATGCTAGGTATCTTGGAGTCAAGATCTCTGCTAATGTGGATGAAATTGTGCAGATCAACTTGGTGCCTCTACTACAAAAAACTAAAGCAGATTTTAGCAGAATGAACTGCTTACATCTTACACTATTAGGAATGTGTAATGCTATCAAAATGTTATTTTTGCCTAAGATTTTGTATTTTTTTAGAGCCATTCCAGTTGAGATAAATAAGGCATGGTTTTTGGCTTTTAATCAAATAATTTCAAGATTTTTGTGGGCTGGAAAACGCCCCCATAGAGCGTTAAAATATATGACCCTACTAGAAACCGCGGGGGTCGTCTGTCCCCAACTTGCAGATTTATTATTGGGCAGCTGTCCTGCATCAGATGGCCGAATTACTGGGAAAGGAGATGGTGGAAACAGAAGAGGCATCATATAACTCTATATATAGGCTAGAATTAGGGGCAGAGGCCCATGGTTGCCTTATGCGTCATATTGATTTTGCGTATTTTAAAAGAGTGAAATTTAAAACTATACTGGGAGCTTTTAAGGTTTGGACGGCAGTTAAGAAGAAATTTAAAATAGGCAGGATACATAGATACACTCCTTTGGCAGATAATTATTTATTACCGGAGATCTTCCGAGATGGATATATGAAAATTTGGCAGGATAAAGGAGTGAGGCATATTGGTGACTTGATGGGGGATAACTTAATACACCCTTTTGATGTAATTAGGAAGAAATTCGGGATTGGTAATATGCATTTTTTTAAATTCTTACAAGTGAGGGATTACTTATCCAAGAAGGTAATTAAAGGGCTTAGAATTCCTTTATTAGATATGATATTAGGGGCCCCTGCACCTATCGCTAAAATATGCAAAATACTTAATGATATACTGGAGGACGATCTCACTAAGCATACTACCCGCTGGCAGGATCTGGTACAAGCAGAGGTAGGGGAATGCGATGATTCTCTCTTGCTGAGCCAGACTGCATTTTTTCAACTAATCTGCAGGTACAATGTTTTAAGACCTGGCTTAACTTGTATATTACTCCAGCGCGGATCTCCAAATGGGGGGGTTCTACTGGTACGCACTGCTCTCGCTGTGGATATTTTGCTGCAGATAGTGTACACATGTTTGCAACTTCTACCCGATTATCAGCCCTGATCAACGAGGTGGCAAATTATATTAAGCTTATGTTGGGGTTTGATGTTAATCTTACACCGCAAGTAATTATGCTAGGCATAAGTAACCAAGAAATGAGAGAATCAAATCGAGTTTTGCTTTTCACGGCTATGGGAGGATTTAGGCTATGCCTGGCTACTGTATGGCTAGATAAGGAGCCACCTACAGTACACTGCTGGTTGGGTAAATTGCTAGCTACTTATCGTTGGGAAATGGCGGTATATTCAAGGAGGGGGGCCAAGGCTAAAAAAAAAGGATTAGAAATTTGGTCTCCAGTAACCATTTGGACTAATGAAACTTTAGTTTAAGTTTTTGAATCTATTTAACTGGAAACGGGGATATATAAGACAAGTTGAATGAAATTTTGAAATACTTCAAATAAGATTTAATTTAAATAATTTTCCTTTTGGTTTCAAGGGGGGACGGGGTGGGGGTAGTTTAAGAGGGGTGGGTGGGTATAAAGATAAATAATTGACATCTTGTACATACATATTGAAATAT
The DNA here is from genome assembly GCA_963921515.1 of Calotriton arnoldi. NCBI lineage: Eukaryota > Metazoa > Chordata > Amphibia > Caudata > Salamandridae > Calotriton > Calotriton arnoldi. Next base: position 347,770 of record CAWUFW010002741.1, on the reverse strand, counting down.
TAATTTTATAAATGTACTCACTGTAAGTTTAATGTATGTGTCGGATGTCTAAATAAAGATTTAAAAAAAAACAACAAAAAAACCCGCCGTCGTTCTCAATGGAAGTCTTCAAAGAAATGCCACTGCTAGAAAGAAGAAAAGTGTACGGTGGAATCCACAGGTGGATTCTTGATGGTAGGAACATGAAAGCAGAGGGGACAGAGTCTGGGCCACTCAGGAGTGACCAGGGGCCTGGTAGACGAATGCCCACCGATGCCGGGTGCTTCAGGTGTGAAGAAGGAGACCTTGACTCTACAGCTGCAGGGACCAGGAGATGTTGAGGATGACCAGGAGCCAGATACGAGCTGTCCCACAAAGGATGTCGAGTGCTGAGGGGTCGGTGTCCGGTAGGAACACCAACAAGCCTTGGCAGCGGCAACCCACAAAGAAGGTCAAGGAAGGTTACGGTCTGGCCCAGCAAGGACCAGAGGACTCACCACAGCAAGGGGAGTCAGGGCAGGCCTGGAGCAACCAGGGGAGCCCAAGAAAAGCAGTGTTGTCCCTCAAATGGACCCACAGGCCGAAGGCACAGGAGTCGCGAGGGGACCTCTAGCAGTTTCACAAAGCCACAGCTTGCAGGGCACAGAGTGTGAGGAGGCCAAAGTCCTTTGTAAGAAATGTGCGCAGAGGTTGGGGCTATTGACAGCCCAATGCACTTAGTTGGGAACACCAACAAGCATATGCACTTGCAAAAGTACGCAGTGCACAGGGGTTCAGGTTATGCGGTCCCCACGAGGGATACTGGCCTCAAACTCAGTGAGAGGGCAGCTCAACCTCAAGGAATGTAGGAACCCACCTCCTGTGTTGCTGTAGCCTTCGGAGTCCACAGGAGCTCAGGACCAGCCAACTGGTTAGTTGCATTACGGTGCCTGCAAATGCAGGGGAGTGACTCCTTCACCCCAAGGAAGACACTTCAGTTGTACTTGATGCTCCATAGGTCCTGCACGGAGCCTGTATGGTGCACAGGCACAGACGATGCTTTGGACGGAGAGGGAGACGAAGTCGGGCCCAGTCGAAGTCCAGCGAAGTCCAGAGTGTCTAGACGGTCGAAGGTCAGTGGTTTCTTGATCAGAATCTTGTCCACGTCGAATCTAGGGTCCTACTGCCAGGTAAGCCCTTTTGTACCCACGGGAGAGGGTTGGACAGATTCAGGGGACCCTTCCAGGGGAGGGTCAGGACAGTGGGGAGGTTACTCCCATGTCCTTTGTCCAGTTTCGCGCCAGAGCAGGAGCCAACGGCTCCCAGGACTGGTTTGAACTGAACTATGCACAGGGACACCAAATGTGCCCCTCGTTCAGACTTTCAGGCACTTTGGAAGTGCACCCACCCAGCCCCAATACACTAAATCCTGTCTGGGAGGTGGTCACACCTCCCTGTGACAGGATGCCTATTGTGCTGCCTTCCTCTGCTCGAGCTTGGCTCAACAGCAGGAGAGCAGAAATGTGTCTCTGGTCGGCAGCATCCATTTTTTGCTGTCCGGGTCGAGGAGGCTGGTACCGGGAAGACCAGGGACCCACGAAGCTTGCTTCTGAGGGGTGGAATCATACCTCCCAAACCGGTTACCGGAGTGGAGGTATGATTCCAAGGTGTTTGATACCAAACACGACATGGTTTGTTGCAGCCGTTTTCGAGATAGCATTTTACGCGAGCATATAATGCACCTCTACCTATATGTCGGGCTGCGTCACCGACAACCCGGGAGAGTGATCTCCAAAGGCTGCAGGGGTGCTCTGCTCATGCAGGGGCACCCTCTCACGTAAAACCCAGCACCCTGCCTCTAGGATTGTCAAGGCCTGCTATAGGAGTGACTTATAGGTTTTAAGTGTAGTGACCTATAGATATAGTAAATCTATATCTAAAGTAAGTGGTGCATGCACCATCTTACACAGGCTGCAATCGCAGGCCTGTAGTTGCATTTTGCATGGCCTCTCATGGGTTGCATAATACATGCTTCAGCCCATGGGAGGCCTCGAGGCATAACATTTTAGGGAGAAAGCAGCTAGACTGGGGTCCTGATTAGCAGGATCCCAGTCAGACTAGTCAAAAACAGTATAACATCAAGCAAAAAGTGGGGGTAACCATAAGAAGCAGATCCTACTTTCCTACAGAAGACAACTTTTTTTTTAAACATATTTTATTGCATTTTCAGTTGGCATATGTTATAACATCCACTAATCAGGGCACTATTGCATAATTAAGTGGTACATTTATGCTCACAACATTGTATAAGATGCACACCATGTGTGTTGCAATATCATAAATAACAAACCCGAAGAATATAAACAATACCCAAACGCCCTATCCCACTCCCCCAAGAACAGTGGGTGATTATGTTTTGTAGGCAACAACTTAATCTTCTACACTACTTTTTTTTAATTTATTTTTTATTGAAGTTTTCCATAGTTTCCATCCAACATGGAATTTACAACCATACATCAAAACAACCAGGCATTACCTCCAGATGACATCACAGCGCATCATTATATCAATCGGTTAAGAACGTACAGTACCAATACAAATATTACAACCGTACAGCAATGATATAGGATCTAAGCGTCCTTGGCTTGCAAAATATCAGGGTGCGTACGCAAATACTCCGTGAGCGGCGCCCAATAGTCTCTCGGCCTCGAGCCGGATGGGAGTTCTTCCTCATAGGTTTTTAGTGTGTCTTTACTGTAAACCATGTCTTTCAACCATAGTCTGCTGTCCGGGGACACTCTACTATCCCAACAGAGAGATACTCTTCTCTTCGCTAATAACAGTGCAATAGTACAGAACTTTCTCGCCATGGCACGTAGCTCTTTCACAAGGCCCAAGAGACATATCTGCACTGTGCATTCTATCGTACATGCCAGCATTTCGCCCAATAAATGCATTACTTCTCCCCAATATATCCCCACTTAATTACATTGCCATGCTAAGTGCAGAAAATCTGCATCATCAGCCCCACATCGTTTACACCGTGCATCCTCCCGTAGACCATATTTGTATAATTTGAGTGGGGTATGATATGCCTGATGTAAGTATTTGTAGTGTATTATTCTGAGGTTACCATTTGGAGCCAGCATGCCAGTTAACGCACAACAGGCAGCCCAGTCTGCTTCTTCCAATGGTGCTTCCAGGTATGCATTCCATCGCTCTCGGGCTTTCGCTGCAGTTCCAGCAATATATTCTTGCATTGCCTTATAGAGTCTAGATACCAGTTTGGTGCAGCTCGGGTTTTCAATGACCATTTGTAGCGCCGCTAGTGTTGGTGGCTCGGCGGGGAAGTTTGGGTATAGTTTCCTGACTGAGCCTCTTAGCCTGTGTATAGCCAGTGTAAAGAGTAGTGTCTGATTGCTAATATAGTTGAGATCAGTACTCTCCAGGAAGGCGCTATTAATGTATAGATCTCCCATTGTAGTTATCCCTGCCCTCCGCAGCACATTCATGCTTGCTTCCTCCTGCGCTACCGATATAGCCTGGTGATGTTCCAGCGGCAAGGGCGGCGCATAAATGGGAAGTTTATTTGCCAATCTCCCCATATGTTGCCACGCGGAATTGGTGGTGCGTATTGTATTAATTTCAGTTCTAGCTATATGTGGGTGACGGTGTGTGATGATACTACTCAATGGCACCGGGTGAGCATCGCCATCCTCCACCGTTATATGGGCCATATATGGCGTCGGATGAAACCAATAGTGCGCATATTGCGCCTGCGCGCAGAGATAGTATAACAGAAAATCTGGTACTGTAAAACCACCTCTGGAGAACGGGAGAGTCAGAGCGCGTAATTCAATTCGCGCCTGCTTGCCAGCCCATATCAACCGTATGATCAACGCTCTCGGCTTCTCAAACACAGATGCAGGAGGTGTGATGGGGATGTTGTTAAATAAGTATAACATCTTTGGTAGAATCACCATTTTGACTATAGCTATTCTGTCGGCCAACGACAAGGGCAGATGTAACCATCTCTCGATATGTTCCTCCAATTTTGTTAAGACTGTACCATAATTGGCCCGGATCACTGTGGGTGGGTCGCGGTGGTACCAGATCCCTGAATATTTAACGGGGTCCGTTTGCCATTCCAGTGGGAATTCCATTGAATGAGGTACAGTAATCTCTGTTAGCGGGATAATAATAGATTTGCTCCAGTTAATCTGAAGACCTGACTGCCTGCTAAATTTAATATACTCCCGCATAAGGGGGGATAAGTTCTCCCTGGGTTCTCTGACATATAGCTCCATATCATCCGCGTATAATGAAATACTTAGGGGCCGCTGTGGGAACTGTAATGCCGTGCGTTGATGGCACTGCCGAATCTTACATGCTAGCGGTTCCAGCGCGATGGCAAATAGAAGCGGAGACAGCGGGCAGCCTTGCCGTGTACCCCGGGTGATTTGTATTGGATTCGAGACATGTCCGTTCACTTTAATACACGCCACTGGCTTGGTATATCAAATTTGTATCCATTGCAGGAGAATCGGGGGCATGCCCATTTTAGACCATACAGTAAAGAGATACCTCCATTCAATCGAGTCAAAGGCTTTGGCGGCGTCAAGTAACACCGCCGCCGCCTCCAACTCTGGATTGAGTTGATGTGAGAGGGCAAATAGTGTACGTAGATTGTGTGAAGTGGACCTTGTGGGGATAAACCCTGATTGATCCGGCAGTACTATGGTTGTCATGAGTGGCTGCAGTCTTTGGGCAAGAATTTTCGCCAAGATTTTGGCATCAGTATTGATCAGTGAGAGCGGGCGATATGATGCACACTCGTCAGGCTCCTTACCTGGTTTTAAAAGCGCTATAAGCATTGCCTCACGCAGAGTAGGAGGAAGTACTTCCTTCTCAAATGCCTCCTCGTACATGCTTGCCAAGTATGGGCAAAGTAGTTCAAAGTATTCTTTATAAAATTCGGCCGTGAAGCCATCAGGCCCCGGAGCCTTGCCATTAGGCAGTGCTTTAATTGCCGTTTGTATCTCCTCTTTCGTGATGGGCTGTGCTAGGAACTCCCTGTGTGAGTCGGATAGCCACACTATAGCTATATCTTCCAAGTATTCTAGTATCTCAGTAGCGGTAGCTGAGTCCCTAGATGTGTATAGTTCACCGTATGTATTCTTAAATGCTTCCAGAATATCAGGTGTGCTGGTACACAGAGTGCCATTGACATCTTTAATTTGGACAACTGTGTGTGAGGGGCGGTCTATGCCAATTTTTCGTGCCAGGACGCGGCCTGCTCTACCTCCCTCCCCGTAGGCTCTAGCTATGTGTCGTACAGATACATATCTCAATTCACTGTCAGCATATCCCTGATATTCGGACAGTCTGTCTCTGATATTGGCCAGAATATCCGGCGTTGGTGCCCGTTCATACTCCCTCTCCAGCTCTGCCAGTTGCTGTTCACATCTAGCAAGCTGTCCCCTTATGTCTCTCAGGATCCCCGCATGCGTGCTAATACACATACCGCGTATGGTGGCCTTAAAGGCCTCCCACAGCAGGCCCGCATCATTCACTGATGAAACATTTATAGTAAAGTAGTCCTCTATAGCTTCCCTAATTGCTTCGTTATACAGGGGATCTAACAATGCTTTAGAATTAAAGCGCCATAAATGGGGCGGTGGTATATAATCTGGCAAATCGAGGGTAAGTAATACCGGATTGTGGTCCGATAGTGTTTTCGGTAAATGAGTGATGTTTTGTACCCATGTACAGGCTAGTTCTGTCATCAGCCAGTAAACAAGGCGGGACCAGCTGTTATGCACCGCTGATGTATGTGTACTTTCCAATTGATGCGGGTGACGTTCCCGCCACATATCTAGCATTCGAAATTCAGCTAGGCCATCCTGCAATACCTTGACCGCCTGTTTGTGTGGTTCCGTCGTGCCAACCGATCTATCTAGACTGGCATTTAGCGACACATTTAAGTCCCCTCCCCAGATCAGTTCTATGTCGGGGAGTTCCCGCAGTTCTCTCCAAAGGACCCGAAAAAATTCAGGGTCATCCGTGTTGGGACCATAAACGTTAACTAGACCCATGAGGTGTCCACGTAGGCGCCCCACTACAATTATATACCTCCCCATGTCATCAGTGATCGTTCTCTCTATGCGGAATTGAACTCCCTTCTTAACTAGTATCAGGACTCCCCTTGAATATGTGGAATAGGATGATGCAAGTACTGTTTCCGCCCATCTATTGCCAATTCTACATTTTTCAACTTTTGAGAGATGAGACTCCTGAATCAAGGCTATCTCCACATGGTGCCTATCAAAATAAGCAAACATCTGCCTAATTTTCTTCGGATTATTTAAGCCGCGTATATTCCAGGTGAGAAATCTAACGTGATTTAACCGCTTATTGGTAGACATGCGTTAGGGTGTACATAGGTGCTATGAGTGAAGCCATGTGGCTACTTGTGTGAGCATTTGTAAGGTACATTCTTTGTGGTGTTAAGTCATACCTTGGTTTGCCTGGTAAACAAATACAATCCCCAAACCTCCCACCCACGCCAGCATCCCAAACATGCCAAAGACATACCCAAATATAACAAATAACAATCATCTTAACTTTGTTGGGGGATACCCACGTGGGGGACTACTAGGTGCCCACTAACTCATCCGCGGAGCGGATGCGGCCAGAGTATATATCAACATTATGGCCTTTGGCAGATTGTACCGACCACTTACAGAATAACAAACGCACCGGTGCCCTTTCAATATCCCAATGAGTTCTGCATAGATAACTAGTAAACAAAAACAGTTCCTTTGAGCCCTATTGTGTGTGAAACTTGTTTCAGCTCCAGCCTGGTTCTCAGCCACAGCCACACCGTCTCTGTATAGATTAGTTATCGTGGCTCACGCAGCCCATAAGGCCTCTAAACTAGTGCGCCAACCCTTCGTCATAATCACCCGCTGCAAAGTTCAGGATGAGAGTCCAGTGCTGCATCCAGCAACCTTCAGCGCTGCTCTTACCTCCAAAAGGATCACTCGGGTCAGCCAATGCCCTACCCCTCCATCATTTTTGGCAGACTGCAACCTTCATCGCCGCCTGGGAATAGCACAGTGTTCAGGACCCATTTTCCGCTGCCTGTTGCGAGGACTGTGGATGGGACGGTGACCTTCTTCTCGGGGTGATCCCCTTCAAGTAGTCTTGCACTGCCTTTGGTGTTAGGAAGATCTTCGCGTGGCCATCATACGTCACCCTCAGACGTGCAGGATACAGCATCGCGTATTCGATTTCCATCTCACGCAGCTTTCTCTTCACCGCTTGGTATTCTCGTCGTGCACTCTGAACCGCAGCCGTGAAGTCTGGGTAAAAGGCGATATCGTTGCCTTGATATTGGATGGATTGTTGGTCGCGCGCCAGCCTCAGGACCACGTCTCGTTCTCTATAATTTTAAATCCTGGCTATAATGGGCCGTGGAGGTGCACCCGGTGGAGGTCTCGTGGCTAGTGTTCTATGGGCACGCTCGATGATTAACACAGGCAAGAACTGTTCCGGGCCAAAAATGTCTTTTAGCATATTTTCCACATACTGTTCCAGCCGTCCACTATTCGTGCTCTCTGCGACTCCCATAATGAGTATATTGTTACGGCGAGACCTCGCCTCCAAATCTTCATTCTTACTTCTGACACTCTCCAAGGCCTTTTCCATGGCTGCGCATTTCTTCGCCGTTGTACCTGACTCGTCCTCAACCACCGACAGCCTCTGCTCCGCAACATCTAGCCGCTCTCCCTGTTTGTCCAATTTTGCCGCCATACTGTCCACGCGGAGTGTCAGGTTATCAATCTTTCCATCAATATTTTGCAGACTTTGCTGTATGGCCAGTAGCGTATTTTCCATGGTCATATCTTTGGAGGAGGACGCTTCCAACTCGGTATCAGAGTGAGCGGATGTGGGTTTAGTTCCTCGACGTCCTTCGAAGGTCAGCTTTGGCTGTTGTTTGTCAGGTTTTCCCATGATTGATGAGGCACAGCTGCTGATTGCAGGTCTACTGCTCGTTTAGGTTCAGGTGCACCACCCACTGATGTATTCCGTGGAGCGTGAAGCTACCAAGCCAGGTCCTGTTCCACTAGACAGTATCACTGGAGCGACAGAGCTGTAAGGGCGCCGCAAGCCCGTCACGACAATCCGTGCAGGGGAGGGGAGCACTCGGACGCTTCTGGTATGTATCAATTACTCACAGTTACTGCTGGTCGCATGTCCAGTGGTGTTGTACCAGTCCGCCGTCAATTTTACGCTAGTCCAGCAGCTGCCATACCTGAAACTTGGCTACAGGGTCTGCCAGCACCTCGCACCAGGCGCATGAGCAGGGGTTACCATGCAGGCTTAGAGGTGGAGGGCCTTCAACCACAGATAAATGAATTGGGCGCCATTTTGATTGAAGCAGTCTCACTTCGCATCTCAGCTACGTGCCAGGACTTTCAACAAATTCAGCCAGGTATAGTATCGCAGCACTTATTTCCAATCGTCGTATTTCAGCCAGCAGCGCCGCTGCTCCGTGCATCACGCGTGGCCCGCTATCATTTCCGATAATGTGCAGGTCTTGAATCTCGCCAACAGTCCGCCATTTTAGTATCGGCACCCCGCAGGGACAACAGACAGCACACGTCGCACTCAGAGCGGGGCATGTACCTTGGATAGGATGCGGCACATCTCTCGTCCAGTATATCGGGTATTGGAGCCGCCCGCTATGTGCATCCAGTCTCAAAGGGGCAGTTCCAATCCTCTGGGAGTCCAGCAGCGTCCCAGGTCACTCACCGCAGGTGCCGCTCGTCTCCATTGTGTTGTGGTCGCGTCTGCTCAGCCAGCGGCGCCACCGGGAGGTTGTTTGCACCTTACTATCCCCGCGGCTGCCCCTATGTAAAGGGAGATGCCCTCTCACCTCGATCGCCTCAGATGCAGTCGCAAGTACAGCATTCACGTCAGTTGAGCAAAGTGTTCCCCTCGATCGGTCCGCAATATTACAGCCGCGCCGCCATCTTGCCTCCTCTTATAGTGCGCCGGGCTCGCTCCTTTTTTTTCCGTGATTTATGCAGCGAATAGTTCAGCTTCTTAGCGTTTAGTCAGCCCAACTCCTTGCTGGCATATTCCGACACATGGTACACCCGCTCCGGGGTGTTAGGACGGCCAATTAAGCATATTATTGTCAGATAAGTGTTCTGGCCGGCGGAGCAGCACTAAGGTGCAGCCATACCGCAGTGCGCCCTCTAGCGCCCCCATCTTCAACACTACTTTGATTCAAATTTGGGACTACACAAAACACAGATCACTCCAACAAATGCGTTAACCTCCAGAGTTATCTCACCATTATTATTATTCCCTGAGATTTACTGGGCACCTCTGCAGTAAATGCCTTAACCCCATAAAATATTTAAAAATGCAGACTTTGCAACCAATTAAGCAGAACAGATCTACTACCATGCGTTTCCTTGTTGACAATTTCTTTGTGGCAGGGTTTTAAAAAAAGAATTAGTTGAGGCCCAGGTTTTACGTCAGGATAGCGCCACTTTTTTGGCACAGCCTGACTCCAAATCTCATTTGTTAAATATCATAATGCACTTAAATGTAGTCATGATACACCTGATAAACATATGTGTGAGATCTTAGTATCTGATCTCACTTCTTGTGATGTCACTTCCAGTGAGGTCCCTTACTGTGATGCCACGTGGAATGTCATGCGTCGTGACGACATGTGCTGTGATGGCACGCGTCATGATGTCACTTGCATACTGCCTAACTTCTTCAGTCCCCCCACTTCTTTTTATAGGACTTGTGCCCTGTGTATACTTGGAGTTCTACCATAATGTGATCTCTTGTACTGTGGTGTGCCCCGCTGCTAAATTCTGTGATGAGAGCAGTGATACGCTGCTATATGGTACATCTATGCTCTGATGTGTGTGCAATGCTTTGTATAATGTGTGCTGTTGGCGTGTTCAGCATGTGGTGTGTGACTATAGATGTCTTCTTTTGTTAGCAGAGTAATAACCCGGGCCACTGGAATTATGCTATTTTGCGGCTGTGGCATTTTTATTTTTAATATTATTAAAGATTTTCCGCTTTTGCAACATAATCCATCATCTGCTGCATAATCTGCAGATTTTAACAAAAAGAAACATTGTTTTTAACCCAAGGGGGCCAAAAGTTACTAAAAATGTGGTGAATGTGGTGATATGTGTCCATATGCGTTGGAAGACACTTTGCAACGTTAACTGGTCATTTTTCAGATGCTTAGTTGTGTATTTGGTTGTTAAACTGATAATATTGAGGGTGTGAGAGGCAATATATATACAAAGTAAATCATATAGCCTTATTCAGAGATAAAAGAAAAAGAGTCCATGTTGCTGTATGTAGCCTTAAAATGTCTTTATTAAAGATGTGCTTGTTCTCATGAATAAACAGCCAACGCGTTTCGCCCAAACATGGGCTTCTTCAGGGCTGCAATAACATACAATATAAATGCACATTTAAAATCCAAATGTTAATCAAGTGTTCAGTGCAAGCTTAAGAGTGACTTTTGTTTAAAAATACTCTGGGTAGAAAAAACACACAGAAAAAAGTGCTGAGGAAGAAATTAGTATAGTATAGTATAGTAAAGGAGGAAAGTCCTTCAGAGAGAGGGTGGAGAAACCAATGCTGCACCAACTGATATGACAAACCAAGTTTGAGACATGATAAGAGAAAGGAATTCCAACCTTGGATAGAACAGTGTAGGTTAAGTGCCAAGTGATACACCAAGAAGCAAACAGTGGAAGGTTATTCCACACGGTGTGACAAAGAGGGACGAAAAGAAGGGTGGGGGGGTGTTTGAATTCCATCAAGTGCTCTGTTCGTGCAAAACAGAAACACCAGTAGAAACCCATAAGTATTATGCTAAAAAACCGTTAAAACGGCGACTCAAAGAAATGAATTGTTACTATCATGTACAGGAGTGCGCTTACCGATTAAAGAGTACGATAGTTTCGCAGGGGAACTTAATAGGTCAGCATATCGATCATGTCCGTGTCGGGACGTCGGTGAAAAAGGAAATAACCTGGGCAATTAAAGGTTGATATCAGTAAAGAAAAATTCCCATTGTAGGTGCAAAGTAAGGTATAGTATGAGTAATCATTCTAACCAACCTCTTTTAAAAGAAGCACTGATAGTCCAATTAGTGAGGGACCTCAAATCTCTGTCTTTGTTAAGTTAGTCCATGTCAGAGGTCCGTGTCAGAGGCAAAACGTATCTATAAGTAAGGGGGACCTGAGATGAATGATAGAAAACGAGCCTCAATGTTTCTGAAAAAGCGTTAAACAGGCTACACAGTAAAACAACCTTAAGGGATCTCTAGTTGATTGCAATGCGTGAGTGTTGTAATCTAATCTGTTAACAGTACAAATTGGTTTAGGCAGCAGCAAAACCCACGTTGTATCCATGGCTTACAAAGCGCTAATGAAGCAGAGACTAGTGCGCCGGTACCCTAGTATGTTTCCGACCCCGTGTCCCTTTAAAGATAACCTGGGGTACATGCACTTGTGCAAGGATGACCCATGTAGTAGCAGCTGGCACTATCAATACCGCACCACACCCATAGTTACCTAAAGCAAAAAGCCCGGTACCATCTATGGTTAAGTACTGAGCCCCAAAGTAGCCGAAGAATTAGCCAGGCGGCAGCAATTTTAGTAATCTCGCTGCCAAAGTGTCAATAATAAGTGTTGGCATCTCTAACCATCACAATCGAGAGCGTCGATGTAATGTCTATACGGAAGTCGATCTACATGCTGCCTACGCACCCACAAGTAGTACTATCATATAGAGCTTAACAACATCTATGTAACAGGTCTTGAGAACACCTCATTGTGGCTGGTTCGCACAGCGATCCCTATTATCAGTTAGCTAAATAAGTCCGCGAGCTCACCCACTGCTATGAGCACGGCGGCTCGCCCCATCGCTTACTTGCATCAGATACTCCGTGTGCGGGCCGTGTCCGGTGGCGTCTCGTCTTGGCGGGAAGGTGTAATTACTGTGATTCCTCCCGTGTCCCGTCTATGTAAAGAACCCGTACAGTGCTTCCGGGTTGAAGGTTACTACCTATACGAGTCTAGTCTGGCAACCCTGTGTCGGAAGGCGGCCATATTACTAGTATGCGCGAAAAACAGCCAATGGGAATTGAGGACCACTACGATCAGTCATCACGCGGTGATATCTGTTAAACCCCGGTGAAATACAAAGTTCTTATATTGCATCTAATCTGAAAAAGCATCGGATGAGGGCAAAACTAAGTCAATGTTAAGTACGAGTAGGAGCATGATCAGAATTAATGTTACGGCGGTCTAGGAAGGAGCCGAGTTTTACCGTACATAGTTATATAAGAGTAGAATTGTGAACTAATACAGAAAATAGCTGTGAGATGAAAGAAAGAGGTCAAATGAGAGACATTGTTCGATTGTATACAGTTGGTGAAAACTGCACAATGGACATGTTACGAACATGTACATCAAATAGTACATGTTGGCGATCAATCAGAATATGTACATTGGAGGAAAATCACATATATTAAATTGGTAATATGCAAAGATGTAAATGCAGTTAGACCCTGTGGTGGTTCCCTTAAGGTTGTTTTACTGTGTAGCCTGTTTAACGCTTTTGCAGAAACATTGAGGCTCGTTTTCTATCATTCATCGCAGGTCCCCCTTACTTATAGATACGTTTTGACTCTGACACGGACCTCTGACACGGACTAACTTAACAAAGACAGAGATTTGAGGTCCCTCACTAATTGGACTATCAGTGCTTCTTTTAAAAGAGGTTGGTTAGAATGATTACTCATACTATACCTTACTTTGCACCTACGATGGGAATTTTTCTTTACTGATATCAACCTTTAATTGCCCAGGTTATTTCCTTTTTCATCGACGTCCCGACACGGACATGATCGGTATGCTGACCTATTAAGTTCCCCTGCGAAACTATCGTACTCTTTAATCGGTAAGCGCACTCCTGTACATGATAGTAACAATTAATTTCTTTGAGTCGCCGTTTTAACGTTTTTTTAGCATAATCCTTATGGGTTTCTACTGGTGTTTCTGTTTTGCACGAACAGAGCACTTGATGGAATTTAAACACCCCCCCACCCTTCTTTTCGTCCCTCTTTGTCACACCGCGTGGAATAACCTTCCACTGTTTGCTTCTTGGTGTATCACTTGGCACTTAACCTACACTGTTCTATCCAAGGTTGGAATTCCTTTCTCTTATCATGTCTCAAACTTGGTTTGTCATATCAGTTGGTGCAGCATTGGTTTCTCCACCCTCTCTCTGAAGGACTTTCCTCCTTTACTATACTATACTAATTTCTTCCTCAGCACTTTTTTCTGTGTGTTTTTGTACCCAGAGTATTTTTAAACAAAAGTCACTCTTAAGCTTGCACTGAACACTTGATTAACATTTGGATTTTAAATGTGCATTTATATTGTATGTTATTGCAGCCCTGAAGAAGCCCATGTTTGGGTGAAACGCGTTGGATGTTTATTCATGAGAACAAGCACATCTTTAATAAAGACATTTTAAGGCTACATACAGCAACGTGGACTCTTTTTCTTTTATCTCTGAATAAGACTATATGATTTACTTTGTATATATATTGCCTCTCACACCCTTTGCATGATTGTTTAAATTTGTGGTCAAGTGGCAGCTGACCATCTGAGGTGGGCAATAGTTGGTTACCTTTGTGACTGGGCCTGGCAGTGCAATCCTCCATAACCCGGCTGCCTTTTCAAATATAAGTGATAATATTGAGGTGAACATTTTGCCCAGAAAGTATTACCATGTGTAAGATTGACAAAATAATGAGGTAATACTATCAAAAATGTAAAGTATTATGCCGCATTAATTTGGCGTTTCGTGCCGCATAATTTAGTCAACCCTGCCACATAATTTGGTGCTCCCCTGCCACATAATTCCAGTGGCCCTGGTAATAACCAACAAATTGAGACTATACGCAGTGTTTGATCGCTGTACCATACTCTGTCTACAGCTGAATGCTATGTCCTCAGTGTGTGATGACATGCATGCTGTTGTGAGCATGCATGCTACATGTATTCTAAGAGAATGCACATTTAGCAACAGACGTAACGTAAATCCCTTACAGGAGAGACTAGGCAACATTCATCGAACGGGAGCCACGTATGACTCACAGATCTTCACAGATGGCACAGTCCCTTTGGCTTGTGACTCCAAAAAAAAAAAATGAACTGAGAAATGAATAATAGATGGGTTACTTTGAGTGCGTGTGGCTGAGTGGACGTGGATCTTGGGGCAGACAGGGTGAGATTTTATATATAGATCTTGGCTAGATCTGAACTAGAGAAGGTGGACTAGGAAGGAACAGGTAGGAAGGTGCAGGAAATATAATGGTACCCCACAATTCACTAGGACGTCACAAGCCTCCAGAGCTCCCACAACCCTGGCACTGAGCAGGTCAGATGCCGTTTACACAAAGCTCTGTAGGTGGTGGCAGTAAACTAGCCAATGCACTGGCGTAACGAACCTTGAGGGGGCCTCCCTGCAAGGCACGTGGAGGGGCCCCCTCCGGGCTCAATCAGGAGCTCTGCAGCCAGAGTGCTGTGCTGAGGGGGCACCCTTGAGCTTGGGCCCCCCCCCCCGCACCGCGGGGGCTGCGGGGGCCTGTGTTACGCCCCTGAGCCAATGCTACGCCCCTGAGCCAATGCCATTTATACTGTGAACTGAGTGCACTGCGAAATAAGGGCCTTGCACACTTGTGCACCCGAAATTCAACCCCCAGAAAAATACAATTCCTCCCGTAGCGAGGCACCCCAGAGGTTATAGCGGGGTACGCCGAGGAAAACAGCAGCTGCCAAACAACCTCGTCACTCGCCTCCTGTAGCTGTGGCCTCCATGCTCCCCTTTCACTGCCTCGTGTTTCCTTCTCTGTACACGTATTCTGTGCACGGCCCCACTCTGCCAGCCAGTGCTTGTGTCCATTGCACGCCTCCTTGCGTTCACCCCCATCTCCCAGCTCCCTCGTGCCTGTATAATGTATGCGGTAGGTCTGGCAGGGGTCTCCTATTGCGCAGGGGTGCAAGGACCCACGTGCACGCCTGCCACCCTCCGACACATTGTCTTCACTAACCATGGCGACCTAGTGAGGCACTTTTACACGGCGAGCTGGAACCGCTTGCACAGAATAGGTTTCCAGCTCCGGTGGGCGGGCGCGTGAACGCTCTGCGTAATGGTGACGAGCCGTGGAAGACTGTACGAGGCGGAATGACTGACTGACTCATTCGCACGGTTCTAAGCACCCCCACCTCTGCTGGAGGACATTGTCATTGAGTGAACTGACCTGACACCACACCATTTCTGAGGCAAGCACCAACTAGTGCATTCATGTATCCCAGATATGTTGTTGCATTCTGCATGTTTTAACGACAATTAGTGCACAGACATAACAAATAATAAAGCAAGTCCAACCAGGCAAGCGTAGCATAATTGATCGGTAAACACGCAGAGAAGTGATGACATGTAAGCATGTGAAAAGACAGACCGGAAGCCAGGATGTGCACATGAATTGTATGTGCAACTGTTGCCTCCTCTGTTGAGTGTCTACTTGTCTTCTCCAGTGGTATCTCGTGGTTGGGGCGGGGGACTGGCTTAGGGCGCGCTGTCAGGTGGGGTGTCGAATTGGCTGGCACTGAGGGCATTAAACTGTCCTGTGGCACGTGTACCAGGCCACAGTTTTTTGTAGTTTTATTTAGCACGAACTTGACCCCAAGGTCGCTTAATGTGAGCGCCGGTTACATTACACAAGGTCACATTCATTTTTTTTTTTTTTTTGGCACGGGGAGATCGAGTGATTTGCCTAGAATCACAGGATGCTGAGTCGACGCCGAGACTCGAACTTGGGCAGTTCTGGGCGTTACGTCTATTTAGTTGTTGGCACAACAGCCTAATGCATGCAGGCATTTCACCGGCTGAGAGCAGTTATTGCATTTGCCAACAGCCACACACACCTCTTGTACTCTTCTCCAGGCTTAATTTAGAACGCATAAGCTATGCCAGAATGGTGACATCACCTCCTTGGCCTATAGTACCCTTCTCCCCCTCCATGAAGTGACGCTTCGGCTAAACTTCCCCCGCGCTGCCTGATACAAAGAGATTAATCGCATACATTGATTCAGATATTGAGGAGGCCTGCGGAAATGAAAGCATCTTCAACATTTCAATCCTGACATGCAGGAGCACGAGTGTTTCCAAAAAACCGGGACATGTATTTAAAATTGTCAAAAGTGTCAGAACGCCGGGACAGAGCTCTGAAAACCGGGGCTGTCTGGGAAAGTACGGGATGTCTGGTCACCCTGGCACACAGGGTGGCAGAGAGGGGTAGGTGGCCGCTTATAGAGCGCGCTGGGCGCCTTTTGTTCCGCAGCTAGCGTGGTCTCTGCCATCACCTAAGGGGTCAGTAGCTTACCAAATTTAGGTCGGCTTTTAGATATCCCCAGGTATACTGTATGCATTGCGGGCTATGTTATTGTTTCATGGGAGTGGGAGCTTTTGTTAATAGGACACTCACACTTCCCCAATCACCAGTAGATTAGGCTATTGATCCTGAAGAATTGCCCTGATCGATAGCGACAACCATTGGCAAGAAACATGTTGACCTATATTTACACTACTTTATGATCTGCATTGGATCATTGTCTCCACATTCTGCCACCCACTGCTTTTAATCATAACAAGAGGACCCACATATTATATTTTCTAGGGTACCTCTTAGCTATTTTTAACTGACTTTACACCAATCTACACCCAGAGCACCTCCACTTACACTGCACAACGGCGTCTTAGTCCAAAAGACCTCCAGCAAAGAGTCCCCTCGAGGGGCCCATTGGGCATTGAAGTGCCGGTCCAACGAGGAGCTGCCTGATGGTGAATCATGACTAGGCCTGGGAGGAGTTCACAGAGTTTCACTCCGTGGAATTCTAAAGAGTTGCCAAAAAACTCAGCCAAATTCCACAGAGTTCCGTGAGTGGGCGGAGTATTGCTACGCCAATTCCTAATGCAGTCTCCTTGGCTGCTGAGGGTCATTGGGGGCCAAGAACCCCTATTGTTGCCACAGATAAGTCACCCACAGTGGGATTGCTGAGACGTTGTCGGAGTCACCGCTCCCCTTTCTCAACCACTTTGCAAAGGGGCATCCTGGCGCACTACTGGTTGGGGGAATGTGATGGGTTCCTCTGAGCAGTGTAAAGAAGGACATACGCAGGATGTGGATAAGGTTGATCCTTTATTCCAGTCAGCACACAAACACCACAGCTCCCAGCTCCAACCCTCGGCTCCCGCTCCACTTACCAACTGACAACCCTTGAACTCCCAATACCGAACCCTCGAGGGATTATAACCTCCCCATTCTAAAAGGAACCTAACCACAAGAACACAACACATCTTCCCCCTTAACACAAACTAAAAAGGAAACTTAACCCAAGCAAAAAATAACAGGTTACATCAATAGAAACTTAAAGATAAACATGTCCGAAATTAGGTGACACATGTGCTGAAGTAAATGTACGGGAGAAGGAACACTCACTCTAACACATAATCCTTTAAATATTGAGGAGGGTTTACCCTTCTATGACTTCCCTAGATATAGCAGAACCATCCAAGACTCTCTCCTCCTCTTCCATCAAAGTTCTACCCATCTCATCTCCATCATCTAAACTAGCCAGTTGATTCTCACCCACGCGATCCTGAACAGACATGGCATCTCCACCACCAGTGTTTGCAATGAAATTCTCACCCAAACAAACGATTTTGAACTGACATTTTCGGAAAACCTTGGTCGAAAGAACATCCATCCATTACTGATTTATCATGACCAACATACATTGCAGTATCATTCCTCACCAACACCACACTCCTTTTGCTCTACCATTTGCCATTCTCCACCAAAACGGATGCACAAAGGAACATTCCTGACTTCGTGAATGACTGGCACAGCGTCTTTCTTAATTAGAATTTTATGTTCAAATCCTTGCACCAAACTAAGTCGAGCTTCAAATAAAGCATTAGGCTTAAGCAATAACTGTTGATGAGAACTATTATGTGCAGGTAAATCCACCAAAGAACTTGGGCAAGCTGTGCCCGGTCTTAAAACCATTCCAAATTTTCCTTGATCTTTCCATCCTAGAATGTTAAAACCTTTCTTTGCCACATACACTTTAGTAAAAATTGATCTATCTTTGAATTTAACATTCTCCAAGAAATAGCCCATCATGTCTATATCGTGTCCTCCAAATGCAATTGTGTGAATGTCCGGTGGAGATAGTTGAACAGAGTTCCATTCTTTGTAATATAGCTCATCTGTCACAAAAGTGATAGGTGAACCGGAGTCCACAGTTACTTGGACCTCCACATTGCCAATTGTGACTTTACAGAGAGGACCCCCATCGCTTGTATCAGATTCAATGGAAAGAACAATTTTGTTAAAGCTTTTAATAGCACAAATGCTGGGATCCAAGGGTTCATCAAATTGCTCAAGGGTGGCAACTCTTAGCGTATTTTTGCACATATGCGCAAAATGCCCAACCTTCTTGCATTTCATGCAAGGTTTGCCTATTGGAGGACAATTTTTGCATTAGCCAAGTGTGTGCTTGCTCCACATCTAAAACAGTAACTTGTTTTCTTGACCTCTGAAGTCTTGTGGGGGATAACTTTAGTTTTGTGGCAAACAGCAAATTGAGAAGCTTAGAGCGTTGCAGGGCTAAAGCGGAGGCGAGAGACAAGTAATTTAGAAGTCTTTACCTCCAATTTGAAGAACAATAAACTCTTTTGCACAGCTTAAGACAGGAACGGAAAATCTTCCTCTCACTGCAATGATGAGCCCATGCAGTGCCGTTGACGGTGCTGACTGTAAACCCAATCGTCGCCAAAATGATATGGGTTCCTCTGAGCGGTGTAAAGAAGGATATACGCAAGATGTAGATAAGGTTGATCCTTTATTCCAGTCAGCACACAAACACCACAGCTCCCAGCTCCAACCCTCGCTCCTGCTCCAGTTACCAACTGACAACCCTCGAACTCCCAATACCGAACCCTCGAGGGATTCCAACCTCCCCATTCTAAAAGGAACCTAACCACAAGAACACAACAGGGATGAAGTTCCCCTTGGCTGCTGAGGGTCGTTGGGGGGCCAAGAACCTCTGTTGTTGCCACAAGTAAGTTGCGGGATTGCTGAGACGTCGTCGTAGGCCCCGGGCCCTTTCTCAACCACTCTGCAAAGGCGCCTCCTGGCGCACTACTGGTTGGGGGATGAAGCCCCTTGGCTGCTGAGGGTCGTTGGGGACCAAGAGCCCCTATTGTTGCCACAAGTAAGTCCCCCACAGCGGTATTGCTGAGATGTCATCTGAGACCCCATCCCCTTTCTCAACCACTCTGCAAAGGGGTACCCGGCGCCCTACTGGTTGGGGGATGAAGTCCCCTTGGCTGCTGAGGGGCGTTGGGGGTTAAGAAGCCCTATTGTTGCCACAAGTAAGTTCCCCACAGTGGGATTGCTGAGACGTTGTCGGAGGCCCCACCCCCTTTCTCAGCCCTTATGCAAAGGGGCCACTGGCGCACTACTGGTTAGGGGATAAAGCCCCCTTGGCTGCTGAGGGTCATTGGGGGCCAAGAACCCCTGTTGTTGCCACAAGTAAGTCCCCCACAGTGGGATTGCTGAGACGTTGTCGGAAGCCCCACCCCCTTTCTCAACCACTCTGCAAAGGGACTTCCCGGTGCAGTACTGGTTGGGGGATGAAGTCCCCTTGGCTGCGGAGGGTCATTGGGGGCCAAGAACCCCTATTGTTGCCACAAGTAAGTTCCCCACAGTGGGATTGCTGAGACGTTGTCGGAGGCCCCACCCCCTTTCTCAGCCCTTATGCAAAGGGGCCACTGGCGCACTACTGGTTGGGGGATGAAGTCCCCTTGGCTGCGGAGGGTCATTGGGGGCCAAGAACCCCTATTGTTGCCACAAGTCCCCCACAGCGGAATATCTGAGACTAGGGGTGAGCACACTGGTAAACTCCGCTCCACTGCGGGTTGGCGGAGTTTTTGCAGAACTCTGCTTTCCCCAGTCTATGGTACCAGGGGTAAGCAGGGCCTCTACGTTCAAGTGTCTCTTGTGGACTTCAGCACTTATGTGTCACCACAAGTGTAACGAACCAAATGTGACTCCCAACCTTCCATTGCTGGCTGACAGAGTAATCCTAAACTGCTAACTCAACCACTTAAAGCACTGGCTAAGCCAAGACCTTCCTTTTTAATATTTCTAAGTCACCTTTAAGGCACACCTACTGGGCCATAAAGGCAGGGTGCATTATATTAAAAAGTTGGAAATGTAGTTCTTAACGTTACATGTCCTGACAGTAAAAACCCCACATTGGCGTTTTTATTGTGGAAAGGCTAGTAGTCCCATTGGCAAGTACATAGTTACACAAGGACAACTCAGCAGTGCTAACTTCTAAATGGGCCTACTAAATATGCTATTTCATGGTATCAAAATAATCATTGCATTAAACCCAACTTGATGACCAAGTCAAATTAATGTCACTTTTGCACAAGTGGCAACTTTAGAAAGTAGCCACTTTGTTGCCCACATTTTTCCAGTGACCATTTGGGGTTGCTAGCCACTAAATAGCCTTCTGCCCTTCTAGGGGGGAGATGTGAATGACTCTCAGGAAGGAACACAAAGGGCCTGCCGTTGTAAGAGGTGTGACCTCTCCCTGGCAGGAAGGTCAAAAAGGGGGTGAGCCCAAAAGCAGAGCTTCAAAAGGGAAGCCGCCTTTGAAGGGAAAATGGTGGAGGCACACAAGAGGGGCTGCTCTTTTTACTTGCAGACAGGTTGGCGTCAAGGACAGAGAGGGGGAGGGGGAAGCTGTTGTCAAACCTTTTTGCCCCAGGTAGCCACACCTCAGGGATAAGCAAGAGAAGGGATGTAGTGGGCAGAGTAGCTAGATGTAACACTTTACATGAAGTCGTCACTATGTGGGAGGGTACCTCATAATCCATTGGCTAGTAGTCACCACATCCCGAGGGCACAAACTGGGCATAAAAGTGGCACCCCTGGCACTCAGAGCTCATATCATGTCTGTACTGAAAAGTGGAGCAAAGAAGGACTGCCCTACTCTTCCCTGGACTCAGCAAATGGGAGCTGTACTAAGACCGGACTGCGCCTGCTGCTCCTTGGGCTAGCAAAGAGAGGAATATGCCCGTGGCGCTCTGCTCAAGGAAAAGTTATCCTCGAGCCTCAGAGAGAAGGGATGACTCCAAGAGTCAGTCTGCTGACTCCCTGTTACAGATAAAGGGCCACAAAAGTTGAAGAACCCTACAGAGGCAAGTTGTTAGCCAAGAAGGCCTGATCGCCCCTGGCTGCCAACATGCAGGCTGAGAGGCCAAGACCTGACCATCAAAAGTTGCATCCGGGTCTGCTGGACCCAGGAGAGTCATCAGAGTGCAGTTTGGTCGCCCAAGTTAGAAGTTACCACCAGTTAAAGGCAACCACTGGTTTCACTGTAACTGGAGACCAGTAGACCAGTGGTAACTGGTTCCACCTGGGCTTCAACTGGACTTTGAGGGACATCGACCCCTTTGGCCAAAGTCACCTCACTGGGTTTGTAGACCAAGGAGTACTCCCAGGAAGGCTTCCAACACCGGATCAGCATCCTGTATCCTTTGCATCAGGACCACTCCATTTAAGTATATGGCGGTTTGCCCATAAAGCCTGGAACTGGACTGGAGGCTGCTTTGACTGAGGAGTAACTGTTCAACCAAGTCTCTTTGGTCTCTTTGACTCATTCCCTGCCAGATATGCTACCCAAAACAGGCTGGAGTAGTAGTTTACAACTTTGTAAAAGTTTTCCAAAGTTTGCCCGCTAGTGCTGTCCATTGAAATGATTTATTGCATTGAAAGAAAAAGCAGTGATTTATTGATCCTTTAAAAATCCATAACTCCGGACCATCAGGTGGATTTTTGTCGCTGAGATGCCATTTTCAAGCTAAAAACACAATCTATTTTTATAAATTGGCGTCTGATTTTTGTTGAGTCTTGTTTCTTTCCTATCCAACTGTTTTGGTACTTCTTAATACTTTATTCTTGTTTCTTTGATAATGTCTGACTGCTCAGAGCCACAGCTACCCAGGGTTGAGTTAAGGTTATCAAATGAATCTGACCGGACCCAGTACATGTAGTGAGTTTATTACACAGTGAGGTCTCACATCCACCCAATTTAACAAACCGCTTTCCTCACACTAACTAGTGAACATCAGGGGATGTCCCCTTTTCAGCATCACCAAAGATGATGTTGGTAATGCTGCTTGCTCGCTGTGCCACTGGATTCAAGCTAGCGTGGCTGATGAGGGGTGAAACCCCGAAACCGGTCTGAGGATGTTTGTTTCCGGTCCAGGGAGGACCTGGCCTGGCAGTTCGGGCTGGACTGTTCCCATGAGGAGCAGGGTTAAGACTGATTTGCATATGGCTGGGTTTGAATTGGGGTGACATATTGAGCAAAAGAACGATGGATTCAACCCAGATCTCTTGACTGGGGGTGAGTGGTTGAAAAGTTTCAGCACTCTGTCCATCATCTTGTTGTGTTTGCTACGTTCGCCCTAAGTGGCCAATGGTATGCCCAGACGTGGGTCCCTTGCTCGCTGAGCCACTGGATTCCAGCGAGCCGGTCCCAGGATGTTTATTTCCGGTCCAGGGAGGACCTTGCCTGGCAGTTCGGGTTGGACTGTTCCCATGAGGAGCAGAGTCAAGACTGATTTGCATATGGCTGGGTTTGAACTGGGGTGGCATAGTGAGCAAAAGAACGATGGATGCAACCCAGATCACATGACTGGGGGTGAGTGGTTGAAAAGTTTCAGCACTCCTTCCATCATCTTGTTGTGTTTGTATGTTTGCTCTAAGTGGGCAAGGGTATGCCCAGATGTAGGTCCCTTGCTCACTGTGCCACTGGATTCGAGCTAGCCTGACTGATGAGGGGTGAAACCCCGAAACTGGTCCCAGGATGCTTGTTTCCGTTCCATGGAAGACCTGGGTCGGCAGTTCGGGTTGGACTGTTCCTATGAGGAGCAGGATCAAGACTGATTTGATATGGCTCGGTTTGAACTGGCATGGCATAGTGAGCAAAAGAACGATGGATTCAACCCAGATCTCTTTACTGGGGGTGAGTGGTTGAAATGTTTCTGCACTCTGTCCTTCATCTTGTTGTGTTTTCTTGATAGAAACAGGCTAACAAATCTTCATTTTTGGAGAAAAGTCAAAATGATGAAATATCATTTCCACGAAAATAAAATGTTTTGTGGAAAAGAGAAATATAACAGTTTATGTTAGTCTTTCTTTTATGTCTACTGTGACCCAGCGCTTTAAAATAAATAGGGCAATGTAGGGAGAAAGATGAGGACAGGGTGATGAAGAGGTACAAAGGAAAAGGGAGTGGGTATAGAAGATGGGAATGGTATGGATAGTGTAGGGTGGTACTTAGAGATTTGTTTAAAAAAAAAATCAGGCGTGGAGCAGAAGGGGGAGCAGTACAAGGGGCAAGGAAGGCATGGAAGAGGGTGAATGGATTGAAAGAGAAGAACCCCCCTCTTCCAAAAAAATGAAAATGAAAGAAAAGTGGGTTAGGAGGGGATAGCTCCCTTAAAAGAGGCAAAAAAACAGCATGAAGAAAGGATTTTTTTTGTCAAGTGCTTTCACCAGGTTGTTTTCGTCAATCTGGTGAAAACCATTCTTGATAAACAAAATTGTCAAGAATGGTTTGATGAAAATATTTAATCACAACCACTTTCTTCAGGCTCGTTTTTTGTGTAGAGCACATACAACAACTGGCCTACATGTCGTGGGTCAGCGACTGGGGGGGGGGGGGTATCTTTCCAGAGAAGGGTCACCACTTCCATAGCCTTGTACTCCTGCACTTGAACATTCAACATAGTTCAGTGGAGACATGAATGAAATTGCATTTTGACTGTAAATATCATATCAAGCATGTCTGTTGACAATACAATAAGTGGGACATTTTGATGCATGAATGCATGTAATGTCTGTGTCTGTGAAGCTAATATACTATTGTTGTACAGGTGTGTGGGACTACATATGTACCAGAATGCATTGCTGTGATGCTGTTGCAACCTAGATTAGGCACATCATGCATTCATTATGTGGAGTCCTAGAAACAATGGGGAAGTGTTTTTATTTGTGCAAGACCATCGTTGACATCTTATGGCATTGGTCTTGGCATCACTTCAACCCTGAGCTCCTGTGTTCTCTACAGGCTAAGTGGCTGCAGTGTCCTCACTTGATAGGCCATGAACTATTTTGTGGATGATGGTTTCCTCCACCAGGGTGTTAGCTGGTGTGAGTTAAACTTGTTGGGAGGGTATTACACTGGCACCACTGGCTTTGCTCCCATTACTTGCAATATTTTCTTTTTACGTCCTTGAGATTGTACCACTTTTTCCAGAAAGAGTGGTGATCTCCAGTTTACTCGCTCACTTGCCATCCCCCCACCAGGCATTCTGCCCTCAGGCAGCCACTAACAAGTTTTTATGTCTCTTCCTCCTCCTATTCCCCAATACCCCAGCAGAAATAAGAGGCTGCCTGGTCTCCTTGAGAGACTTGTCCCATTTCGGACAACCTTGAGGGTGCATCTGGGAAAGCAGGATGAGCCACTTCAAAACTCCATCTACAGCAGCAGATGGATCCAAGAAAACCACGGTATTAGTCATAAGCAGATTCTCAGGTCTCTCAAAGAGGGAAGAACAATGTGACTGGCTGTATCTAAGTGGATTCACAGCATGTTCAAAGAGTAGCAACTCTGCAGTGGTTGAGGAAGGAAAACTGAGGGGCACCAGGACAACGTTCATCCCTTCGCACATAGGATCGCAACAAATATAGCACTCTACCAATCATGAACTCTCTCTCGCTGTAGCGTGCTACCCATCCTAAATTGCACTTCAGCGACTCGTAATACGGTATAAAGATCTAAATAAAAACACTCTCCACCCTCCACTCTAAGCCACCCCTCTCTACTCCACAACAGTTCACTCGATGACACTCCACTCTACAACATTCCACTCCACCCTATGACACTATAACCCACTCTGTGCCACTCGACTCTACGGCAATCTATGCCTTTCTACCCCACTCTACTCTAATACACTCTACTCAACTCTATGACACTTTACTCCACTCTATTCTATCCCACTCCATGCCACTTTACTCCACTCTACACCACTTTACTCCACTCTACGCCACCCTATGACAGTCCACTGTATGCCCCTCCATTTTATGCCACTCTACGCCCCTTCACTCTACGCCCCTCCACTCTGCGCCCCTCCACTCTATGCCCCTCCACTCCACTCTGCTTTACCCCCTCCCCTCTACAACACTCTACTCCACTCTATGCCTCTTTAACACAATCTACTCCACTGTATGACGCGCTACACAACTCCCTCTATGCCACGCCATACCACTTTAGTCCACTCTACTCTATGGCTCACTGCTCCACTCTACTCCACTACTCCTCTCTACACCACTCCATTCTACTCCACTGTACAACACTACTCCACTCTATACCACTCCACTCCACTCTACTCCATGACACTCCACTCTATGATACTCCACTCCACTCTGACACTCCACTCTACGGCACTCAACTCTATGACAATCTACTCCTCTCTACGCTACTCCCTCTGTGCCACTCCACTCTATGACACTCTATTCCACTCTATGAAACTCCACTCTACGCCACTCCACTCTACTCCAATCTACTCCCCTCAACTCTGTTCCACTCTATGACACTACTCCCTCCACAACACTCCACAGCTCTCCCTCCATGACACTCTACTCCACTCCATGCCACTCCACGACATTTTACTCCACTTTATGCCACTCCACTCTACGACAATCTACTCCCCTAGACACACCTCCACTCTCCAACACTCTACTCCCTCCATGACACACTATGACACTCCACAACACTTTACTCAACTGTATGCCACTCCACTCTACGAAACTCTACTCCACTGTATGCCACTGCACTCTACAACAATCCACTTCACTATATGCCACTCTACTCCACTCTACGTCACTCTACTCCATGCCGCTCTAAGCCACTGCATGCAAATCCTTCTATGACACTTCACTCTACAACACTCTACTCTAAGACACTCTATGCCACTCCACTCTATGACAATCTACTCCACTCTAAGCCCCTCCACTTTATGCCCTTCCACTATATGCCACTCTACTCCAGTCTACGTCGCTCTACTCTGCGCCGCTCTAAGCCACTGCATGCAATTCCTTCTGTACCACTTCACTGTAAAACACTCTACTCTATGACACTCTATGCCACTCCACTCTAAGACAATCTACTCCACTCTGCTCCACTCTAAGCCCCTCCACTTTATGCTCTTCCACTTTAGACACTCTATTCGCTCCACAGCACTCTTTGCCACTCAACTCTACTCCAGGACACTCTACTCATGCAACTCTGCACCACTCCACAACACTTTACGCCACTCTGCAACACTCTACATCACTCCACAACCCTCCACTCTACTCCACTCCACGATACTCCACTCCACTCTCCTCTATGCCACTAACTTTTAGCCATGCTGAACAGTAGCCATGCTTGCTTACAACATGTTTAAACAGATTGGCAAAGCCAATAGCTCTTGCAGAAGAGAGATGAATTGGCCTTACCAATGCTTGTTCTTCTGCATGTAATTTTCCCTCCATTACATGTGCAGGCCGATTCATTCTTTTGCTGTCAGGGCAGCAACCTAGCAGGTGTTTTGCCTCTTGCCCTCGCATGTGGAGGGTGCCAGTATGGCCAGAGTAATACATGACTCGACTGGGGCTAACTGCCTGGAGAGGGGCTTTGGAGGTGAACCTGTGCTCAAAATATTTGTATCCTTCAGCCTAGCAAATGTGACTCTTTTCAGGACTGCAGCCTGGCAAATGTGATTGTGTAGTACCTACATTGCAAAATTGCATAGTTTTTTTTAGAAAATTTTGCGACATTCAATGATAATTTCACAAAATTATACTTTCACTATGAAAAATGGTTTGCTGGTATCTCGTGTCACTGCTATTACTCAAGTTCACACCTCACTTAAAATACTGGCATGAAATTGGTTTTAACAGAATTTTTCTCTTAGTGTGACTTTTTCTGTGTGACCCAGTCTCACACTAGTGTCTCGCAATACTTTTTACGAGGTCTGTGCTTGTGTACAGAAATGTTATGCAAAATTGCAATATGTGAAATTTTGAGAAATTCCATGAATTTCACGTTAAGTCAAATATGGGAATTTCACAAATTTCTCTGGTGTAATTAAAATGTTGCCCAGTCCTATTTATGAGCTATATTTGTAAAGCAGTAGGCATTATCTCAGTCTTTGAAAAAAAAAGTGCATTGCCATTGCTCATGTCACCAACTCCTATTCTTACCCCTCTGGCATCATATGAATCGTTTGCAAACATCTCTCCTTGTGCATGTTGTCATTTGGATTACTGGGCTTTGTCTGATCACCACAGCACTTCCTTTGGTGTACACACAAGGCATTTGAGGAGCTGTGTGGTGGTTCTAGCAAAGAGTGCGTTTCCGTAGTTGAGTCGGCTGAATAAGAGGGCTTGGGTTACAGTTCTACTGGTGTTGACCGAGATCCACCTGTAAATCTTTTGTAGCATGCGGAAGATGTGGAAGCAGGAAGAGGATACTGCTTTGATTTGTTGCTTCATTTTGAGTTGGTGCTCAATGATAATGCTAATGTTATGTGCGTGGTCTGCCGGGGTAGGAGTTGGCCTGAGTGCAGTGGGCCACCAGGTGTCGTCCCATGGTGAGGTGTTGCTTCCGAAGATGAACACTTCCATCTTGTCCGTGTTCAACTTCAGGATGAGGGTGCTGCTGATTTCCTTCTGTCCCAGGTTAAAGACGTTGCCACTCTGGCTAGGTTGATGCTATGCAGATGCCTATATACTTTAGTGACCCTTCCTCCTTCAACACCGATAGGCGCTGCGCCCTAAGACAAGGTAAGAGCATCTCTGTGGTACCTCATTCCCAACACCAAAATGAGTCCCCCATAGGATCACAAAGAAATACAAAATTCTGCCAACCACACATACCCCTATATGAATGCCAAATGGAATATTGCCTGCAAATGGGGTGCACCCAGCCCACCGAACTTGGTGGTGTGGAAGGAAGATATGGACTGGTGCATGACGGCTGAGAAACAAGTTTATGAGGTAAGAGGCTGCCCTAACAAATGGACAAAAATATGGCAGCACCAAAGAGATACGCGGCTGAATCAGGCGAAATTGTATATGGCAATTTTGTGTTCCTGATCATGGGGCTATGGTGGATTGATAGCCATTATACCCTACTGATATGTAACAGTGGCTTTCTTTTTTGTTGGAATTAATAAAACAAAATTAAAAGTTTGGGAAAAAATCCCACCGGGCCTGATTCACAAAGGGACTTATGAGTCGTAAAGTTATGAGTGCGTAGTCTCCACATTCGGGCAGGGTCTCTGCACTTGGGGCAGAATCTCTGCATGGCACACTGCAGAGAGTGCACCCCACCACGGGGTAAGAAGCAACAATACAATCCCAGTGGTTAAGACCCTAAGAGATCTGTGACAGCCCTGATCAGATGATTGGTTGGCAGGAAGAGTACCACCAGTAAAATGCCCCCGGCTTCCAGTGCCCAGGTGCTGAAGAGTGACCAACCCACATCAGATGATGGTTTTTAGCGAAAGAATGTGTTTCAGTGCTTGCGAAAGAATTTTGCTATCCAGATTCCTCTGAATACCACTCAAGGCACACATGCAAAGATAATTTTGTAGAGGACACAGGAGTAATGTACAGGCCTGGTCCTGTACAAGGGATAGTAGTACAAGCTTTCCAGTGACTTTTTTCCCAAAAGAAATAAGGGATCCCTCCAATCTCAGACTGCCTCGTTTAAAATTTAACTGCATTAACTACTAAAATGGAGATTAAAATAATGAAATCAGAAATGCAAGGACTAGATATACCATAATGCCTTTAAGGATCTTATTAGGGCACACCATTTGACAAGTCTCATGCTAAGTGCAACCACTAATACGCAACAAGCAACCGCAATGTAAGCCGTAAAATGTTCATTTAAAAAGATGCTATCATGGCCCTACACCTAATCCTGATAGTGAACTTGGACGCATTTGAATTTTTAACAATCTATTCATTCATATCTTATGAAAAGAAGGTCATTACATCATATTTTTCATGATGAAGCAAGTTTGCTAAACAGGTGCTGACTGTAAAATATTTCATGATATTTTATGAATTTAGATTATGGATTGATTGGACCAAATAAACAAAAGACCATCTAAATAGCTCAATGAACAGAACTCAGTTTATTATATGATAGAATATACATTTCTTGATCCCAAAATAGAACACTGACGGCCCCATAAGCACAGGAATTAACAGAGGCAGCCCCTTTGGTGGAACAAGTAAAGGTTTTTTTTTACAAATTACATAGTTCTTCAGCATTTAATTTAGCACCTCATAACAAGGCAAAGTGTCTCTGAAGAGCTTTAATGATGAGAACTGAGCTGTATTAACTGCTTATATAAAGATTAATTAAATGAATAGTGCAAGTACTACATGTACCATAATGCTGTGGGGCCTTATTGAAGGCATAGATCTGTGATGATTCTTATGGAGACCCGGACTGGTAATCCGGTCACTCTGGAGTCGAGTTTCCCTGTAGGCTGCAGGCTAGGGGGCTACTTTTAGACCACAGTGAGCTCCTACTATCCAACCATGCCAGCACGAGCCATGTCTCCTGCAGTGGGGGCTGTTTCACCATTTTTGACAGGTCTGACTGTGGCTGAGTGTGAACAGAACTGAGTGTATGTTTTTTCTTTCTATGCTACACTCACCCGGCCTGCATCCTCCTTACGGACAGTGCAGGTCCGCGCAAGAGTATCTTCACCCCCTGCTGTACACAGCACCTTTTCACTTCACTCTCTTGGGTGAGAGCTGAAGGTTTTAGTATGTCTACCCAAACCCTCGTGTTTTCATGAATATGACATTGCTCCATTTCAAACATGCCCTGTCTGTAGTTAGCCCTGGGCTGACTGCGCCGTGCCGTGAGTAGCGCACGTGGCTGCGTTGTGCCGTAAGTGGCGCACGTGGCTGCGTTGTGCCGTAAGTGGCGCGCGTGGCTGCGTTGTGCCGTAAGTGGCGCACGTGGCTGCGTTCCTTTTCAACAATGTCCAGGCTGATCACAGCCATTGGCAAGCTCCAGTGCAACGCGACAAGCCTCGTAAAACAGAAAGGGCGGCTTTGTTTGTGAAGTGCAGCTCCTGTTATCCATTCTCCGGATCCCTGCTGTAAATAAAGGACACTGGAGAGTACAGTAACAATCGTGTGTCACCTGAGTCAGTGCAGTGCGCCCACAACCAGAGGCGCAACTAGAGCCACATTTCGGGGGGGGGGGGGCTGATTCTTCCAGCAATATGGAGAGTGGAGATGTAGGGGCTCTAAGAAGGGGTGAAAACACAACAAAGCCTCGTTAGCAAGTAAATGGTTTTTTAAAGACCTGTGAAGTACTCCGGTGCGGCTGTGTGTGTGCCTGGGAAGCTGTCTCAGCCCGGGCTGACACACACGGGGGGGAGGGGGGGCTACACAGATGCCTCGAGGCTACTGCTCTGCACAGCTTAACTTTATTTAAACGCGTGCAGGCCAATTCTGGCAAGTGTTTGTCAAACAGTATCAAATTCAGAGCACAAGTGGGCCTTAATAAATAGATGAGAGAGCGTACCAGAGAGTGAAAGTGATATTGAGAAAAAGAGAGATTGAGAGAGAGTGAGAGATTGAGATACTGTGTGTGTGAGTGAGAGATTGAGAGAGAGAGTGATACTAAGAATCAGAGAGCGAATGAGAGAGTGAGAGACTGATACTGTGTGGCAGAGAGAGAGTGAGAGATTGAGAGACAGTGATACTAAGAATGAGAGAGCGAATGAGAGATTGAGATACTGTGTGGCAGAGAGAGCGAGTGAGAGATTGAGAGACAGAGTGAAACTAAGAATGAGAGACTAAGAGTGATACTGAGAGTGAGAGTGTGAATGAGAATGAAAGTGATATTGAGAAAGAGTGAGAGATTGAGATACTGTGCGCGAGAGAGATTGAGAGAGAGTGATACTAAGAATGAGAGCAAATGAGAGATTGAGAAAGAGTGAGAGTGATACTAAGAGTGAGTGAGTGAGTGAGTGAGACCGTGTTGAGCTATCTCACTCGATTCCCAGCAGCACTGGTGGGACACTTTCTGATGAAGACTAGAATTTATGTGCTGTTTTGTGCGCAAGTGCCTAGATGTCCTCTGAACGGTGTCTGGGAGCTGTGGCGCCCAGTCCCTTTAGAGAAGAATAAGCAAGGAAGTTTGCCGCCATAACACAAGAAGTACCTTGGGAAGACCCGCAGATTAGCTCCTTGAAGCTGCAAGTTGTTGCCTCAAAGCACTGTCCCAAAACAGTGGGGACTGACAATTGGCGTAGCATCCACTGGTTCCAGATAAGCATGGTACTGGAACTACCATCCAAAGGCTGTATCTTGAAAATAAATGAAGGCTGAAAATTCAGTGAGCGACCTTAAATGCCTACTGGGAGCCAGAACACTATGACTTTGTTTAATGCCCTTTTCAGACATCCCACTTTAGGTTTCTTATGTGATCTGAAAAAGAACCTTCTTGACAGACTGCCGCATCAGTGTGAATGCCCGCTTCAGCCACCACTTTTTTGGTTCTTTCATGACCTGCCATGTCTGTCTGAGGACCTCCGGAAGCACCTTGCCCCACCCCAGACCGTTTTATCCACTTTGGACCATTTATCCCGTTAAGACATCCATGGCTTTTAAACACACGAAAACAGTCAACACTAGACAGTCAGAGGTCTGAAAACCCACTGGAAGAAACATATTGCCTAGATCTGGAGGACATTTTTCAAGCTGGGGCCTCTGGATGTCACCTCCTCCGGCAGTCTATCTAGATGGTAAAGAAAATCTTTTCACATTCCAAAGTCTGAAAGAATTTATTAACTAAAGAAAAATTAATAGTCTGTGAATCACAGTCAACAGGCCATAAGTTGCTCCCTGAGCGATGACAAAGCGCAGATTTCTGCGTTTCCTATGTTTAAAGTCATGTGATTCATTCTTGAAAAATACAAGCAGATGCCTAGTTTGAGCTCATGACCACAAGTGAAAATGACCTTCAGAACTCAAAATAATATTGAATATTTCTTCTGAGGAAGCTGATCTTCGTTATCTCACCTTGAGAGCCAAGAGCTGGGAACAGCTCAAAGTCATACGGGTGCTATCTGTGGGCAATGTTAGCATGAGAAAAAAACATAGGTAAAGCAAGTTACGATCATGCTAATTCAGTTTTCTATATTCCACATAGAGCTGTAGAAGGTGCAGCGGGAGCCGTCTGCAAACAGCCCCTTCTGAGCGATTCAAACTCCAGACTTTTTTTTCTTATTTTAGAAGGTAAATATTATCTCCTCACCGCTACCTTCTCCTTGTCTAAGTTCAGCATCTCTTGATCTGTTCCCACAAAAAGACCCACAAGCCCACATGAAAGATTTGCCGACTTTTTCTATCCTTCTATAGACTT
This sequence comes from Calotriton arnoldi, assembly GCA_963921515.1. NCBI lineage: Eukaryota > Metazoa > Chordata > Amphibia > Caudata > Salamandridae > Calotriton > Calotriton arnoldi. The sequence continues at coordinate 315,077 of CAWUFW010002741.1, read as the reverse complement.
TCACGAGTACCAGTTGAGACCCTTTGTGGCCACAGGACCAGTGGAATTGTGTGGCACCAGAGAACTGTATGGAATGGACGGGGTTGACTAAATCACGCAGCTAGGAAAGACTGGATATGCTACATATTATGTGATTAAATGCAAATTCTGTGGCATTCCTGTCTAATTATTTTGACATCTTAAACCACGATAATTGAAAAGGGACCCTCAACACTATAAAAGGACTCCAATACTATAGTACATATATATTTTCTTAAGAAAGAAAATGATACATAGTCAGGCACTCTCTTCATAATTTATTCTCCTACAAGTATTCATTTTGTCTGGCATGGAAGAATGGGAACACAATTTCATCAAAACTGTCTTTTGTACTTCCCAGACTAAATCTGCTCACCTATAAAAGATAAAACATTGAATGCAGCAAAAAACACGCCTGAACATACACACTTCTGTGCACCTCAGATAAGTTTTAAAAATTGCCTTTCACGCCATAGACCTACTGGTAGCCCCTCCTACAACCATGCACAACAGCTGTGTACAATACATACTTAGAATCCTGCTATGTAGCAGTTTAGGATTTAAGCCATTAGAGCCTAAGCAAATATACAAAATGTATGGCATTTGTTTTAACTCATTCTGCCCTCTTGACATAATTGCTGGCCTCTGAACACTGTGAGGTAGGCATATATTTGTCTGACTAGTGAACACCAACTTGTACATAACAGAGGAGGTCGTTGTTCCCACAATCTAACAAATAAATTTAAATATGTAGGGCGATGGTTCTTAAGCTTTTGACTTTGGTGGAACCCCACTGAATCATTACTGGATTCTTGGGAGCCCACAGAGTCATTATCAGAAGCCAGGAATACCCGACCTGAGCAATTTCTATGATTTGAACCTCAAAACAATACACAAAAATATAGAAACAAGTATACAGCAAGCAAATGCTCAAATATTGAAACATTTTGTTTAATTTACAACCAAACATAGAAAAGTTTTAAAATCTTCAATTGTGCTTCTTTATGTGTATATACTTTATTAATTTTAATGTATTAATTTTAATATTATTTAATCTTGCAAAACAGTTGCTGGCCTCCTGAGTCGGCCTTGTAGGCCCCCAGGGGTCCTCGGACCACAAGTTAAGAACCAATGTTGTATTCCCTGCATGGTCCCCTATTTGGTGGCCAGCCAATCTGGGACCTCCACCACCCCCTGTCTCGAAAGTCAGGAATTTAGGTGTCTTATTCGACGACAAATTATCTTTTTCATTCCATGCCAATGCAGTTGTCTCCTCATCCTTTTATACCCTTAGGATGATTAAAAAACTCCTACCATTCGTTCCACCCAGTGCCGGAAAAACCCTTATTAGCACCCTAGTAATGTCAAAAATTGACTATTGCAACGGCCTCCTCCTTAATGCTCAGAAGAAGGTCATAAATAGACTACAGATGGTGCAGAACTCAGCTGCTAGAATGCTAACAAGCACCCCTAAATATCAGTCAATCTCAAAGGTGGTCCGAAAACTCCATTGGCTACCGATAAGAAGCCGAGTTAAATTTAAAGCACTCTGCATCGCATTCAAAGCCATCCACAACAATGGACCTGAGTTTCTTAAGAGGGCTTTGTGCATCTATAAGCCCAACAGACCCCTGCGTTCATCAGCAGCCAACCTCTTGAAGGTCCCTCGAACTAAAAAAGTCTCCTGGGGTAATAGAAGATTCACCGTGGCCACAGCCAAGTTGTGGAACACCCTTCCCCTTCACATTAAATCCTGCCCTACCCTGCTTGCCTTTAGAAAGCTAGTAAAGACTTGGCTTTTTAATCAATAATCACCTGCTCCTGGCTTGATCTTCTACACAGTCCGCAGCGCCGAGACACCCAAGGGTATTTGTGCGCTCTACAAATTGCTTAAATAAAATAAAATAAATTCTGTTGCATATGAAAGCAATTTTCTCAGTCCATTAACACCATCAGGCAAAATTCTCACCTCTAATACAGTATTCAGCAGGTGAAAAGTGTTTAGTTCTTGTTAAGTCCCCAAAGCAGAGCTGCATTCCATGTGCAGTGTTTTAACAATATATTTGAGCTTTTTGTTGAAATCTGCATACTCCATAGCAGTCAAAGGACAGATTACGGGGATAGACAGGAACTGCAGAAGCGTGTAATTCGAATGGCCCTTGCAGGGGCATAGCTTCAGGGCAGGGGGATGTTTGAGGTGTGACACAGCCCAAATAAGTGCATTCTTGGCTTATTAGTTGCATCTGGGAACCCTGGACTCTGTGTCATTTTTTAATGTGCTGAAAATAAAAGACAAACAGTGACCTTTGACATAAAACAGGCGAGAGAGCAGAGACTGAGATATCCATCTGGTGGTAGTTGAATTTCAAAACATGAAACCAGATAATCTGGAATCAGTAACAGCTTCCCTGCTTTTCCAAATTGTGTGATCCTAGGAAAATTTTGTATATCACAGAGCCTCATTTTTCTTTAATATCACATATGAGAGCACTTTTTAATGCTTGGGTTCAGGATGCTCGCTGGACAAGCACATTTTATGTTTGACCTAATAGACTATAATGTTGTTCCATCTATTGTAAGAATCTAGGTCACGTTTAGAGTTTACATGGCTATTACTTGCTTCTTAGTTCACTGATGGCATTATCAGGGGGGGGCGAGTCATGAATGCTTCTAAAATCATGTTTAAAAACGATGAAATCCTGAAAATCCAGTCCAATTTAAGGGGGCGAATATTGCTCCCAGACGACCTGGATTAAGTGATTTAGCTGGTACTATTTCAAAATCTAAATTGGCTTCCTTCCAGGCTCCGTCCATGGAGGAAGTATCAACCTCCATTAGGAACTGCAAGTCTGGGTCTCCAATGGATCCCATACCCCCTCATATTCTGAGGTCCACCCCAGATATTATCGCCCCAACATACCAGGAGCTTTTTGCCATCTCCCTCCATTCAGGGGTCATTCCAGAAGATTGGAAAAGAGCTAATGTGTTCCTCGGCTGAAACAATGCCAATGCTGACCCTGAATGTCTAGCAAATTTTAGACTAGTCCCTCTGCTCCCAGTAGCCTCAACGGCCTCAGAAATGTGGGTGGATAGACAATTTACTACCTTTCCGACTGAGAACAACTTGCTCCATCCCTCCCAATCAGGGTTCGGAGCCCGCCACAGCACCGAGACCACATTATTAGAGATCTCTGAGTCCATCAAAACCAGCTTCGACTCAGGCCTTAATGTGGCTCTAGTGCTGTTGGACCTGTCATCCGCGTTCGATACGGTAGATAACATCTTGCTGTATAGATTGCAACATCTGGGTGTGACAGGCTCTGCCTTAAGTTGTCTGGACTCCATCCTTGACAGACTTGAGCAGGTGGTTTGGATGAAGCCTATGCCTCAGGAGTACAAAAGTTGACGTGGGGGTGCCGCAAGGCTCCTCACTAAGTCCCACACTCTTCAACATTTATATGTCCCCTGTGGCTTCTTTGGTTGAATCATTTCACATCAAGGTCATCTCATATGCGGATGATACCCTACTCCTGCTCACATATGAAGGGGCTTCTATAATGGCGAAGGATGCATTTGCTCGCTGTATGGTAGCGCTGCTTGACTGGCTGAAGGCCAACAAATTACAATGCAACCCGATAAAACAGAAATCCTGTTGTTTGGGTGTAATCTCCTTCCAGGATGGGTTGAAGCTTGGCTCGACACAATTCCCCCATCCCCTCCTATAACTGTGGCTAGGAATTTGGGCGCCATGTTTGACTCACAGATATCAGCAGTAGTGAAAATGTGCAGCAGGATTTTTCACATGCATAAGAAGTTTCTTTACCGGCTTCCGCATGAAGCTCAAGTCACAGTGGTCAGATCACTAATCCTGTCAAGGTTGGACTATGCCAATGCGTTATACCTGGGCCTCCCAGAATATCTGATCTAGCGTTTACAAGTTGTGCAAAATATGGCGGTCCGCCTATTGGAAAAAATACCAAAATATGCATCGGTATCATTATTTCAGGAGAGACTCCACTGGCTACCAGTTCAGAAATGTATAGTATACAAAGCACTGACCCTGACGCACCAAGCCCTCTACAATACAGGGCCTGTGTACCTGAACGAAAGAATTAAGGGAATACAGCCCTGGGAGACCTCTGCGCTCTAGCAACGCCAGGCTAATTGTGGTTTCTCACTATAAAAGGCAATGGAGTGGAGGCTCCTCTTTCACTGTTACGGCAGCCGGTACATGGAATCAACTGCCTGAACAGATGAGGACTCTCCTGGAAAAAGTAACATTTAAAAAGGAGCTGAAAAGTCTCCTATTCAGACTGTAGGATGCCAGGAGATAAGTGGTCCCTGCCTCCTTTCCGCTTTGAGTCACCTCAACAGTGCCGGGACACTCTTTCTGAGTATTTGTGTGCTATAGAAGTACTCGTTATTAATTTATTGATTCATCCATTCATTCATCACTTTTAATAAATGTCTGTCTGTGATATAATTTGATGTACTATGATGAAAAGTTTCCGCATGTTAAAGAAATGCATTTTGTTTTTACTTTTGAAGAGACTGTATCATATTTTTACATTCTAAAAAGAGGGTGGCAGCCTTTACTCCAAATCATATCAATCCCCGGTGACTTAGGGCTCGATTTATATTTTGGCGCAGGAGTGATCGCCGTTGGTCTCGTGGAGGACTTAACATCCTCAGGCCGAGGCTACTCCGCATGCCAAATTTAGAGATGGTCACTAACCTGGCGGACATTCCTAAAGCACTGTCAGGAACCACCGTCACAACGGTTCCCATCAATGCTGTTGAAAGTTGGGTGCAGGGTTCCGTCAGCATGATGGAGACCTGCACCAAACTGTTTTATTTTTTATTTTCAAAAAAAAAATACAGAAGCTGGATTTTGTTTTTGAAAATAAAAAAGAAGATGCTCCCCTGTCCATGGGAGTCCTCCCTCATGGCGAAGGGAGCATTTCGCAGTTTTCAGTGCCCCTTACCGCCTGGGTTGTTGTGGCGGTGATGGCCAGTTAAAACTGACCTCCAATTCCGCCCCTCTAAATTAGGTGGGTGGAATTGGAGGTCTGCCTCTGATGGCCCTTGTCCGCAGGGCAAGTCAGAGTGGTTTAATCACGACAGAGTCAGAGTTGTCTCAATCGCAATTAACCCTAAGGTATGCCCGCATCTAAATTGAGGACAATTATTTTAGCCGTATAGATACTCCATCGCCATTGAAATAGAGTATCTATAGCACAAAGATATAAATCCAGCTCTAAACCTAAGTCAGGCTAAATCAGATAGTATACACTCATTTAAAATCCTTAAGGGACACCATCTACTCATCCATCCATCCAATAGTGCCCTCAGTGCCCTGGTAGATCATCATGAACAACAATTCCAGGCCTGACTTTTCACCTATAAATAATTCCCATAAAAGTGTGTGAAACGTATTTGATTAATAGAAGCAAACCAAAACTATAACTCACAGAATCCACTAGGTTGTCACATGAAAACCAACAAATGGAAGAGGTCGTTAGTGGCATGGATCAAGGTGATTTCATGTACTGTGGTGGGCGGTCACCCTACTTGGCATCATCTGCTGGAGACCGCAAACTTATCACCAGTAAATATTCCCGCCTAAAGTTCAGCCCTGCAGTGCAAGCACTGGGAAGCTGTTCCTGTGTTCCTTATCCCAGTGTGATAGGGCGTGAGGAGAAAGTGCTACATTTAATCATTGTGTACACCAAGTATCTGGGTGAAAGGCGTCCCTGGCGTGTGCCACGCTGGGAGTAGTATTGGCTCTGTGACATCAATAAGAAGGCAGTAGGCAAAGCACCTACCTGGGAGGGGAAGGCAAGTTATAAATATCCCTGCCACACAAAGGCTTAATTGGACGTGTCAAGCCGTCAGCACGTGCTTAAGGTAAATCCTTCTCCCCTGACCCACACCTCAGGAATATGAAGCCATGTTAAGAGTTTCGATGGCGGAATTTGGAGCAGTCATTGCGGTGATTTTAAGTCCACCACCACTCCTGCTGTGGGAATCTTGCTGCAGCAGGGATTCTCCCCCAAGATGGCGGCTCAAGGGAGTAGCAACTTTAGGAGGGGGCGACCCTATGACAGAAAATTCACTAATGCCCACCTTGCATGGTGGAAGTTCTATCCTATCTCCATGAGCACTTGAAATGTACGCCCACAGTGAAGGTATATTGCCAGTACCCACATAAATTGTTGCCCTATCACGCTGGATGGTTGGTTCTAAGCAAATCTCGGGAGAAAACCTGTGAAAGTTTGTGACACTTATCATGAAAGCCTTCAATAGGGTACTTCTGCCAGACATGATGGCGGACGAGTGACCATAGGTTGGAAAGCTATTCTAGGTGGAGTGTACGCATCACAGTGGCTGACCCAACGGCAGAAATGGAAGTATCTCTCCTAGATACATGCCTGACATGGAGGCAACTTTTGATATGGATGTTCCACTGCTAGATGGGGCGGATGGACAATCCACCATTTTTGGCGGATTCTCTGTTCCTGCCAAAAGCAGGCTTGTGTCCTAGTGCATGCTTTCTTTGGCGTGTTTGGATGATAAATATAGGGACTCACATGCTCCATGTTCTCAGGCAGTGGTTACCTCAAAAACAATCAGGTACGGGAATGATACACCAATGTACCACAAGTGAATATAGTCTCCAATAGAGTTTTAGGCTACGCGAATCTACTTTCTGGGTATTCAAAAAATGTTATTACGATTTTTTAATAAAACACATGACACTTTGAATGGAAAATGGGAAGAAAAACATTATCATATCTCCTGCAAAAAAGATAAGAGCAAAATATAGGATTAAGAGAAAGGTTTAAAATAACTCAGCGAATTACAAAGAAAGTAACAATCCATTGACAACATATTCATCAATAGGTGGCCACCAAGATAGCGCTAGCATCTCTGTTGTTAAGAGGAGACAAAAATGTTCATATCTATATTTGTAAAATTGGCACATTCTCAGCAAATATGATAAGGTATTACCAACCACGGATTTCTAATTTAAAAAAGAAACTAACTTAGGGCCTTATTTAAAGTTTGACAGAGTGGGACAAACACCGTGAACCAGTGGCCCTCACGCCCGCCAAACCTGTGGTTCCACTGCTCTATTTAGAGTCGTCGAAACCTCTGAATTACTGTCGGTAGAGTCTACGGTGGCTCTGCTAGTGCTAATTCCTGACCTGGGTATCCACCCACCACCACGGTATCCCGATTGAGGATGGTACTATTGCCACTCATTTTACCAGTGTCCACCCTGCCATGAGAAAACAAACCCCAGCTTTGAGAATTTATTTTCTCGGAACTAAAATTTTGCAGCGCGGATGCTTTAGGCATGTGAAGGGAGCCTCCTTAGGGGTGGATGCCTTCACAGCAGAGTCGTGCCTGTTCTTAAAAAATTAAAACAAAACGTTTCATTTTTTATTGCTGAAATGTATCCCGTTTTCCTTTAAGGAAAACTGGTTGCATTTCAACAACAAAAAACTTTATTAAAAAGGCAATCACAGACATAGTGGTCTGCTGTCCTCAGCAGGCCACCCTGTATTGGCAGGCATTCCTAATGGGTCGCAAATTGCGACCTACCTCATTAATATTCATAAGGCAGGTCGATTTGTGACCCACTAGAAATTGCGAGTATGAAACAGAAAGTTTCATACATAAGGAATAGCGATTTCGATAAAATCGCTATTTGGAAATCGCTATTCCTACTTTTTGTACATCATGGAGCATATGTATCAAGCCCATTTCCCGTTCGCAAACGGGCCGATTCTCAGAATCGGCCCGTTAGCGAACGGGAAAAAGCCTTTTGGGATGTATCATCTCAAAAGGCCCTCGCAAAATATGGAATCGCAAAATTTGCGATTCCCTATTTTGCGAATGCATTTAAGGAATCGCAAATTGCGATTCCTTAAATGCAATGCAGGAAGCACCCAAGTTGTGCGATTTTGGCTTAAGAAATCGCAAATTACCACCAACTTCAAGTTGGTGGTAATTTGTGATTTCTTTGAAAAATGCACTTTTTTGCATTTTTCAAAGTGCCATGTGGCGCACATACATGCCCTTAGGGCATGTTATTGGCTTGTTGGCCAATATGGCCGCGAGGATGTGATTGTGATTGTGCTCGGCTCCTTGCCAGAGCCCTGTTGGAGAGCACGCTACAGCGTCCTGACCCGGTCCAATGGCAGAGGTACCGACCGGTCTGGGCTTCTAGACAGCAGAGACCTCCCTGGAATGAAGATCGCAAGCGGAGGGGAACCCGTAACGGCATTGCGAAGGCGGACCGGGTGCGCGGCCGGGCACTGCTGCGGCTAGAATTGCTCCGCTCCTTGCGCTTTCCCTACCTGGCGGCCGACGGGGGCATGAAAGTGGAGACAGCCTGCCTGGGACCTCGGGGGCCACCGGACTGCCTGGAGTTGTCGAGGAGGCGGCGGAGACTCAGGTGCACGGCGGAGCTTCGCTGCCGATCCCACAAAATGGCAGTATCGCCTGAGGAGCGAGTCTGGCGGTGAGGAGCCCCCCCCGGAGGAGCGGAACACACCGGGCACCAGGCGGGGGTCTCCAGGCACGCACTCGCGCTCCGGAGACGGCGGCCAATACGGGGTGATCCAGAGAGGAGGATCAGGCCCCATTCAAGCGCGAATGAGACGGTGAGAGGGACTTTTCCCCCCTGCAGCGTGCTGACACACCAACACGGCAAAACAGAGAGATTCCCACCCCAGCATAAGCAACAGAGCAGCTGCTTTGCCTCAAGTGATTCTGTTGGGCCCTGGGGTGCGCTAGGGGAATTGAGAACCCCCGAAGGAGTTGCCTGGCCTCTTGCCTGACTTCAAGATAACGCCTAGGGTCCTCATATCCAGCATACGGTGCATCCGGTGTGATTGCGGAGACAGACGGAGCGACCAGATGTAATCGATCAAACTGGCGCCCGCCGTTCCTGGTCTCGCCTAGGGCCGCTTCATGCCCAACATCCAGCAACAGGACCGGTATTTAGTTTACAGTAAACCCCGGGGCACTGCCTCATGAGAACGGCGGCTGGGCTCTGCACTGCTTTGTGAGATGTGGGGCGGGGCTGACTGGCGAGAGCCCGACATCAGCTGTTGATACGCTGCCGGCAGTGTCCTCCGAGAACCACAGCAGACGCTTCTGAGGCGATGAGTGGGAAACGAAATAACAGCCACATACGATCCCTTTTTACTCTTTGGGAACCTTCTGGCACCTAATTTAATTCCCAATAAGTGCTCGACAATCTACTTTCAAATCTGAACTCGCTGAGCCTGATCCTAAAATGGCGTCCTCCTAGGTACTCTCAACGTTGAGGGAAGATGTCCAATCAGCTGATGGGGCCCAGATGTTCTCCCAGGATAAATGACATAACTGAGTTTAACGAAGCCATAGAACTTGAGCCATGCCCAGCTGCTGAATCACGGTGACCAATCAGACTCAACTTGCCTGACTATAAGATGGCAGCCAAGCTACCAACCCTTACCTATCCTACCATACTCGCCCATATCTGGACTCAAAACCCTGATCTTCACTCATCCGGCGGAGCCCGAACCACATGGCTGATTCCCGGTGGAGCTGCACCGACAGCTATAGGGGAGATTGGCTCTGGCACACCGCTATGGCCGTCACCTACCCAGCCGGACTTCGGACATATGTTCTCGTCACTTTCTCCGCTGTTGTTTTCTTCCTATTGACCCTTTGATCCTTTGGCCCTGGACAAGTATCTCAGCTTTGACGCCTATTTGTAGGGAATGAAACGTTCCACCGGCTGTGGAGACCTAGCTTTTTGACCATTGCCCGGTGGAGCTACCTTGTTAGCTATAGAGGAGATGGGCTGCGGACTTCCCCCTCGGCCGTCACCTACCCAGCCGGACATTGGGCAGACTTTCCTTCGTCTCTCCACCGTATCCCCTCCCTGTTACCCTTTTACTTTACCCCCCTCACCCTTCTACGCACCACTAATCAACAGATGTAACTTGTAACATGTATTTTTTTTGTAACAATGTTTTCTTGTAACCGATGTAACTTTCCTCATGTAAAGCGCTCTGATACCTCCGGGTCTAGCCAGCGCTATAAAAAACTCAAGTAAATAAATAAATATGTGCGCCACATGTGCACACATACATATTTCAGGGGTGCAACAGGGTGTCCTTTTGACACCCTTGAAATTGCATTCGCAATTTACGAGTACCTAATGGGTATTCACAAATTGCGAATGTCTTCCCAGGCTCATAGGAATGAATGGGAAGGTATTCCTTAATTGCGATTCGCAATTTGCGAGTCGCAAATAAGGAATATGTAGGAATCGCAATTGTTATTGCGATTCCTTCATACATTGCATTTTGCGAGTCATTAATAGCGATTCGCAAAAAATCGCTGTAAGGACTCGCAAGACGATGTTTTAATACATATGCCCCCAAGCCCTTAATCTCTAAGGTCAGGAAAATATTCCTGTACTGTCAGATTGTCAAGAGAGGGCAGACAGGGTGTGTGGACGAAGGCTTGGGCAGAAAACTTGACTTATTTCGATCTCACAGTCTTTCACTGCAACCAAATAACCAGCCATTGGGTGTGCAATGGATCCAGGATAAATAAATGCACAATATGATAATATAAAGAAAATCCTTTAATGGGTGATGTGGGTAGGGAGAGGAGAAAGCCCTTGCTCTGAACAGATGCAGACTTGGCGAAACCCTCCATGATCATAGCATATAAGGCATAGTTTTAGATTGCATGCTCACTTCAAAGGGTCTCTCAGTCATATTGACAGATAACAAATGTTTATTGCTACCCAAAATAATAATACTCATTTCATCAGCCTCGGTAGGATGAAATACTGAGAATTTGAATCTGTGACTATGAGGTCAAACAGAGATCCCTGCAGTGGATGCATTATTCTGCTGACCCACTATTGCACACTGCCAAAGACTCAAGCCCAGCTGATGGACATTACTTGTACAGTGCGGGTATCCCGGGAGTCAATTGTGCTCACATTCCGCCAGTGCTAAATTTATAAATAAATAAGTGCAGTGGGCCTCGTCAGGAGGCCACTGCAGTTTGCACCATACATTGCCACTGTACTTACACAACTACTAACCAACCCACTGCTACAAATGTGAAAATTCAAACTGTTCGAGGCCACCAAAGCTTTAGGAATGGCTTGGGTGGCAGGTAATAGTTGTTTTTAATGTATATTGAATTAACAAAAAACAGTTTTTCTACTCATCTTTAAATTGCACAAGCAGCGCCACCATGTGGCAGCTGTCATAAGTTCAGGTTCCGACAATTAAGTGCCGGTGCTGGCAATTAAGTACCGGTGCCGAGCACTGGAAACCACCGGCTCATATTAAGCACTGCATTCTGCAAGACTCAGAAGCAGCTGGTGACCTCTGAAAGTGGTTGGTGTAAATTGGAGCTGGACGAGGCAGCAAATTCATAGGAAGAGCTAAGTCAGGTGATCCAGCGCTTACAATAAAAATAATTTCTCCTAACATGCTTTTTGGTCATCCAGGTGCAATTATTTCTCTAACACACAAACATTATCCATATGACGGTGGGGCCCATAACACCGCATATACATTCACTTACTCATTTATTCCCTGGATTTCCTCCGTCATGAAACCTAGGAGAAAAACGATTCGCTGGAAGGAGTCGGGATACCTCTTTTATAATGACACAATAATTCTCATTTTCTTGTAAGGTATTCCGCTCATTGGTCGATGGACCAATTAGTAGGAATCAGTTGATGATGATTAAGACCAGCTCAATCACAATGAACTCTTTACCATTTCATTATTAATCATTATACTAAAGAAAAATCACTGAGTCATTTGTTTAAAGAATAATAAAGTTTATATAAAGTTTTGAATGCAGGAAATTTGAGATTAATCTTATTATTCAGATCATTGCATTTATCATCAATATAAGAATAGTTGAAATTGCATGGCACTTTTATTAGATGGAAAATGAGGTTATCATACTAATAACTCTATAGATCAACTTATCTATCTCTGTTGGAAATCCTAACAATTCTAATAGAAACCTATCAAATAAAAGTTCTCCTAAAACAGCATCTTATACTCAACTGGAAAAGGAAAATAACAGCAGCAGCATCAGCTCGTCAGCATCAGCAACCGCAAACTCTCCCATCTACAGGATCTAACTTCTTCAGCATCTCCCGCAGCATCCCGCAGCATTCTAACCCCTCCCACCAAGAGTAGGTCTTCTTATACCCTAATTCTAGCTTACAGCATAAAATGTTTCTTCTTACATGGCGCGATTCATTCTCATTGGTCAAAAAACTCAGGTCCCTATACATTTTAATCAAACTTCCTGGTCTTAACCAGTTCCGTGTGGAATGTCCATGCAAGCATCGTTTCCCACAGTTCATGCACTTGCTCATCCGTTTCGATCAGTCCAAATTGTATCTTTTTCTGCAACAATTTGTATAACACAGTTCCTTCTATTGATTCAACCAGGCTTCTCACGCTTCTTGCTGATCATCTTGGCACACATCTGCTTAGAAGGGTCACAGCAGCCTTGACCATACTTTCATCTTAGCCTCTCGGCATCAGCACGTGATCATCCCTTTTCCACAGCCTCTCTCCTCTATCACATGGTCGCATCCGCTCATGCGCACTCTAGTATCTCGCGGCCATTTTATATTGCTGCTCGGCAGGCCTAAGCGCACTATTTTTAAAGAAAACAAAATGTTATTAAAACAAAGAAATATAAACCCTTTCGTTTCCCTCCCGTCTTTCTACGTACCCCAATTAGGTATTACCTAGCAGAAGCAACATATAAAGCTGTCCCTTACTTACCATCGCTTTATTTTGCAACCACACGTTTTATTCAAAAGCACAAATCATGCATTTTATTATTATTTTAGTACGCAAAATATTATGTTATGTTAGAAACGTAAACAATTATTAGTCCATTACTTTGCACACTGAATTGCGTGTTACCATTAACCCTCTACATACATTGTTGGTTATTTACTTGAACGAACATGTTTATTAATTTTGTACGAAAATATTAGGAGGTTAAAATTTTTATATTTACCCTGCTCCATCAACTCCCCCCTTTGGTGATTTTTAATATCACCACAAAAACCCAAGTTATACAATTTTCTCAGACAGCATATATCTTTTATCCATTTGCTTTTTGTTATTTTATACTTCTGTATCTCTTTCAACTTGTTTCTTCGTTTTCTTGTACATGTTCTCTTTTATTTCTTCTAACTCTATTTCACCTATTTCTCTCTCTCTTTCCCTGTTTATCATGTTTTCTTTTTCTATCTTATTCTGCTTTCTTCTTCTCTTTATACATGTTACTGCAAGCTTCAGTACTAATATTATTATTATTATCATGGTTGCTATTATTATAACTTTCCCTATTATTAATCCACTCATTCTTGTTAACCAATTTGTTACAGAAGAAAAACTTTTACCAAGTTTTCCCCACACACTTTCAACCTCCAGTGGAACAAGTTCTTTGTGCAAATTTGTAATATTGGTTATATACTTCTGTATATTTTCGCTTTTATCTGGAATGTAAGTGCAACAATGTTGGACTTTCAGCATTCCACAGACTCCGCCCTCTTTTGCCAAAAGAATGTCAAGGGCAAGACGATTTTGCATCACCATAGCTCTCATGGCAACCATCTCTGTATTTACCATTAAGAACCCTCCAGCAGTATCTGTAGATAAACGATCTACCACTGTGGATAATTTCCGAATTCTGAATGCATTCAAAGATATTCCCACTGCTGGTATCAATGCACCAAAAATATCACCTACTATTTCTGAAAAACTTTCCCTTTTCCTACGTGTAAAGGTATTTATAATTTTGTGTGTTCCTTTTTCTTTTCTATCCACATGAAAAATCTTTGGAAAGACCAGACCTAAATAACATGACCCATACCAATGGTCCGGCAACCTATAATAAGCCCTATTCCCACAAACGTAATAAATCCCTGGAAATATTGGATCTTTTCCCCCTTTGAATCCCCATCCACCTAAAATTTTGTAATTGTCATAGCAATTGCTGGAACCCACAAAATAATTGTCATATCTTGTCTTATTTCTTCTAATGCACAACCTTCCCTGTTGGGGCCAATCCAGAGTCATAGCTGCATTTGTCTTTTTCTTATCATGATGGTCTTCCTCAAACGCCCAAAGAGGTGTTTTTGTCTCTTCTATCACTTTTCTTTCAAATTTTACCCTTCTCTCTTCAACCATTTCTAGAAATACCTTTTCTTCCTTCTTTAACTCACAGGTAAGGTTGTACCTAAATATATTATCTGATGTTAAAATCTTATCTTCTAAAAAATATTCACCAAACGTCTTTCCCTCTTTTATTTTGTTAAGCTCGGGAACTACAGAAACCTTTGCAAAAATCTTATCTATATCCGTGTAATAATATTCTAATCTACCTGTTTTATAAAATAAGCTTGCTAAAACACTACATGTTATTCCATATGTCAAAGGAAGGTGATGATAAGTCACACCCTCTGCTACAGATGCAGGCAACTGCATACAAACATAGCAATCTCTTACATCCATTGTTTCCACGTACTCATACAGTAATTTAGTAAAAACATTTTTAGAAAAATCTGTTATTGATTTGTCCTTATGTAATTCTGCACTACTCCTTAAAATAACTGGTTCTTGAGTGTTAGCTCCTTTTTCTTTCTCAGTGTTATTAGACTTTTCCACTACAGCTAAACTAATTGGAATAGTTATTGCTAAAACCACCCATACTGTTATTAATAAACCTGTACAAAAACAGCACATTTTGCACCATCTACTTAAAAACTCACATCTACATTTTCTATCTCTAATATTCTCCATTTTATCTTTTAACCTTATTTACTTGTTTTCTAGAAAATTGTGTCACTACACCTCAGAAATGACTTGCTTGCCACTCTGTATTTCCAATATTTTGTCTTTGCTTGGTACTTTCTTTTAATTCTTTTTCAGAATTCTTTCTCTGTCACATCCGGTAAATTTGTCAGTTCAGTGTTTTGTCAAATCCGGTAAACTATCTAGACTCCTTCAGTTTTGTTGTTTTCAGGTTTGTTGCACTTCACTTTCTCCCATCAGGTTTCTTTGTTCTGGGTTTTCGTGAGTGTTCAATTCTTCTTTGTGAATAGTCAAAGCACGATACAACCATTCAGGCGATCTGTACTTTTGATTCACCTTCTTTATTCTTTTTGTTTTCTGTAAGTGTTTACCACCTTGTTTTCCTTGCTCTTTTTTGACTTGTTATTTCATTCACTTGTTCAGCACTTTTCCCATCCAATTTTATGATTCTGTATCTTCATTTTCTTACTTGGTTGGGCCAATTGTCTCCTTTTCTTGGCCTTTTTGCTTCACTTCCTTTTTCCTCTCTTTCAGTTTTCCAATTTCTTTTTCTTGTCTCTATTTTTTCATTTCTTTCTTCTCCACTTTCTTCTGATTCTGTTTCAATCTTTTCGTTGGTTCCTCTTATTTTGAAGCTTATGATTTCGCTTTCATCTACTTGTGGTTCTTTTCTTATCTTCCTTCGTTCACCTATTTCTGTCCCTCCTCGAGGTTCTTCCGATTTTGTGTCAGTTTCTCTATCTGCTTCTAAATTTCCCTGTTCTTGTGTTTGACTATCTGTCCCTACTGCTCCTCGGGGTTTTTCCGATTTTTCTAACTTTTGGTTTGTAACTCTCCCTTCTTCATCTATTAATATTATCTTCGAAGGAATTTTACCACAACTTGTACTTGGTTGTTCACTGTCATTGTCTTCTGGCTCAGTTTCTTCTCTTATGCTTTCAAAAATCCACTTTCTTTTTGAAATTTCTTCTCCTTCTGAATGTTCTGTATCAGATTCTGAACTGGTATCAGATATTTCCAGATGTCGACTTACAGGTCGATCTTCAAATTCTGGAACTTCAGCTATTTCTTCTATTTCTTCTTCTTCTTCTATTGTTTCACTTGTAGTTGGGTCTTCCAGATGTCGACTTACAGGTCGATCTTCAGGTTCTGGCACCCTGTTTGTCTCCTCTTCTCTTTCTGATGCTGAACTGTTATCTGATATTTCTAGATGCCGACTCACATGTCGATCTTTTGGTTCTGGAACTCTGATGGTGTGGCTGGCATGTACCCAGTGTTTCACTCCTGCACACTTGACTGCGGTGGTCGTCACTAGGATCACTTGTCGTGGTTCGTCCCAGCGAGGAACCAAACAGTTTCTTCTCCGGTGGACTTTTATTCGAACCCAATCTCCTGGATTCAAGTCGTGAGTTGGTTTTCTTTCAAGAGTGGTCGCATCTGGTCCAACCTGATGAAACACAGAACGCACCACATCAGCCAATCCTTTGCAATAATCCAGTACTAGATCATCAGTTATAGTCAGTAGCTTGTTGACAGGTACTTGTGCTTGTCTCATTGCTCGTCCCATGATTATCTCAAGTGGACTGAGTCCAGTCTTCCTTTCTGGAATACTTCTGATTGTCATCAGAACCAATGGCAAAGCATCTGGCCATTTCAGTCCTGTAGCTTGACACATTTTTCCTAACCTGTTCTTGATCGTTCCATTTACTTGCTCTACTATTCCAGAAGCCTCTGGTCTGTATGCACAATGCAGTTTCTGTTTAATACTAAGTGCTTCACAAATCAGTTTAACTAATTCGTTCTGGAAATGTGTTCCTCTATCTGTTTCAATCGTGACTGGAAAACCATACCTTGGAATGAATTCTCGCAGCAAAAGTTTTGCTACTGTTATGCTGTCATTCCTTCTTGGTGGATATGCCTCCACCCAACAAGAAAACAAACAGACGACCACTAGAACATATCTCAATCTACTGCAAGGTGGCATTTCAATGAAATCCATCTGCATTCTGGTGAAAGGACCCCCTTCTCGTCCTATTCTTCCTAGACTCACTACTGTCTTCCTTCCTGGATTTAACTGTTGACAAATAAGACATCTCTGACAAAGACTCTCAGCTATGGCTCTGAATTTTGGATTGTACCATGTTTGTCTAAAAAGTCTGATCATTGAATCTCTCCCAATATGGGCTTGTCCATGGTACATCTGTGCCATGTCAGAAATCATGCTATCAGGCATAACTGGTCTCTCATCCCTGTAAACCCATACATCAGTTTCTTCGTGTTTCCTACATCCTGCTTTTAACCAAGTATCTTTCTCTTCGTCTTCTGCAGCTTCTTGTAACTGTCTTACCACATCCCATGTTTCAATTGAGTTAGTAAAAAGCAAAGGACAAGAAATATGCTCTCTTTCGCGACATTTATTCAAAGAAACCACATTCTTTGCACAGTACTGTGCCATTTCGTCAGCATATTTGTTGCCAACAGTAATGTAGTCTTCCCCATTTTTATGTGCATTGCACTTCACCACAGCGATCTGTTTAGGCAGCTGTATCGCCTCAAGTAACTTTTTCACAAAATCTCCATTTCTGATGGGTGTCCCTGCAGACGTCAAGAAACCCCTTTGTGACCAAATCTGACCAAAATCATGCACGACTCCAAAGCCGTACTGGCTGTCAGTCATAATCGTAACCCGTACATTTCTTCCCAACTTACATGCTTGAATCAGAGCTACTAATTCTGCAACTTGGGCAGACCGTACACCTTTCAGACAAGATGCTTCCAACACAGTTGCTACTGTGCAAACTGCATATGCTGCACTTAAAACTCCATCTCTCGTTCTTAAACATGAGCCATCCACAAATAGAATATAATCTGATTCTTTCAAAGGCTCATCTCGTATATCAGCTCTTGGTTTTGTACAGTATTCGAGCACATTCAGACAATCGTGATCTACTTCATCCATTTCAATCACATTCTCTTCATCTGGCAATGATGTTGAAGGATTCACATTCATACATCTGTCGATGGTTACATTATCTGCACTCAAAATTACCTTTTCATACCTAGTCAGCCGACTATGTGTCATGTATTGGGTTTTCGTTCTTGTCAAAAGAATTTCCACAGAATGGGGAACATACACTCTCAATGGATACCCCATCACTATGCCTTCACTCTGTTCCAGACTCACACAAGTAGCAGCCACTGCTTTCAAACATCCAGGCAATGCTTTCGCTACGGGGTCTAAAACAGCTGAAAAATATGCAATTGGTCTTTTCATAGTTCCATGTCTCTGCACCAAAACTGAAAATGCACATCCATCTCTTTCACTGCAATACAGTTCAAAATCTTTCTCATAGTCAGGCATTCCCAATGCTGGAGCCTCACACAATTTCTTTTTCAGCTCTCTGAATGCTATCATTTCTTCATCATTCATTTCAAAAGGATCTTTAACATCCTTCTTTGTCAGTTTCTGCAATGGTTTAGCAATTAGTGAAAAACCGCTTATCCATTGTCGACAATATCCAACCATTCCCAAAAACATTCTTAACTCTCTTTGTGTCATTGGAGCTCTCATTCCTTGAATCATTTTTATTCTCTCTGTCGTTACCTTTCGTACTCCTTTCTCAATTTTATGCCCTAAATACTGGACTTCTTGTTGACAAAACTGCAATTTTGAAGGGGACACTTTATGTCCTCTTTTTGCTAAATGATTCAGTAAAGCAATTGTATCATTGACACATGCTTCTTTCGTTTTTGATGCCACCAGTAGGTCATCAATATACTGAACCATTACTGACTTTTCTGGCATTCTTAAATCTTCCAATGATTTCTTCAGGATCTGATTAAAGATTGAGGGACTTTCTGTGTACCCTTGAGGAATTCGGCACCATGCCAAAATACGCTCTCCAAACCTAAACGCAAATATTGGCTGGCTATCTGGATGTAATGGAATAGAGAAAAATGCATGACATAAGTCAATTACAGTGTACCACTCTGCTTCGCGTGGAATCTGGTATAGAATCACAGCAGGGTTCGGTACTATTGGGCAACAAGGCACAACAATTTTGTTTACCTTTCTTAAATCCTGTACGATTCTATATGTTCCATTTGGCTTTTTCAGTCCCATTATTGGCGAATTACATGGACTGCTCATGATTTCTTTTAGAATTCCTTGTTCGATCATTTTATTTATTACTGGCGTTATTCCTTCAATTATTTCTGGAGTCAATTTATACTGGGGCGTATTTGGGTAACTCATTCCTTCTTTTACCGTAATTTTAACGGGATCTACTCCTTTCATTAATCCTACATCTTCTCCTGTCAAATCCCACACTTCTTCTTTCACTGTCTTTTTCAACTCAATTGGGATTTTCTCTGCATCAAATACAGGAAATAAGCCATTTACTTCTGGTTCTAAATTTACCATTGTCATTTTATACAGCACATCCTCATCTGGAGTCTGAAATGCAATTCCGTCTGGAGTACAATAAATTGTGCAATTCATTTTGCACAACAAATCGCGTCCTAAAAGGTTCACGGGACTACAATCACACACTACAAATCGGTGCATTTCACTAAATGGACCAATTCTTACCTTTACTAATCTAGTAAGAGGCGTTTCAATTTGCTGATTGGAAACTCCAACCACTTGTATATGTTCACCTGAGAGAGGAAGATTTGGAATTTCCACTGACCTAACAGTAGAACGGGTAGCTCCAGTGTCAACAAGGAATGTTACATTTGCACCATTCACTTCTCCATCCACAAATGGACCTGACTGATCTACCTCTAGAGTTGCGCCAAGCACGCACTCTTCCCTCTCTTTTAGACACCGTCATGAACTTTCATACGACTCATCTTCATTCTGTCGTAACCAATATTGTGAAATTTCAGCTGCACGTGACAACTGTTTTACCTGTTCTCCTCCGTAGAATCCTGTTTCTGCACTGTATTTCTGTTGATTAGCACTCTTGGGAAGTGGTGGTTGTGGCTCCTGACCTTGTTGAGTAACTACCTCACTCTGCACCTGTGAATTTAATGATTGATTTTCCACATTAGGTTTTGGAGGAAATTTACACTCGTTTCTCCAATGCCCTAGCTTTCCGCAGTTGTGGCATGGCCACTTTTTCTTCGCCTCATCTATGCTCATTTGTCCTTTTCCTTTACCTATATTAGGTCGGGATTTAAACTGTCCTGTTTCACTGCTAGTATTATTCAATTGAGCTTCTTGTTTCTCCGCAACTTTCACCTGTGCCCACATGGCTTTCGCTTTCAATTTACGCTGTTTACTCTCAATTTCATCACTGCAATATTTAGCATATCTCAAAACCTCATCAACTGTGCTATTCTGCCATCCTATCAAATGCTGCTTAATCCTTTCGCTTATCTCTGGTGTTAATCCATACACAAACCTATATACAAAGTGACTCATGTCCTTCTCACTTAGCGTCTCATAACCACTATACTGTTTGAAAACCAACAACAATCTCTCATAGTACGCATGCACTGATTCTTTGCTTTCCTGTGTTGTTCTGTCTATTTTCACCCAATCTGTTTCTTTTGGTGGAATTTATTCTTCAAAAAGGTAACTACCTGATCATACTTCCTCATCACTTCTGGACCTGGCGCTCCTGTTTTGGCATCCCTTGGATATTCTACAGTTGGCCAATCAATTGTAATCTTACATTCTGTCCATAAATCAGCAGGCACTACTATGTCAAACAATCCATCTAGATCTATCCACAGCACCTTTGACACCTTAACAAATCTCTCCACTTGTCTGTACCATTCTACTGGTTTCTCTCTCAATTTTGGGAAGTCATTTGTAAATGACAGTATATCCTGTCTGGTCCACGGAACATGCACATAACTACCACCTGGTGTTTCTCTCATCGGGTATTCCCTAGTAACTGGTTCCCTATCTGTCACTGCAAAAGCCAAAGATGCTTTATTTGTTGTTTTCTCATTCCTCTTTGTCCATCTATTTCTCCATCTATCCACATCACCCCACTTTCTCAATAAAACAATCAGCTCTTTTATCTGGGTCAGTCTTCCTGATGTGTTCAAATTTTCTATGTCTTTTTCACAAAAATCTACTCTGTACGGTTTCTGCAACGTCCTCACTTTCACAAATTCCACTCCTAGTTCACCTGCAATCTCTTCCAATTTGTCATGTAAATTTCTAGCTCTCCAAGTAAGACTCTTGCACAAAAACATAATCTCGTCATCCTGATAATTTTTTAGTTTTTCCGTTCCAATTGTTCCCAAAATCAACTCTTCCATGTCTATTTTTAACCTAATTACATCTAATGGTTTTTCTTCAGGTTCTTTTGCTTTTAGCGCTTTCATCCATTCATTTAACTCTTCTGGAGTCGGACCTACAGGCGTACTATTTAACTCAATCCAATCACTGGTTCTTTCTGGTGTTCCTGATGCGGACTCTGTTACCATAGGCATTCTCCTAATCTCACTCTCATTTATCGTCAAATGTGTAGGTGGACTTGGTCTACACGTACTAACCGAATTATGTGCGCTTTCATTATTCAGTTCCATCCCTTCTCTTTTTCTTTGCAAATGTGAATTCATGGGAATCACCAAAGAATGTTCATTTATTTTCTGATTCTCAAAAATTGGCATTACTGGACCTATCGTTACTGGTACAGTTACAGCTTCCATATTCTTTGTCAATTCTCTTATTTTCTCAGTCAATTCTTTTGTCGTTTTTGCTAGTTCAGTTGCATTGTCACTTTCTGTCTCTTCATTTTGTGAAAATTTAAATGTTTCTTGTGACCTATTTATTTCATTTCTTCGTTCGGGTTTTTTATTCCTCCCAGTTTCCATTTGTGGTGCATTAGGTGTCACCACTACAGAAGTCTGTTGGTATGGAGGTGGGTTTCTGTTTAAAATATCTTCCAGCAATTCGTCATCTGTTTCACTGCCACCATACACATACTTTTCTACCACTACATGTTTCTTTTTCTCGGTACACTTTCTCTTTGCTTCTTCCTCAACCGCAAAAGCTGGAAACAAACCTCCTGCCATGTTAGCGTATCTCCAACGCTTTACTCTGTCCTCATGATTTATTCCCCACAACCTTCCAGGTATAAACTCATGATTCTTCAATCCTCTGGATCTCTCTCGCTCATACATCTCATCTTCCCATTCCGCTAAAGCTTCAAACTGTGTCGGTCTAGGTCTAGGTTCTAACATTACCATCTTTTCTCGCAAGTTCCGTAATACAGCTACATTAAATGAACCATTCTCAGGGAAAGCCAATGCTCCATCGTTCTTTGTGTATTTCGTCCAATTTTCTAACCATATGCATGTATGATATCCATATTTCAGCATCATATGTGAGGCTGGTGATTTCGGCGGAGGAATTATTTGTCCCTCTCTAGTCACTACCTTTTTGTCCTTCTTAAAGAAGTTCTTAACTTTCGACATCCAAGACGTTTTCTCTTTTCCATACTCATAGTACGACATGATTCACAACCTTTTTCCCCTTCAACAATCCGCAATTCAATACTGTTCCCTATGCGTTATTTCAACCAATGCTAGCGCGACTCACACCAACACTCCAATCACAACGATTTCTGTCTACGGCGCACTGTCCAATCCCAGCGCGGCTTTTGTCTACGTCACTTTGCTCCTGTTCTCATGTGACTATCGCACTGTCCAATCCCAGCGCGGCTTTTGTCTACGTCACTTTGCTCCTGTTCTCATGTGACTATCGCACTGTCCAATCCCAGCGCGGCTTTTGTCTACGTCACTTCTGCTCTTGACCCCTCCTTTACAAAATTTATCGGCAATTTCTTTTACAACAATTCTTGTTAGTTACAACATTTTATCCACATTTCCATTGTCTGATTCGCTAAACCGAAAAGATAGCTTTGACCATTCACACAAGAATTCTGTATTTTCCAGTAGGCAGCGCTTACCTCTACCCTACCGCAGAACTTTCAGTTTCGTCGATAAAGTAGCACTTCCCTCTACCATTGTCAGGGTCTAAATCCCTTTTGCTGTCTGAACCACACAGGAGCAGAATGACGCTAGGTCCCAATACCCTTCTCAGAACCAACCCTGCTAGGTCTTTTAGTATTCCATTGCAGGTAAGTTCTAAGGGGAAAAGGGGTTGGGGACAGAGAAGAGACTGCTCCAATATTCTGCCTGTTCAGCTACGTCTTCTTCTTCTTACTGGACTGCAACATTAACATGTAAAAACCTTTATTTATTGTGCCTTTTAACTTACTGTTTTTCTATGGTGTATAAATAACTTATCTTACCAGAATGTTTACTGAAGCTTACTTCTCTTCTACTTCTCATGTATTGTTTGCTAGGTTGTATGAGAAGTCTTCACTCAGATCTCTTTCCTTTTCGTTCTCAGGTACAATCTGCACTTGATCCTGCTATTCCTTAATGTAAGAAAGATAAGGTAAGTATTTATTTCTGTATTCCTAATTTATGTATTATTTGGGTTTCTCTTTCTTTCTATTAACTCACTGTTAAGAGACTGGAGTGGGCCTTGAACTGGGGTTTCTGTAGTAGGATGACTGGTTTTCTGTCTTTAATTAGTTTTTTAAACAATGCTTCAGAACTTAGGTTAAATGTTAAAAGGAAGCGTTCCTTTTATTCAGGCCTTTGGTTTTAATGTTTGCTGGAAGCACTGCCATACGTGAGGAGAACATTACTGGAGTTCTTTAACACATGGCATGAGAAAGAAACATGCCGGGCCTTTGACCCTGACTTCACCTTTTAATTAATTCTCAGAAGAGTGAACAAGTTTCAGTCTAAGAAGACACTGCGTGTTGAAAGGTCACGCCTGCGTCTGACAGATTCTGGAACAGCTGAAAAAGACAGCTGATTCAAAAAGCTTTTATTTAATCTTCTCAGCTAAGGAAAGCAATTACTGAAAAAAGTATTTCCAGTTTTCAAACGAAGGAAAATATATTCTGACTTGTTTCCTTTTTTTCTCTTTAAATAGAAATTTACCTCTGACACAATAACCTTTTCTCACAGAATGTTTTATATTAGCTACAAGTTTAACACTAACCTGATTAGTGAGGGAATGTAGTTCCGGCGAAGCTAACCCCGATTTTATCGCAACTACCCTAACTGACTTCCACGACGCTGGGAAAACAGGTGCTCTTCAAATTATTTCTTCAGTGAAGTGCACAGTGGAATGTTGAAGCACACTTCACCTGATGTCATGAAGCCTAAAAGACTAGACTGCTAACAGTGGTGTGCTGTCGCAGTATGTGCATGTTGGCAGCCATCTTGGAGTTCCATCGGTGCCAACAAGCACTCCAGCTTGAGGATTATCTGACTTTTGGTAAGTTTGTAGGGGAAAATGGTAGCCAGCATACAGTTAGAAGGAGGAAACCTCCCGTGAGTCCTGACAGTACCCCCTCCCAACGGGGTTTCCTCCGGTCGTGGTTTGGCAGGGAATTTGGCATGAAAGGCTCTAATTAAGCGGGGGGCATGGACATTAGTACTCTTTTCCCAGGAACGTTCATCAGGTCCATAACCTTGCCAATCAATGAGGTAGAAAATTTCATTGCGGATGAGTTTTGAATCCAAAATTCGTTTAACTCAGTACTCCGCCTCACCATTAACCATCAGAGGATCAGGAGGGAAACCCTACGCAGCCCGGTTGAATTGGTTTAAGGAGAGAAACATGAAATACTGGATGAATTTTGGTAGAACCAGGAAGAGATAGTTGATAAGTGACTGGATTTATGACCTTCTCAATTGGATAAGGACCCATAAAGCGAGGCTGAAATTTACGGGGACCTTTGAGTCTGAGATTTTTGTACTCAACCAGACTAAGTCTCCTACATGAAGCTCAGGTTCTTTTTTACGTTTTCGGTCAGCGAAGTGTTTGTAACGATCCTTCGCGATCGACAAATTCTGGGTTACTGAGTGATGAATTTTAGTTAACTGTCGGGCAATATCTTGAACAGCAGGAACATTAATATCATCAAAATTAGCATGAGAATTGGGATGTCTGCCTGAGTTTATAAAGAAAGGGAGTGGCCAGTGGATACATTTAGAGCATTATTGTGAGCATACTCCGCAGTCCATAAGTGGTCAGGCCAGTCACCCTCCTCATCTAACAAATAAAGTCTGAGGTGTTGTTCTAGGTCTTGGTTAATGCGTTCAGTCTGACCATCAGTTTCTGGGTGAAAACTGGTGGAATAACGATGGTCAATATTAAGGCCTTTGATGTAAGCCTTCCAAAATCGTGATAGGAACTGAGAGCCCCTGTCTGAAACGAGGACCCTAGGAATCCCATGAAGGCGAATAACATGTTGATTGAAAAGTTGGGACAATTGTTTAGCAGTGGGTGTACCTTTGAAGGGTATATAATGTGCCATCTTACTAAAAGTGTCGACAACTACAAGAATGGTATCATACCCATGGGAAGAAGGTAGATCAACAATCAAATCTAAGGAGACTGTGTGCCAAGGATATGGGGGGTTGGCATGGGTTGTAGGAGACCTTTAGGAGCTTGTCTGTCCGATTTTCCCCGTGCACAAATTTCACAGCCTAACACATATTGACGGACGTCTCGGCACATGTATGGCCACCAGAAACGACGTTTGAGTAATTCTTCGGTTTTCACAACACCTTTGTGGCCAGCCAGAGGGTTGTCGTGACATTCCTGCATTGCCTTCAGCTGAAGCTCCTTGGTGGGTAAATACAGGGTGGTACCTAAATAGGGGAGGCCATTGCGAATGAAACGTTGTGGATCTTCTGTGGCCCAGTTCTCCATTTCAAGGTCGGTCATCAAATTTCGAACGTGATGTTCAAAGGTTCTAAGGAGATAGTTCCAATGAATTTTCCATCAGGTATGATTTGCTGGTTTTCAATGACTGAAGTTTGATTTTCTGTGTCGAGTCTAGAGAGGACATCAGCCTTTCCATTCTTGGATCCGGGACGAAAAGTGATAACAAAATCAAAGTCCGCGAAGTAAAGAGACCAACGCAGCTGACGTGGTGTGAGGAGTTCGAGCAGATCGCAAAAATTTTAGGTTGCGGTGGTCCGTAAACACCGTTACAGTGTGTTTTGCCCCCATTAAGTAATGCCTCCAATCTTTGAAGGCATCTTTGATTGCCAAGAGTTCTTTTTCTGTAATCGTATAGTTGCATTCCGCAGGAGTTGAGTTTGCGGGACCGATATGCCACCGGGTGTAACTGTCCCGTGTCCTTGTGCCTCTGAGAAAGTATTCCCCGATGGCTAGGTCCGATGCGTCTGTCTCCAAATAAAAAGGCTCAGAGGGATCTGCATGAAGCAGCACCGGTGCTGTGGTGAAACTGTCCTTCATCAACTGAAAAGCTTCTTCTGCTTCTTCTGACCATTGGAACGGAACTCCTTTCTTCAGAAGACGAGTCAGCGGAAGTATCTTATTGGAGAATCCATTAATGAATCGTCTGTAAAAATTAGAGAATCCGATAAAGCTTTGAACCTCTTTGATACTGGTAGGAGATTTCCAGTCTGTTATCGCCTTCACTTTTGCTCATCCATTCGAACTCCTGCAGGTGATAACACAAAACCTAGGAATTCTACTGTATCTGTGTTGAAGAGGCATTTCTCCAATTTAACGTATAGAGAGTTCTCTCGTAGACGTTGTAAAACTGCTCTGACCTGGTTGTGATGTTCTTCAACCGTGTTGGAATAAATCAGGATGTCATCTATGTATACTATAGCGCATCGGTCAATGAATTCACTTAAAACATCATTGATAAAGTACTGGAAGGCCGCTGGTGCGTTACAGAGACCATATGGCATCACAAGATACTCATAAAGGCCAAATTTGGTCCTGAACGCAGTCTTCCACTCGTCGCCTTCCCGGAGTCTAATCAAGTGGTACGCTCCTCGTAGGTCTAGGCGAGTGTATATCTTTGCTTCCTTCACTTGATCAATTAGTACTGAAATGAGAGGCAATGGATAACGATTCTTCACAGTTATCCTGTTAATCGCTCTAAAGTCAATACAAGTCCTGAGATCTCCCCTTTTTCGGCACGAAAAAAAGTGGGGAAGAGACAGGGACTGCGACGGTCGGATAAATCCGTTCTCCAGATTCTTAGCTAGGTATTCCTTCAAATGGATGTTTTCCTTCTCCGTTAATGCGTAAACTCTGCTGCATGGTAGATTAGCCCCTGGTTCTAGATCAATTTTGCAGTCATAGGGCCTGTGGGGGTAACGTCTCTGCCTTTTTCTCATCAAAGACGTCTGCAAAGTCTTGGTATTCATCTGGTATCATGGTAGTTTGGATCGCACATACCGAACCTCCACCTTCACACAATTGGGTGGCAGCGCAGATTACAGAAGAATGTGTCTGGTCGTCGAAACAATTTTTGGTGCAGTAGTCTGAATTTAATTGAATAGTTCGGGCTCCCCAATCAATTAACGGGTTGTGTTCCGTTAGCCATGGTAGACCTAGAATCAGTTGAAATTGGGGCGTCTATTAAATTAAATTGCAAGGTCTCTTGGTGTCCTTCGACAGTAGTCATGTGTACCAATTCAGTATGACTGGTTATGGGCCCTGAAGTTAAATCCGTACCATCCACCGCTCTGACCTTCTCACTTTTCTCCTTCTTGATAGCTTGTAAACCGATCAGGCTAGCGAATTTGTGGTCGGAGAAATTACCTGTTGCCCCAGAATCTACCATGACGATGATTCCTGTCAAAACCACATCTCTAAACCTTAAGGTCACAGTCATAACCAAATGGGGAGAGGAGACTTGTAGTGTGTTTGCCAATTGGTGATTTGTTGGAGTCGTTTTCCATTCGCATCCACAGGTCCAACTCCCCTTACCTGTGGTGCCTCTAGTTTTCCTTCTCCTTAGCAGGCAACTTTGGTCTTTTTAAGCAATTCTTGACAAAATGTCCACTTCTTCCACAATATAGGCACAGTTTGTTCAGCCTTCTCTTTTCTTTTTCTTCTTTAGAAGTGGACCTCTGACTACACCGATTTGCATGGGTTCAATTCCCGAAGAACTCTCTACTGTCCGTGTGGATTCTGTTTTGACACGGTCAAAGCGAGAACACTTGGTCTAAGCTCCTTCCGCCGTTCTCCTTTCCGCTCACTTTGCCGATAATCGATCTCTAAGGTTAAATCCACTAAGGCAGAGATGTCGGTGGGTCGATTAGGGATTTGAGATAGAGCGTCCTTCAATTCCTCTCGCAATCCTCTATAGAATACTGCTGCTCTTTTATCCTCGGGCCAGTTGGTCTCGACCACTAGTTTATTAAATTGGGCTAGGTAAGACACGAGTTCTCGGTTTCCTTGCTTTAATTCCAACAGTTCGTTGTCTGAAGCTTGAGATGCTGTTCTTCTATCAAAAATTCGGAGAAATTCCTTCTTGAAGTCATCTAAACTGTACAAAATTGGGTCATCCTTGGTTACTAGTGGCATGGACCATGAGGCGGCGTCCCCACTAAGGTAGGACAAGATAAACGCCACTCGGGATTGAGCATCGGGGAAGATCGTTGGACGGCACATAAAATGCAGAGAGCATTGGGTCAAAAAAATTTGCGCTTTCTGCGGGTCTCCATTAAATTGCTCTGGAGGGGCAAGAGGAATTACTGGGGATAATGAGTGGATTACTTGTGTGGGGGCAAAGGATGAAGTGCTGATGTTAGGACTCTGGGTTTCAAAGGATGCGGTGCTTGGCCTAGATCCCAAAGCTGGTGTTCCCGTTTTAAAGGTTATTATCTCCTGTCTTAGTATTTTATTTTCCTCTCTGACTGCCTCCAAGTCCCTTTGTATATTACTCAAAATCTCGCCCAAATTTTTTAAATCAAGTCCTTCTGCCATTCTGCTCAGGTGCTTGTACCAACGTGGGCACTTCACTCTGTCAGGGTCTAAATCCCTTTTGCTGTCTGAACCACACAGGAGCAGAATGACGCTAGGTCCCAATACCCTTCTCAGAACCAACCCTGCTAGGTCTTTTAGTATTCCATTGCAGGTAAGTTCTAAGGGGGAAAAGGGGTTGGGGACAGAGAAGAGACTGCTCCAATATTCTGCCTGTTCAGCTACGTCTTCTTCTTCTTACTGGACTGCAACATTAACATGTAAAAACCTTTATTTATTGTGCCTTTTAACTTACTGTTTTTCTATGGTGTATAAATAACTTATCTTACCAGAATGTTTACTGAAGCTTACTTCTCTTCTACTTCTCATGTATTGTTTGCTAGGTTGTATGAGAAGTCTTCACTCAGATCTCTTTCCTTTTCGTTCTCAGGTACAATCTGCACTTGATCCTGCTATTCCTTAATGTAAGAAAGATAAGGTAAGTATTTATTTCTGTATTCCTAATTTATGTATTATTTGGGTTTCTCTTTCTTTCTATTAACTCACTGTTAAGAGACTGGAGTGGGCCTTGAACTGGGGTTTCTGTAGTAGGATGACTGGTTTTCTGTCTTTAATTAGTTTTTAAACAATGCTTCAGAACTTAGGTTAAATGTTAAAAGGAAGCGTTCCTTTTATTCAGGCCTTTGGTTTTAATGTTTGCTGGAAGCACTGCCATACGTGAGGAGAACATTACTGGAGTTCTTTAACACATGGCATGAGAAAGAAACATGCCGGGCCTTTGACCCTGACTTCACCTTTTAATTAATTCTCAGAAGAGTGAACAAGTTTCAGTCTAAGAAGACACTGCGTGTTGAAAGGTCACGCCTGCGTCTGACAGATTCTGGAACAGCTGAAAAGACAGCTGATTCAAAAAGCTTTTTATTTAATCTTCTCAGCTAAGGAAAGCAATTACTGAAAAAAGTATTTCCAGTTTTCAAACGAAGGAAAATATATTCTGACTTGTTTCCTTTTTTCTCTTTAAATAGAAATTTACCTCTGACACAATAACCTTTTCTCACAGAATGTTTTATATTAGCTACAAGTTTAACACTAACCTGATTAGTGAGGGAATGTAGTTCCGACGAAGCTAACCCGATTTTATCGCAACTACCTAACTGACTTCCACGACGCTGGGAAAACAGGTGCTCTTCAAATTATTTCTTCAGTGAAGTGCACAGTGGAATGTTGAAGCACACTTCACCTGATGTCATGAAGCCTAAAAGACTAGACTGCTAACAGTGGTGTGCTGTCGCAGTATGTGCATGTTGGCAGCCATCTTGGAGTTCCATCGGTGCCAACAAGCACTCCAGCTTGAGGGATTATCTGACTTTTGGTAAGTTTGTAGGGGAAAATGGTAGCCAGCATACAGTTAGAAGGAGGAAACCTCCCGTGAGTCCTGACAACCATACCCTTCTTTCAAGCAAGCGGTAAACCCGTTTCTCTGGGGATAAAACACATGTGGAGACTATACTGCTCCTGAGAATTAAGGCCAGAGTTTCACAAGAAAACCGATCACTATTTCACTTACATACCTTTTATACGCAAAATGTCCCTAAATAACACAACCTGTGTTATTACCAAAATGAACTCAGACAGTGTAAAATTCCATGCGACTTCTCTTGCCACACGTGTTCCACTTCCTACTTCCCGGAAGCGTGAAAACTTACATATAACATAACGCGATTCAACAAAAAGTGTTAGACATAAACTTATCAATAATCTATAATCAAAATTCAATAATCACCAAACTAATCTATAATAACCATAACTCTGCTACCAAGAAATCTGATCCAGCGCTTACAATAAAAATAATTTCTCCTAACATGCTTTTTGGTCATCCAGGTGCAATTATTTCTCTAACACACACACATTATCCATATGACGGTGGGGCCCATAACACCGCATATACATTCACTTACTCATTTATTCCC
The DNA here is from genome assembly GCA_963921515.1 of Calotriton arnoldi. Taxonomy (NCBI): domain Eukaryota; kingdom Metazoa; phylum Chordata; class Amphibia; order Caudata; family Salamandridae; genus Calotriton; species Calotriton arnoldi. The sequence continues at coordinate 284,385 of CAWUFW010002741.1, read as the reverse complement.
TGGATTTCCTCCGTCATGAAACCTAGGAGAAAAACGATTCGCTGGAAGGAGTCGGGATACCTCTTTTATAATGACACAATAATTCTCATTTTCTTGTAAGGTATTCCGCTCATTGGTCGATGGACCAATTAGTAGGAATCAGTTGATGGTGATTAAGACCAGCTCAATCACAATGAACTCTTTACCATTTCATTATTAATCATTATACTAAAGAAAAATCACTGAGTCATTTGTTTAAAGAATAATAAAGTTTATATAAAGTTTTGAATGCAGGAAATTTGAGATTAATCGTATTATTCAGATCATTGCATTTATCATCAATATAAGAATAGTTGAAATTGCATGGCACTTTTATTAGACGGAAAATGAGGTTATCATACTAATAACTCTTTAGATCAACCTATCTATCTCTGTTGGAAATCCTAGCAATTCTAATAGAAACCTTTCAAATAAAAGTTCTCCTAAAACAGCATCTTATACTCAACTGGAAAAGGAAAATAACAGCAGCAGCATCAGCTCGTCAGCATCAGCAACCGCAAACTCTCCCATCTACAGGATCTAACTTCTTCAGCATCTCCCGCAGCATCCCGCAGCATTCTAACCCCTCCCACCAAGAGTAGGTCTTCTTATACCCTAATTCTAGCTTACAGCATAAAATGTTTCTTCTTACATGGCGCGATTCATTCTCATTGGTCAAAAAACTCAGGTCCCTATACATTTAAATCAAACTTCCTGGTCTTAACCAGTTCCGTGTGGAATGTCCATGCAAGCATCGTTTCCCACAGTTCATGCACTTGCTCATCCGTTTCGATCAGTCCAAATTGTATCTTTTTCTACAACAATTTGTATAACACAGTTCCTTCTATTGATTCAACCAGGCTTCTCACGCTTCTTGCTGATCATCTTGGCACACATCTGCTTAGAAGGGTCACAGCAGCCTTGACCATACTTTCATCTTAGCCTCTCGGCATCAGCATGTGATCATCCCTTTTCCACAGCTTCTCTCCTCTATCACATGGTCGCATCCGCTCATGCGCACTCTAGTATCTCGCGGCCATTTTATATTGCTGCTCGGCAGGCCTAAGCGCACTATTTTTAAAGAAAACAAAATGTTATTAAAACAAAGAAATATAAACCCTTTCGTTTCCCTCCCGTCTTTCTACGTACCCCAATTAGGTATTACCTAGCAGAAGCAACATATAAAGCTGTCCCTTACTTACCATCGCTTTATTTTGCAACCACACGTTTTATTCAAAAGCACAAATCATGCATTTTATTATTATTTTAGTACGCAAAATATTGTTATGTTAGAAACGTAAACAATTATTAGTCCATTACTTTGCACACTGAATTGCGTGTTACCATTAACCCTTTACATACATTGTTAGTTATTTACTTGAACGAACATGTTTATTAATTTTGTACGAAAATATTAGGAGGTTAAAATTTTAATATTTACCCTGCTCCATCACAGGTATCAGACTTTTTGTTGTAATAGCCAAAGAAGTAGACAGGTTACGTCATTGCGCACATGTTATGTATGGAGTTTTTAAAGCGCAATGGTTGCTCCCAATGGAGCGTCTCTGAGCTAGGATTGCCATATCAAAAAGCAGGAGTGATGAAGGGGAAAGAAAAAAAAGGGAAAAAACAAACCTGGAACAGAAAACTGATAACAGAATAGAACAGCAAGAAAGCCAAAAGTTAAGCAAGTCTAAACAGCCATGCTTTAAGTTTCTTCCTATGCATCAGGCATCAGAGATTGTGTAGAAATAGGAATTTAACATCTGTAAGAGTTTCAGTTTTGTACATTGGGTTATATCACTGTGTTGATTGATGTTTATTAGAATAAATAGCTTCTTAACATGCACTTAGAAATAGTCAGGATCCTGTCTCTTAAACGCCTCCCGTGCCCTGGCATTGCCATAAGTGAACCAAGAGACAAGCAGTCTGTCACGAACACATGGTCATTACTATTATTATATTGGAAGCAACACGACTCTACTAAAGCATGTAAAGCAAGGCTTTTGTATACACATGCTCAAAGTTTCTTTAGCGTGTTCCTGAATTTGACAGTGAAGAAAAATTAATCTGACACTTTACAATAAATCTTTCTAGAAAAGTTAGTGCTATTTATCCTCAAAAGAAGCAAAAGCACAAAATGGAATGTATATATGCACGTGGTATTAAATTAGTGGGAACCCAGTCGAAAAGCAGAAGAGGGCTGTACAGGATCCAAGGCTTATTCAGTGTGTGATTGGAGGCATACTTGTCTTTTAGGTTCGAAAGTGGACTGTTGCTGCATCATGCTGTAGTGTTCTTTAAAGGGGTGTGTTTTCAGCTCTTTCCCCAAATGGAACAGTTTTAGGGTGGTCCTGATGCATATATGGTGCCAATTGCTGGGTTCATAGATGAAGACGGCATGTTGCTTTGTTTTTCTCTTTTGCACTTCTTCATCTCCAGGCTAATGGTGTCCTCACTGCCTGTGCAGAGAGCTTTGAAGATGATGCAGCTGGTTTTGAAGATGGTGTGGGCTTATAAGGGGAGCTAGTGGAGTTCATCAGGGTAGAGGTGATGTGTTCATATTTCTTCAGGCGGGATGAAGCAAGTTACCTGAAATACATTTTTAAAAAGTGTCTGTATTGTACACCACAGTACAAAGTGAGGTTTAAAGAAGATCAGAATATCACTGGCCAACTTGACAACAAACAAAAATATAAAAAAATATTTTAAGAGCGTCCAGCACACCAATGAAGGCAGTTAAATGTGTTGGTAAAGCGAAGAGGTCTTAGAGCTTGTGCTTTTGTTGAAAGCCTTGGATTGGACATATTAGTGAGGGACAGTGCTGCAAACTCTAGACATATCAGTGCTTAATTTGAGCCAGTGGTTTCACTTGCTCGGCAACGGCACTTACTTGTCAACACCGGCACTTATGACGGCTGCCACATAGTGGCACTATCTGTCTAATTTAGAGATGGTCAGAACAACAGTTTATTAGTAATATAATATAGATTAAAAATGACTAAAAGCTGCCTCTCAAGCAATTCTTAAAGCTGCGGTGGCGTAGAATAGTCTGTATTGTTTTTGGCAGTGCAGGCAAGGGCAATGGGTAGAGCAAGCTGCAGTGGCCTCCTGACGAAGGCCCTGGCACTTATTTATTTACAAATTAAGCACTGAGACATAATTTCCTGAACATGTTCCTGCCCTAAACTGAAATTTAAGTGACACAAACTCAATAAATAAAACATCCTTTTGGATTGTATTTATGCCCGCGTAACCCAGTACTCAATTATTTAGTAAGGATCTTAAAGAGTTCCTTTGAAAAGCTGCATTAGGAAGGTAAGCGGGTGGTGTTGGGGTGTCAGACTTGGCTGAGAAATAGCTCATGTGTCCCATGGTCATTAATTGGGTTGTCAATTTATTGCATTAAAATATTAGCTGGCTTGCTCATCAATTGCGTAAATATCCACCCTGGATTATAATGAATGTTTAAAGCTATTGAGTGCAACTAGAATCTAGAATGGATACTAATCCAGAGGTTCAGAAGGGGCATTCATGAAATTCTCCAACGCTTTTGTTGTATGTTAAGCAAGCCCAACCTTCCCAGAGCCTCCTTGGGGGTTTGACCTTCCCAAAAATACTTAGAAAAAACTTTGCATTTTATACCAAAATTTGCATATAAATTGGATACAATACCATAGCTATTACAGGCAACTCAAAAATATGGGTACGTATTTGCACATGCCATATCATTTTTCAAAATGTACAAAGCTTTCATTTCTACATTACATTTTTAGTTACCCCTTCCCCTTGTTATAATCAGCATATATTATCTCTACTAAGTATCCCACTTCTTGAATTCTACACGCTGTGTATTTAGGTGTATGATTCAAATATAGTTGCGCATTTATTAATGTTGTTATTCATTGTAACCTTATAATTAAGCCTACATGAATATATTCATGATTTTCTGTATGGTTTGAATTTTCTTTCTTGTTTTTAAATAAGTAGCAAGGCTTCATAGAAATTGATATAGTGACCTTATAAACAATACGCAGGATTTCAAAGAAGGTAAATAAGTGAAAGGCTGCAAGGGCTTTACTACTAAGGGCCCCATTACGAGTCTGACGGTCCGAGGACCCCCAGACTGGTGGTGGCGCGACGGTGGCGGATCCAGCCACCACTGCACTGGAGGTCCGACCGTCCGATTACGACTTGGGCAGGCGAACCGCCCTGGGACCACCAGCTCCACCAGGGAACCGCCGTTCCCTGGCCTAGGTGCGGCGGTCAGAGGCCGCAATATGCTTTGTGGGACTGCCATTGTCCAGCCAAGCTTATTGCGAGTTTCCTCTATGCCAGAATTTCATGGCGGTTCCACCGCCATGAAAAGCCTGGCAGAGAGAAAACAAAGGGGGCCCTACAGGGCCCCTCTGTGCCTGAAACATATGTGGATGCACACAGGGAGGCATAACATGTGTCCCCCCTGTGTGCATCCACATATGTTCCTGCACGGCATATACTTTCGAGTCCATGTCATGCAGAAACCTTGTGAGGCGTTCCCATTGCGGTGCCTTTTTAAAAGGTACTGTCGCCTTTGAAAGGACACCGCAGGGGGAACCGCCACGCTGCCCGCCTGACCACTGAAAAGTAGTAATCTGGCGGGCGGACAGCGGCGAACTTCGCCTGAGCCGTGGTGCGGCAGTTTGCACCACCGCACCACCGCTCTGCTGAAAGGTTGTAATAGGGCCCTAAGGGCCTCATTGATGAAAACTGTTGCATCGCTGCGTGTAAACAGTGATGCAACAGTTTTCACTGCGCCCTCCTTACGACAGGATGGATGCGCCGTATTTAATGTACGGCGCTCCATGTCGCAAGGAGTTACAGATACTTCAGTATTTCTGACGTATCTGTAGGCGCAAAAGTGGCATATTGCTGGGGTGTGTCTGAAAACAGATGCAACTCCAGCAATGTGTCCTTTCACATGGGGCAAGGCCCGTGTGAAAGGGCCTGTGTCAGTGTTATGCCTGCTGTGAGGCAGGTGTAAGATATTGACGCAGTAGCGTCCTAGATCCACAGCAAATCTACCCTTAAAACCATGCTGATCAAACTTGACAAGTAGGGCAACAACATTTTCAAGGTGAGATGCTAGAATTTTAACAAATATTTTACAATCATAGTTAATTAATTAAATAGGAAATAGTTTTTACAAAGAGTGTGGTCCTTGTCAGGTTTAGGTATAATAGAAATCAAGGGTTCCAGAATAGAACCACAAGCTTTTGAATGTAAAAGAAAAGAATTGAAAAGTTCAAATAATTTAGGGGCACAAATAGATGAAAAAGAGGAAATTAGTTTAATAGTAAATCCGTCTGGGCCCGAGGCTTTCGCTTTTTTTAGGGATTTGATAGTTTCCATAATTTCTTGAAGAGTTATGTCAACTTTTAATGATTTAAATTCATCAGGTTTGGAAGGAGGATTAGGAAGACCTTTAAAAAAAGCCTTTATATCATGTTCTGAAGGATAAATATCTTCTGTATACATGATTTGTAATAATCTTGGAAGGCATTAGAAATATCATAGTCTGAGAATGCAATGTTATTGGCGAGTTCATTACAAATGAGTCCAATATGTTTACACTCAGATGTAATTTTTTATATAATTAGCCCACATTTTACCTGATTTATTTTGGCCTCTGTGATATTTCGATTTAACCTTAAAGAGGATATTAGAGGCATCAGTGGTGGCAAGACTTGGCTATAATCAGTTCATGTACAACAGAGGAGATTTTGAGGTAAAGTAAGTATGTTCAAGTGTTTTAATTTGCTGTAGTAAGGTACTGTATTGATAATTTACTATCTTTTTTCGTTTGGCTGAATAAACTGTAGTAAATGCCCGAATGGAAGCTTTGAAAGCATCCCAGTTATTAGGAATGTAATTCTCAATAGTCTGGTTAATTTTAAAAAACTCATCAATAAAAGCAGTGGCTTCTATAATAAAATTATTGTCCGATAGAAGGAAGTTGTTGGATCTCCAACGACCTGTTTTGGAGTTATAGACAGATCAAAAGAGGATAAACCAGGGGCGTGATCTGAAATAAAAAAGGAACCTACTTCTGAGGATGGAATAGAAGGAAGTAAGGATATAGTAACTAAAATATAATTAATTCTGGACATGGTATGATACACATTGAAGAAAAACATAAATTCACAAGTATCAGGGTTACAAGTTTTCCAGACATCAAATAATGGACGAGTGGTAATAGCGATTGAAATGCTTAATGAGATTTATCAGGATTAAATTTGCATTCAATCAATCAATCAATCAGGGAATTGTAAGCGCGCTACTCACCCATGAGGGTCTCAAGGCGCTGAGGGGGGGGTTCCGCAGATCTGTTTAGCCAAAGAGCCAGGTCTTGAGGGACTTCCTGAAGGTGTTCAGGGAGGGGGCGCGTCTGATGTCTGCCGGTAGCTCGTTCCAGGTCTTGGCTGCAATGTGAGAGAAGGATCTTCCGCCTGCTCTGGCTCTGTGGATGCGCGGGGTTTCGGCCAGTGCGAGGTTGGGAGATCGGAAGTTTCTTTTGGGTACGTGGAAGTTGATTCTGTCGTTGAGGTATTTGGGTCCGTTGTTGTGTAGGCATTTGTAGGCGTGAGTGAGGATTTTGAAAGTGACTCTTTTCTCCACGGGGAGCCAGTGGAGACTTCATAGGTGTTGGCTGATGTGTTTGTGTCGGGGGATGCCGAGGATGAGTCTGGCAGCGGTGTTCTGTATTGTTTGGAGTTTGCGGAGTAGGGACTTGTTGATGCCGGCGAAGAGTGCGTTTCCATAGTCCAGTCTGCTGGTGATGAGTGCGTGGGTGACTGTCTTCCTTGACTCAGGGGGGATCCACTTGAAAATCTTGCGGAGGATGCGGAGAGTGTTGAAGCAGCTGCAGGTGACGGCGTTGACCTGTCGGTTCATGGTGAGTGATGAGTCGAGTACGATGCCGAGGTTCTTGGCGTGGTCTGAGGGGGTAGGTGGGCTTCCAAGGGCGGTCGGCCACCAGGTGCTGTCCCATGCAGAAGGGGTGGTACTGAGGACGAGGACTTCTGTCTTCTCGGCATTGAGCTTCAGGCAGATGTTGGTCATCCAGACTGTGACGTCTTGCATTCCTTTCTGGAAGTTGAGTTTGGCAGTGGTGGGGTCTTTGGTGAGGGAGAGGATGAGCTGGGTGTCGTCTACGTAGGATACGATGTTGAGGCCGTGTTGTCAGACGATGACTGCGAGGGGGGCCATGTAGATGTTGAAGAGGGTGGGGCTCAGTGATGAACCCTGTGGGACTCCGCAGGTGATTTTCGTGGGGTCGGAGAGGAAGGGTGGGAGTCTGATCCTTTGGCTTCTTCCGGTGAGAAATGATCGGATCCAGTCCAGGGCTGTTCCTTGTATGCCTGTGATGCAGCGCGTACAATAAAAACTATTCTCCTCCCAGGTCACTTATAGGTCATCCAGGGGCAAACTATATTTTCTCATATCCACATGACGATGGGGCCCATAAACATCGCCTAACACACACACACACTCCTGGATTTCCTTTACACCTTTATGAAATTCTGTACTCCTAGGAGAAGCATGAGAACTAAATGGAGAACACCATTTATGTACCGCTGAAAGGAGCCGGGATATCTTATTACCTTAATTTGTCGCTTTCTTTTAGTTATTTCTTAAGATATTCCTGCTCATTGTTTTGTCGATGAATCATTCATGTAAAAATTAGTTCATAGTGATTAAGACCAGCTGAATCACAATAACCAATTACTGATGTCACAATCATTTAGGAAAATAACCACTGAGTCATTTTGGTTTAAAGAATCTTAAATTTTATATAATTTTAAAAGCATGAGAAAGAATTTAAACTTTATTCAATTATTCATTCTTAAATTCAAATATTTATTAAGCATAATCAATTTATTGCAGAAAGGAAATTTTTGTCATGAAGCCAAAACTCTAATTACCTGCCTACCTTCCTAATTTAGACTAATGATTTCTAACCTAAATTTAAGAATTAGAAATAACCTGATTCTCATACTCAACTGGAAAATTAAGACAGCAACAGCAACTTCAGCTCGTCAGCATCAGCTACCTGCAACCCGTCTCATCTAACAGTCTTTCAGCATCTCCCGCTCAGTAAGGGATCGATCAGGACCACCCAGCACTGGAAGCCACCAACACGACTCTTCAACTCCGCTCCTGACTGTGACTGCAACTACGACTGCGACTGCGACTGACTCCCACTAAGAGTAGGCCCTCTTATACCCTAATTCTAACTTTGCTAACTAACTGTTGCAACATTAATAACACGCTTTTCTTTCATTGGTCCATGCATGTCATCTTATTCATTCTTTTAATCAAGTTCTCTTGGATCCAAGGGTCCTTGGATCATTTCCTTTCCCATACGCTCAAACATATTTTCATCCATTTCGATCAGTACATTTGTAACTTCTTTCGATACATTCGAGAACTCCGCAGTCATTGTCCTTTCTCTTAAACTTGTTTCCCATGGGTCTTCTGCTGATCATCACGGCACACTATCAGTTCAATTAGGTCACATCAGCCTTGACCATTTCTCGCATCCTAGCCTCTCAGTAACATCACGAGGTTTAGTTTTTTTTCTCCGATTTCATCCCGTGTCACATGTCCCCTTGCGCCTGCGCACATCTTCCCACTGGCGGCCATTTTATATCGCCACTCGGTTATACTTTAGAAGCACTAATTTGAAGCAAACAAAACATAATTAAAATAGAGAAAAATAGCCCTTTCGTTTCCCTCCCGTCATCTACGTACCCCAATTAGTTATTACCTAGCAGAAAGCAACATTTAAGCTGTTCCTTACTTACCATCACTATTGTTTTTGCAACGACACATTTTATTTCTATGAAGCACAAACATGCATTTATTTTTAATTAGTACGCATTTATTTTTACGTTATAATTAGACACACGGACATCCATTAATAGATTATTTAGCACACACATTGGCATGTTACCGTTCCCACACATACAGTGTTGATTAATACATTTAAACGAACATTTTATTTAATTAATTATAAAATTTGTTAGGGGTTAAAAATTTTTATTTTCCCTGCTCCATCACCTGCGTCGTGTAGTCTGGTGACTAGTGTGCGGTGGGAGACGGTGTCGAAGGCCGCTGATAGGTCGAGTAGGATGAAGGCTGCGGAGTGGCTTTGGTCCAGGGGGGTGCGGATGTCATCTGTGGCGGCGAGTTAGGCGGTCTCTGTGCTGTGGTTGCTTCGGAATCCGGATTGGGACGGGTCGAGGACGGCGTTCTCTTCAATGAATCGTGTCAGTTTCCTGTTGACTGTTTTCTCTGCAACTTTGGCTGCGATGGGGAGGAGCGAGATGGGCCGATAGTTCTTGAGGTCGGTGGGGTCAGCTGTGGGCTTCTTGAGCAGGGGTCTGACTTCTGCGCGCTTCCAGTCATCTGGGAAGGTACCTGTTTTGAAGATGGTGTTGATGGTGCATTGTAGTTCGAGTGCGATGGCGGCCGCAGCTCTGTGGTAGATGTGAGGGGGGCAGGGGTCGGTGGGGGCCCCCCGAGTGGATGCTTTTCATGGTCGAGGCAGTGTCTTCGGCCGTGATCGGTGTCCAGTTGGAGATGGTGGGCTGGCTGGTGTTTCTGGGGGGCGGGGGGCCATCTGTGGCAACTGGTGGATGGTCGATGAAATTGTCATAGAGGTTTTTGATCTTGAGGTGGAAATAGGTTCCAAGCTTGTCGCAGAGGTCTTGGGATGGTGTGATGTCTGTGGTTTCGCTGCGTGGGTTGGTGAATTCCTGAATGACACTGAAAAGTTCCTTGGAGTTGGTGGAGTTGGCCAGGATTTTGTTGTGGATGAAGTTCCTCTTGGTGGCTCTGATCTGGTTATGGTAGTCCGTGAAGGCATCCTTGTAGGTGGTGTGGTTTTCGGTTGTCTTGGTGTTTATCCAGTTCTTCTCCAGGCGTCTGCAGGTGCGTCTGGCTTCTTGGAGAGCGGTGGTGAACCAGGCGGCTTTCCTGGGGCGTTGTCTGTTGGGGTTGCGTAGCGGGGCGAGCTCGTCTGCGCAGTTGAAGATCCAGGTGTGGAGTTCTCTGGCTGCGCTGTTTGTGTCATTTGCGTCGGGTGCCCAGGTGTGGTTGTCTCGGGTGAGGGTGGAGTTAAGTTGCTCGTCGGTAACCTTGCTCCAGTTCCTTCGAGGTGGGCGTGGGGCTGGTTTGGGTGCCTTGGGTTTGTTGATGGCGAAGTGTATGCAGTGGTGGTCGGTCCATGGCGGCTGCGTTGTGTGGCTGAATTGGACGCTGTTTCCTGCCGCGAAGATGGGGTCGAGGGTGTGTCCTGCTCTGTGGGTCGGTGTGTTGACGAGTTGTTTAAGTCCGATGCTAGCGAGGTTGTCATGAAGGATAGTGGAGTTGGGGTCGCTGGGGTTGTCGAGGTGGAAGTTCAGGTCTCCAATGAGTATGTAGTTTGCTGAGGCGATGGCGTGGGGTGCGATGAAGTCGGTGATGGTGGTGGCAAAGGGTGTTCGGGGGCCAGGGGGTCTGTAGATGAGGGTTCCTCTGAGTGTGGCTTTGGGGGTGGTCTGGATCTGGAAGTGCAGGTGTTCGGCGGAGGGGAAGGTTTCGCTGGAGGTGGTGAGGCGGAGGGTGCTCTTGTGGTCGATGGCGAGGCCCCCTCCTGGGTGGTTGGGGTGGTCTTTCCTCTGGATCTTGTATCCGTCTGGGATGGCGGTGCTGATGTCGGGGGCGGAGGATGCGTTGGTCCAGGTCTCTGTGAAGAAGGCGATGTCGGGCGAGAGAGAGTCGAGTAGGTTCCAGATTTCCATGGCGTGTTTGTGTACGGAGCGTACGTTGAGGAGGATGCATTTTAGGGTGTCCCCGGTGCTGGCGTCGGCGGTGTTGGAGGCCGGGGTGGCGGTGAGGGTCTGGCGGCAGTAGAGGCAGGAGAACTGGCCGTGGGTCGTGTTCGGCGAGGCCTGTTGGCATTCTCTAAGTCTTCCAAGGTTGAGTGCGAGGAGGGTGGTGGTGTCGTAGCGATGGGTAGTGGGAGTTCCAGAGTTCCTTGCGCTGGCCGCGGTCAGGTCGCGGACGGGCGCAGACGGGCTTGCCTTTGGCGGCCGGCGGCGCGACCGCACAGCGGCCGCTATTAAGTAGGGGAGGTGGGAGGGAGGAGAGGCTGGGAGGCGGGAGTGGGGGAATTCCGGAGGGGAATTCCGGGGGGGAGGGGCCGCAAGGGCAGCAGCGGCAAAAGGCGAAAGGAACAGGCAGGCACGAGAAAATAAAAACAGTGGTGGAATTAGAGCAAGACACAGATGGGCACAATAACAGTGGCACAACAGGGAAAAATTAAGAAAAAAACGGCTGAGAAAGGTTACGGTTGTTGCAGGCAGTCTGGTCCCAGTTGGAGCGGGAAGCAGGCGCAGGAGCGGGCAGCAGCCTCGAACCTCCCAAGGAGGAGGTCGGTGTCTGTAGGTAAGAGACGGCACAGCGGAGCTGCGGGGAGAGAGTGAACCTAGACCGAGGGTCGGAGGTCTTCTCCTATCAGAAAAAGGATCCAACCATTGATTAAAATCTCCAGCTAAAATAATGTTGGGATTATCAATGGAAGACAATTTTATTTTAATGTAATGCCAAAAATCAGGCTCAGGTTTGACAGGACAATAAATATTAAATAAGGAAATGCGTTTGTTATGAATTATAACATTAGTCAATACCCATCATCCATCATTGTCACACTGAGTTGATACAATCTCTGCCTGTAACAATTTATGTAAAAAGAATGGCAACACCACCTTTGTGGTTAATGGCCGGGGATAAAAGAACCTGGCCTACTCTTTGCCGTTTCTGTTTAAGCGATTCAACATCATTACAATGAGTTTCCTGTAAAAAAGTAACAAATTAAATTTTGACAGATGAGAGAGTACTTTTTGTCTTTTGCCTGGATGTCCCAAACCATGAACATTCCACGAAACAACATTAAGCATATTGGGGATTAGGAGTAGAGAAACAGGAACACAGATGTCAAGCTGCAAAAACGTGAAAGGGACGAAAAAGACACCATTTATTAACGTCGACATAACGTATAAGCAATGCAAACATAATAACAATAGAAAACAAATAAGCACTCAAATAATGACAAGAGAAAAAGTCAGAGAATTGAAAGAAAAAATAGGGTATTGATAGTAGGATGAAGAGACAGACCAAGGATAAAGATACAGAACAGAAGCGAAGAACATGAAGAGTGAGCATGAGACGTGTCAGCACCTATAAGAAGAAAAACAGCAGAGAGACAAAAATAAAATATATAAAACAGCCATATACTTAGAGAAACTGAGAAAAATATGTGCATAGCAAAATTGTTAAGAACGTTGAACAGTAGTATCCATTGTATGAGATTAAATATTCTGCATAAAAGATTTTAGTTTAAGAATTGTCAAAGGATCGTGAAGTGCCTTCATAAGTAATTTTACATAAACAGGGATGTAAAATACCATAGTGTTTGTAGCTTTGGAGAGGTCTTGAGAGATAAAAATATTATGGCAGGACCACACAGGGCGAAATTTTTCTTTAGCGGATTTCAAGACACACATCAGGTTCTTGAACTTCAAAAATAGCATTATGATACCTCTAGGTCTAGTAGAACGATGATGAGGATGACCCAAGCGATGTGCCTATTTAATATTAAGAGATTGATTATTCTGAAGACCTAAAAGATCGAGCAAGAATTTCTTCAAGAAGGCAAAGAAGATCAGTACCCTAAAGATTCTCTGATAGTCCATATAAGCGAAGATTATTCCACATGTTTCTATTTTCAAGATCTTCAGTGTGGAGTTTAAGCTTTTGGATCTCTTGCCGTAGCAGAGGAATCTTGGTGACTACATCTTGAAGATCCCTAACATGCTGTTCCATTTCAAATATCTTGCCCTCCATAGCGATCCACCGGTCCTTAATTTGTTGAAGCTTTTCTTTAGTGACACTCATGAAAGGCTTAAGACTAGGCACCTCATCAAGGATAGTGCCCAGAACAGGATTGTGAGAAGACATAATGGATGATGGAGGATCATTGTTCGCTCTTTTAGGTTTCGTGCCTGAAGATGTAGATTTAGACGATGCAAGTAGATCGCTGGCCATTTTGACGTGGTGCATGGAATGACGCAGAATCTTCTGGAATTGGTCAAATATATTCTGCCCATACACTATGATGATGGCATATACTAATAAATTGGCATAGGATTTAGGAGGAGACGGGCACATGTGTACATAGATACAAGAGATAGACAATAGTGATATCTATTGGAGAAAGAGAACTGTAAAGAGACACATTTTCTGGTTTCAAGAACTGCCCTGGGGTCATAGAACTGGCCAGCTGGACTGCTGTGCAGCTGGTGGTCAACATCCAGACCAAAGGATGGATAGGTGGGGGTGTTACATTCATCCTGGTAAGCATAAGAGTAGGAGAATAAGCTAGCAAATGAAGAGATGGGAGTGGAGGTACGGTATAAAAAGACCCATTGCTGTAGAAATTGGATGTGCAATATATGTTATGTGTATTTGTATCATGCACAACTCATCCAGGAGGGTATCCTGGTGCTGAAGGGGGAGCTGTAAGAGCTGAGCCAGGGTAAGGGCTAGGTGAAGAGCCTGGTTTTCAGTTTCTTGTTGAATACAAGAACTGAGGAGGAGGCTACGATGTGCAGGGGCAGGTTTTTCTGGGCTTTAGGAGCAAGGTAGGACATGGCCAGACCACCGGATCTGGTTCTGTGTATGCAGGGGTTGTGTGCGGGTAGGAGGTCCAGCTGAGCGGAGGTACCTGGTAGGTTCATGGACGTTTTTGCAGCTGTTGAGGTACATGGAGCCAATGTTGTCTAAGGCTTCGTATGCATGCGTGAGGAGTTCAAAGAATATTCTTTTGTGGATTGGGAGCCAATGAAGCTCTTTGAGTTGAGGGGTGATATGAATGTGGGGTGGGAGACTGAGATTGAGCCTGGCTGCAGAGTTCTGTATGGTCTGGAGTCTTCTGGTCAGTTGAGTGTTGATGCCAGCCATAGTTTAGCTTGATGGTGAGGAAGGCTTGGGTGATGGTTATGCGAGTGTTGGTGGGTAGCCATTTGAAGAGACTGCATTCTCTTGGCCAGTCTTGGCATATTAAGTTGATTGTCCAATACTATTCCAAGGTTCTTTTTGTGGGTTGCCGGGAGGGGTGTGGGTCTGAGTTCGGCAGGCCACTAGGTTGGGTTCCAGAGTGAGTTGTCGTTGTCAAAGATTACTACTTGTGCCAAATAGTTCACAATTGTCTTGTGTACAATTGCGTGCATGTAAATGTACAATGATACAAAATGTTAACACTGCTGTGTTGTGTGTATTGTAATGCGTTATCTCAGATGCCCGTGCGGTGAGGTTCCATGTATACAAATCTAATAGTGACTTGCCCCCTTTGTTGATAAAGGAGTTGTTGATCTGAAGTTGTTGGCCAAGCATACAGGATTACAACAATCATGTTTATTTTTTTGGTCCCTTGGTCACATGGCTGTGATGTGTGTTGTAAACTGTCCTTTTGCCCTGGATCTGGGGGGAGAGAGTTATCCTGTGCCTATTGTTGTGTGGGTTTAGTTATAGTTTGTATTATGTGTGGTAGAGTGATAGGGGTTGTGTATTTGCATGTGCCCTGGCTGGTTGCCCAGTGCTTTGGATTGCTGTGTAGATTTGTTGTAGTGCGGCAAGTGCCAGAGTTGGTTACTATTTTGTGTGGATGAAGTTGGGGCACAACCTGTGTTTTTGAATTGTTCTTATCTTTGGGGGTGAGGGCCAACTATTGTTGGATGGGTTGTAGGTGAACTGATGATGTGAAGTACACACTTTTCCAGTGGGATTGAGTTACAACCAGTGTAGGTGGAAGTGTATATTTAGAGAGGTAGGTGAGGTCCAATTTCTGATAGGTTAGGCATGGCATCCTAGTTGTCCATGGCTGCACAGTGTTGTAATTTAATTGTAAACTGTTTTATTGTTTGTATTTTATTTATTGGAGGGAGGAATGCTGCAATGTAAAGTCCTGTGAGTGTGCACGCGCACTGGCGCTGACACAGAGGCAGTAAGTAATGACAGGTAAGCTGAGCAGATGCAGCACGCGTTGTGGCTGTTCTTCCTTATAACATGTAATTTATAGTCCTAATAAATCGCCCATCTTTTGTAATGAGCTGGTTCTGTTTCTTTGGTAAAAGGGACATTGTTCATTTCATAACCCCGGGGCGGCACCTCAGACACCTAGACTGGTTCACCTTTGTCTGGTTTCTGGGTGCCAGAATACTGCTGAAAACAGCATGCTGAGCTGAACTGCTGTGTATGCCTGGGCCTTAAGCATTCCGGGAAGAGCTTAATTTGTAAAATAATAAGTGCCAGGGACCATGATATTTGTCAGGAGGCCACTGCTGCTGGTGCCACTTCAGGTCCTTGCCAGTGCTGCCAAATTCCAGTACCTCTAACATCTACTTGACATTACAGTCCAACAAATGTTACAATTTGAACTGTGCTGGGTAACACAAACCTGATAGAATGGCCTGAGCATTCTGGTATTATTATTTTTTGCATTATTATTTTTAATCCTCATCATCTTTATTCGCCAAATTTGCCATAAAAAAAACATAAAATACAAAACATCGATACAATAAAAGCGTTTCAAAACATCTTAATAAATGTTAAGATAAATACAGACAAATAGTAGCATATATGAGGTTACAAAAGTATGGAAAAGCGATACATGATAGTAAAAGATCCAAGATCTCACTAAAAAAGATCATGAAGTTCATAAGATAACAACCAGTTATGTGGTGCAAACATGGGACCTTGTGCATAGTCTATGAACAATCAATCAATCAGGGAATTGTAAGCGCGCTACTCAACCGTGAGGGTCTCAAGGCGCTGAGGGGGGGGGTCCGCAGATCTGTTTAGCCGAAGAGCCAGGTCTTGAGGGTCTTCCTGAAGGTGTTCAGGGAGGGAACAAACTGAGTTGCCCCTTCTGTGTCTCCACATTTGCAGAAGAACGTGAAGTACAGCAAATACAATTGACTGTGCTGTGTTAGATCTAAGGGGCATATGTATGAACAAACCGTTTTGCGAGTCCTTAATAGCGATTTTTAGCGAATCGCTATTAAGGACTCGCAAAATGGAATGTATGTAGGAATTGCAATAATAATTGTGAATCCTTAGTATTCCTTAATTGCGAATCGCAAATTGCGATTCGCAATTAAGGAATACCTTCCCATTCATTCCCATGGGCCTAGAGGCCCATAGGAATGAATGGGCAGACATTCGCAATTTGCGAGTACCCATTAGGTACTTGCAAATTGCGAATGCAATTTCAAGGGTGCAAGGGTGTCAAAAGGACACCCTGTTGCACCCCTGAAATATGTATGTGTGCACATGTGGCGCACATACATGCCCTAAGGGCATGTATGTGCACCACATGGCACTTTGAAAAATGCAAAAAAGTGCATTTTTCAAAGAAATCGCAAATTACTACCAACTTGAAGTTGGTGGTAATTTGCGATTTCTTAGGGCAAAATCGCACTACTTGGGTGCTTCCTGCATTGCATTTAAGGAATCGCAATTTGCGATTCCTTAAATGCATTCGCAAAATAGGGAATCGCAAATTTTGCGATTCCCTATTGTGCGAGGGCCTTTTTGGGATGATACATCCCAGAAGGCTTTTTCCCGTTCGCAAACGGGCCGATTCTGAGAATTGGCTAGTTTGCGAACGGGAAAATGGCTTCATACATATGCCTCTAAGAATCCTGGAGCAGTGGCAGCTCCTCTGCAATGGCGGAGGAGCATCGCCCCACTGGATCTGAGCCAGCAAGTGAAAAATACAACAATATCTTACTTAGTATCATTTTATTTTTCATTTGCCTGCTCCGAGCCAGCTTGCGCAGGGAAGGTGGAGCCGGCATGGGAGGGGGAAGGAGGAGTGCTATGTGCACTTTTAAGTGCGCATGTGTGTTTGGCCGGCTATCTCAGGCCGTCCAAACACACATGCCCACTTAGGTTTCTCCAGCCCGGCTGTATTGAACAGCCAGGCTGGAGAAACCCCCACAGACTCCCTGTCCTGAGCGGAGCGTCTTTTCAGCCCGCTCAGGCCAAGCTTCTGTAAACTATCAATGAGGCTGATTGGCCGATAATTGGATGGAAAGGACCTTAGGCCCTGTTTGTAGATTTGAATGAACTTAGCCCCTGTCCATGTATGGGAGGCATTAATAGCCTGTCCATTATACTATTAAAATACAGGGCAAAGTAGGTGCTCCATATATGTTTCTCAGCTTTACACAAATCCCCCAGAACCTTGTCCAGCCCTGGTGCCTTCCCTGGGGTGATCCAATCAATTGCATTAGCAACTTCACTTGCGGTGTTGGGCACTAACCCTGGTTGAGCAACCCTCCACTACCGTTTCTACTAATGCAGCCGTGCCACCTTCATGGCATGACACAGCTGCAACTTCGGACACCTGGCTAAATGTACTTGCAGCTATTCCTGTGACCAACAATTTATCCAGCTCATTTCGCCCCACGTCACAGGCTTAAAGACTTGTGAAGTGGTCGACCCAAGAGGCAGCCGTTATATTACAAGTCAGAGATACATCAGGATCTGGGCCCTATCAGCTAGGATCTGCCAAAAAGAGCAGTGATCTTTCCCTTTTACTATCTGGAGTAGTGATTCCTATTTGTCCAGTTCGAATTCCCTTTTGGCCTTGACTATTGCGTCCTTATAAGAGGCCCTAGCTTCCTGAAATCGAAATCAGTCCCCATTTTTAATAGCAGCTGTCAAAGCGCACCTTGTTAGTCTGCAAGCCTTAGTATACCACTGGGCAACTTTGGCCCGTTTAGGGAGAGACCTAGACTCCACTCTAAAATTTAAGGAGAAAAACAAGGAATTATGGATGGCATTATAAACCTCTCAAGAGGCAGCTGAAAGAGAGTACCTCATACAATTGTGTCTGGATGGTTGGAGAGGCAGCGATAGCACTTGATTTGAACCTGCGGTGATTGCTAGTAGGAAAAAGCCTCCGATCAGATGGTTCATAATCATGGGATGGACTCATGGAAAGATCCAGGGCATTATGGTCACTATCCTGCCGCAACACCACCTCCATATCTACCACTCACGGCCATAGCCTAATTTCCATCAGTATGTAATCAATGTAACTAGTCCCTCCTTGTCGATTAAAAGTATCATTCCCTTCCCTATCTGACAGTGTTCTCCCATTGCAGGCACTTAAGCCATTATTAAGAGTAAAACCATTTAGTTGCAAGGCAGGAACAGACCATTTTTTAAAAGGTGCAAGAGAAACCCCAGGGACAGCCCATGCTTCGTCCTCTTCTCTACTAAATATGCCGGTGGCAATGCCAAAGGTTCAAAATTGCAATTGAGATCACTCACTACAATTCTGTAAAAATCAACTGAAAGAGATGGAAGATAGGCATTAATTATATCGATGGCAGCTAGGTTGGAATTATTAACTTCATTCTGCAATGGACATTAAAAAAACATAATGAGACCCCAACAGAAAATTGCAAAATTTCACACAATACATCGATTACTTTGGTAGTACAGATAAAGGTGGTTTTGATCCATTTGCAAGGCCCCCCGATGGCCGGTCTTTGCCAGAGCAAAAGGCAGGTCGGTCAAAACTAGCAAACCCTGTCCGAAACTCCGGGGTGACTGACAAAGTTTCCTGGAACTTGCATATATCAAAACGGTCCACAAGGGGGCGTGGCCTGACGCCGATGGAGACGGGCGCCTGAATCTAGGCTCCCGCCGGTGATCCCCTTCCCAGTACCATCCTGCCCGATACAGGGAGCCCCCAGTTATCAAAACCGACTCCCATAACGTCGGAACTGCGGGGGATCGCGCACAGCAGAGACACAAACTGGCATTAGCAGGGAAAGGAGCAACCCGAGAGTCGGACCGCGGAGCAGCGAGGATATACAAAATGGCGGCCACGGCCCGATTCACAGACTTAACAGAGCTGCGACAGGGATAGACCTGCACACCCACCGTCGACACCCGCCTTGAGTACTCACCCGGCGAAGTAGCGGTCCTGCCGGTGGGACATGTGGCTGGACGCACAGGGATGCCCGGGGACCGGTGAGGAGGACCGTGGCACAGTGGAGGCGGACTGGCGGACTGGCGCTGGGACCGGGTGAGAGCCCAACCGCACACACGGCGGATCTGCCTGACACCTCCTAAACCCTCGAAGCGGACGGACGACAGTGAGCCCAGCGGGCGGAGGGCAGGAACAGCGCCAGACACGGCGGTAAGGAGAAATATGGCGGGGCAACGGCCTTAAGACAGTGGGAGCACGAACAACAAAAGCCCTGAGCACAGAGCGGAACGCGCCGGGTCCTCCATGGAGCCCTAGACGTCGGGGAGGATAGAACCCCGAAAGGCAGCAGAGCGGGGCACGGACCAGCAGAAGTCCATCCCATACCCCGCGACCGGCAGGGGGAAGACCCGTCGGAGCCCCAGCAACGAGCAACAAGCACTGGGTGATCACTGAAAGCAGCGCACACTGCCCAGGCAGGGACTAGTACAGCATAGAGGGGTACGGAGAGTGGCCGGGTCCTGGCCGATACCTCCCCATAGAGCGGAGACCACTTACGAGGGACGCAGCCGGATATAAGGAACACACACTGAGAGCCGGGCGCCGCAAAGTGATAAACCGCACTCTAACAATAAAGAGTGGGCCTGAAGTTGCAGTACCACAACGGAGCCAGGAACCTCACTAGGCCGAAGGCAACGGGGAGACACCATAGACCCTATTGGGCGGCAACGACTACGCGACCCGGATCTCAAAATGGCGCCAGCGACGATCGGCAAATAGGTGAGACTGCTGCGCTACGGCGGGGGAGGAATACAGCTGAGTACGAGGAGGTGATCGGTCACAGCAGTAGTGGATTCTGAAGAGAAAGTAGGGACTGAGCAGCACGACCCTGAGACCACTTCGGGCCCGAGGAACTGAGAAGGAGATACCTGCAGGTCGGCAGGCCACTGCCGGGCGGCGCAGAAGAGGTGAGGGTACAGAGCTGGCACCTACCTGCTACATAGCAGCAGAGCACGCAGAAACGAACTTGGGACCCAGGGACAGCAAGGGAGGCGTACAGAGTGCACGGTTCACCGCCAACCCACCGCAGGCCCATCCCATTGATCACCGCACTGGGGACAGCGAGTGCCCACTTCGATGGCAACATGGGTCGGATCACCAAGAAACGAGATGCCGAACACCAGGAACCAGCGAGTGACGAAAATGGGGAGCCACGCTCACGCATGGGGACCCGAAATGAAGGGGCGACACCCCACAGAGAGCTATCACTCCACGACATCCTGCAGGCCATAGAAAAATCGCAGACGGCAGTGGAGACCAAGATCGACACAATCCGAGAGGACCTGGGCCTATTACGAGCGGATCATCGAAAACTAGCCGACCGGGTTACGGCCGTAGAGGAAGAGGTCGAAAGCCTAGGGCTACCGGTGACTGCGACCGCACGCAAAGTCACGGACATAGAAAAAAGAGTCCTGGTCCTCGAACAGCGTGCGGAGGACGCGGAAAACAGGGTCCGCCGAAATAACATTAGGGTCATGGGCCTGCCTGAAAAAGTTGAAGGGAACAATATGGTGGCATACCTTGAACACTGGCTGCGCACCGCAGTGGCGGAAGAGGGCCTATCGACGTTCTTCACCCTAGAACGGGCACACAGAGTCCCCGCTCGAGCACCCCAGCCTGGCAGACCACTGCGGCCAGTGGTGGCCCGCCTCCTCTTCTATAAAGACAGAGACCATGTGCTGAGCCAGGCACGCCTCAAAGGACAACTCAAAGTGGACAACAGCGTTGTCCGTATTTTCCCTGATTTTTCCCGAGAGGTGCAACAACAGCGAGCGTCCTTTGTCACGGTCAAAAGGAAACTGCGCCAAATGGGGGTATCCTACTCTATGGTATTCCCAGCCAGACTCCGTATAGTGCGTTCAGGGGGAACCACGTTCTTCACTACACCCCAGGATGTTTGGGACTGCATTGAGGAGCAAGCTCCCCGAGACCGGAGACGGGAAGACAAAAGCCCAGCTGAAAAGGAACCTACACGCTCTCCTGACAGAGGGGCGACCTCAAAGAGCCACCCGACGATGGAGGAGGCGCACCGGGACAGGGCAAGTGCGATCGCAGCGGTGGCCTCACTGAGCACAACGAGCACCCGGGATGCTCCCTTGCATTCCGGAGAGGAACAGAGAGACTCGGACTCTGAGACCAGCTCGAGCAAGGTGGGAGATACCAGTCAAGTCCTACCGCACATAACACCCAGATCAGCAGACGACCTGATGTGATGCAGATCGAGCATGCAAGTACAGCCAGGACTATATTGTGGGGAGGCGGGGAACGGCGCTAGTGTCGCCCTACACAATGTCAAGACGGGTCCCTATACAATTGTATTAGACCTATATACTGGGGGGGGGGGGGAACCGAGGGAGCGGGGAGAACGGCTGTCCTCCAGGCGGACACTGGCTTAGTCTCCATTTTCGGACTCTGACTGTTAAGTAACCCTGGGCGTAGTTTGCGTAGTAGCACTACACGTAGCTACGCGAAGTACATTTTGAACTACACGTAGCTACACAATTTGCGTAGTGCATAGCTGTGCACTTGACTGCACTGTGCAATAATTGCCAAAGGCATCTTGCACAGTGCAAGTTAAGATAAAATAAGTATCTCTGTCTTTATATGCTAAAATGCATATAGTCATTTCACAAAAGTGAAAACAATAAATTAACAAGCAGTGAGAGAGGTGATGATTTTGGGATCCTCCCTAACCTAGGGAGAGAACCAAGCAGATGCCTTGAAAACAAAAAGCACATCTTGTTGAACGATTCGCTGGTGGTCCCATCCTCTTAGGACCACCCCAAGCACAGTTATTGGCAAAAATACAATCCCAACCAAAGGCCCTGCAAAACATTATGGGACGAGATTAGCAGTCGGCAGTGAATATTATAGTATCCAATATCAAAAAAATGCAAAAGCTTCATGAAAGGGTTTCAATGCTTTTGCATTTGACTCGTGAGGGACATCTAGTAACGACTAGTGGAACTGCAGCTTGATGTATTAATAATTTCAATGCTTTTGCATTTGACTCGTGAGGGACATCTAGTAACGACTAGTTGAACTGCAGCTCTTTGTAGAATTATTTTAATATTGGACACTATAATATTCACTGCCCACTGCTAATCTCGTCCCATAATGCTTTGCAGGGCCTTTGGTTGGGATTGTATTTTTGCCCATAACTGTGCTTGGGGTGGTCCTAGGAGGAAGGGACCACCACTGAATCGTTCATCATTATATGCTCTTTGTGTTCGAGGCATCTGCTTGGTCCTCCCCCTAGGTTAGGGGGGACCCCAAAATCATCACCTCTCTCATTGCCTGACATTTTCATTCTCAAAGTTCACTTTTGTGAATTGGTTATATGCGTTTTAGCATATAAAATTGCTTTATCAAAGCATTTGTAGGTGTTGATGATTTAGCTGCTACGCTACGTCAATTAGCACAGTTTTTGCACTGTGCTACGTGCAATTTGCGTAGTAGCACAAACTACTCATGCTCCGTGAGCGTAGCGTAGTACTACGCCCAGGGCTACTCTTAAGGCACGAGAGTGCAAGGTTTGGATGGGGGAGATGTTCTCACTTGTCCTGGGGAGGGGGAGTCGGGATGTTTATATAGTTTTCAGTTGGGGGTACTGCTGTCTACCTCTACGCGGGGTCCCAGGTCATTGCGCGGAGGCTCTCATCCTACGAAAAGGTGGAAAGGCTGATTTGCAATGCCCACTCAGACGGAATATAATCTCCTCTCCTGGAATGTCCAGGGGATGCACTCCATGCACAAACGATACAAAATCTTCTCACAACTAAATAGACGGGGGGTTCACATAGCGATGCTACAAGAGACGCATACATTAGCATCCGAGGGGGTGGCATTACACCGTAGGTGGAGAGGCCAGGCATTCTATACCACGTACTCAGCATTTGCCAGAGGGGTCCTGATCTGGATCAGGGCAGGTGTCCCCTTCCAACACACCGGCCACAAAGTGGACACAGAGGGCCGGTACGTGGAGGTCACTGGGAGCCTAGACGGGCAGGACGTCACACTGATCAATGTCTACGGCCCGAATACAGACCAAGGAACATTCTTTGAGCACTTATCGGGATCCCTGGCTCCATATATGACGGGGTCAATTATCATGGGGGGTGACTTTAACTGTATAGCAGACCCGGCCCTGGACCGTTCACACCCACTGCTTCGAGATGCTCCAGTTCATAGTACGGCTAGGATGTTTAGGGAATGACAATCTCATTGGGGGTTGGTAGACACGTGGCGACGGACGCACCCACTAGACAGGGAGTACTCCCACCTTTCCCACGTACACGACTTTCACGTCCGCCTGGACACATTTCTATGCTCCCCAGACATGCACACCCGACTCCGCAATGCGGAATATCTCACCCGAACGGTGTCAGACCACAATCCTTTATTAATTCGACTGCAGTGGGGACACAAACGACAGCCCATCCCCACCTGGCATCTCAGGCCGGAGGCACTAGAAGACCAGGTGTTCCACCAAGAGATCAAAGAGCAAATCACCACATACTTTACGGACAATGCACACTCCACAGACTCCAGGGTGACTGAATGGGAGGCCTTTAAGGCAGTGGTTAGGGGGCGCTGCATGGCATTATCCATAGGGGTACGACATACACTACTAACTGACGTAAAACGGGCAGATCGAGCGTTGAGGGAGGTGGAACGCAGACGCCCAACCAATCCAGACCTCCGTCAGGAACTGTTCGAGGCGAAGGAGGAGGTGGCTGTACAGGAGGAGAGATTGAGGTGCTTTGGCTACCGGGCACATATGGATAGAACACATGCAGAGAGAGACAAGGCGAGTAGACTGCTGGCGTGGCTCGCTAATCCCACCCGCAGGGAGAACACAATCTTAGAATTGACGGGGCCGGAGGGGCGACATCTATACCGGCAGGACGACATAAATGACAGTTTCCGCGGTTACTACGAGAAACTTTATAGGAGCGCTGGGCCCCGCAGGGAGGGGGAAATAGAGGAATATCTGGCAGACCTCCCGACACATGCCCTGACAGACGAAGACGCATAACTCCTAGGAGCCGAAATCTCGGAACGCGAAATTTGGGTAGCTATTAAGGCACTGGCGAGAGGGAAAACACCGGGCACGGACGGGCTCCCCAAGGAGTTCTATGCAGCATACGCGGACGAACTGACCCCCAGGTTGGTTGAGATGTACGCAGAGGCAAAGGAGAAGGGCCACTTGCCGGGTATGACTAGGGAAGCGGTGGTAATACCGCTGTTGCAGCCGAACAAGTCTTCTTTGGAGTGTGAAGCATACAGGCCATTGTCGATGCTCAACCTCGACTTTAAAATCCTAAGTAAAATATTGGCGACGCGCCTACTCCCCTACATGATACCGCTGGTGCACCAAGACCAGGCAGGCTTTATCCCTCGCCGGAATACAACCCTAAATATCCGCCGACTACTGTCCATCATCGAACTCGGGACGACGGCGGAGCAAGGAGGGGCGGTATTCGCCATCGACATGGAAAAGGCATTTGATAGCCTTGAGTGGGGGTTCCTGTATGCAGTACTAAACAAAATGGGCCTAGGGCAGGGATTTATACGCTGGGTGCAGTTACTATACACTGACCCGGTGGCGAGGGTCCGCACTGGGCGCACAATCTCGGAGCAGTACCGGGTAGAGAGGGGGACGCGCCAGGGGTGTCCACTCTCCCCGGTGCTGTTCGCCTTGGCAGTGGAGCCATTAGCCTGCATAGCGAGATCTGGAGGGGCGTATCGGGGGATCCAGGTGGGAGAGCTACGGCACCAAATAGCGCTGTATGCGGATGACCTCCTACTATTCTTAAACGATGCAGAAGACGATCTGCCAGGAGCAAAGGCTATGATGGAGCGCTTTGGCTCCTTGTCGGGGCTACGAGTGAACTGGCTGAAGTCCAAACTATTCCCTTTGGTGAGGGATGCGCGGCCCCCCCTGAACTTGGGGAATCTGCGGTGGGAACCCTGCTGCTTCCGCTATTTGGGAGTACACATTTTCCACTCTATGGAGGATGTGAATGAAGGCAATGTCGGGAGGGCGCTCCGCTCGCTCAAAGACACTATGGCTTTCTGGGGGAGACTTCCCCTCTCGGTGATGGGTCGCATCTCACTACTTAAATTGGTGGCTCTTCCTCGGCTGCTTTACTTCTTTGTAACACTCCCGATTTGGATATCAGCGGCTTGGTTCCGAGAGCTGGACTCCTGCTTGTCGGCCTTCATATGGGGGTCAGGGCGGAGACGGGTAGCCCTTAATACGTTAAAGTGGCCCAGATTGGGGGGAGGCATGGCGGTGCCTGACATGGAGGCCTACTACTTAGCAGGACAACTACAGAGGTTCACACAGTGGGTGGCGGGAAGCAGGGAGCTGGACAGGGGAGTTCCACCTTTCGCTCCGGACAAGACTGCTGTGTTCCGAACCCTGCTAAGGACGATCAGGCCTCAACAGTTCTGCAGCAATGAACATAGAGTGATAAATCGTTGCTGGGGCAGATGCATGCAGAAAACCAGAACAAGGCGCCCATATTCCCCAGAGATGGCGCTGCCGCTGTTGGAAGCCCTTCCCCATGGAGGACAGTGGCGGGGCCTGGATGATTGGGTTGAAGCAGGAGTGACGACGGTTGGGGACCTTTTCCGGGACGGGGAGCTTCTCTCCTTTGAGGACTTCAGCGCTGACTGGGACATACCACAGGGGCATTTCCTATTATACGGGGCGGTCACGGGAGCGATGAGACGACATTGGGGAGCGGGGACGACGGAACCGCCACGACACACTACATGCGAATACATAAGCTTGGCGGGTGGAACCATCAAGGCTGTGTGATGCCTCTATAGAGCCATAGGGCGGGACTCCATACAACCGCTGGACAGACTACGACACAAATGGGGTGACGACATTGACAGACCACTAGACGACAAGGACTGGGACAATATTTTAGAAAGAACTGCCAAAGTATCTCGAAACGCCCGGTTTAGCCTGATAAGTTTCTATATACTCCATCAAGCTTATCTAACTCCAGAACGTATTAACCGCTACTTTGATGGCGCGGACGCTCGATGCCCGAGGTGTCATGCGCAAGGGGCGACTTTTATGCATATGGTGTGGAGCTGTGCCTCTTTAACGCAATACTGGCAGGAAGTGACACAGGTGACAGCGAGGGTGACGGAGAGGGTGGTCCCCTGCACAGCTACCCACGTGCTGCTCCATTTTTTTCCACACACTGCCAAAACCAAAAACACAGCTAGGTTCCAGGACCTGGCATTTATCCTGGCGAAACGAGAAATAACCAGTAGCTGGAAGAAACCGGGGGGCCCCAACGTGCACAGATGGAAACGAGAGGTGGTGAAATGGGCGGGATGTGAGGGCAGGGTCCTGCTTTGGAATGCACAGCGTGGAGTGGGCAAGCCAGAACGAGCCCAGGCATGGGAGGGGCTGATGGCGGACTTAACAAGAGATGGCGGGGAATCGGAGGCTTCCACCCCAGAGAGACCCCTACAAGTAGAGAACCCCCAGGGACCAGATTAGGACGGAACAACTCAGTAGAGTCAGAGGGCTGGGAGCGCTCACGGCATCGCCACACACAGGAGAGGAAGGGGGTTGCGATGGAAGGTCCCGGCACAGTACAATTACCCACACACCGAACACAAGAGAGTCTACTAGCTGAGCACAATAATGGCCTAGGGGAGACAGCAGTGCGGGGAGGGAGGGGGAAGGGGAGGCTTAGTTTCTGGTTGGGGGAGAGGGGAGGGGGGAATCCTTTTGTATATATGCTCTACTGATGTTAGATAGCAGTGTGACCATCATGGCCAAACATTTGCGAATGGGACCAAGTACGGGTAACAACAGATGCAATTGCTTGGTTGTGTTTATTTTTTATTGCACATTGACACCCTGAAAAGGGTCATGCTGTATGTCAATTAAAAGGCAATAAAATCTGTTTACAAAAATTTTTTAAACGGTCCACAAAGTTACCCCAGTCTGGGCAAACCAGTTACTCGGTGGGGTTGGCCATAGGCGCATACTTCGACACAAACGAAGGCTCGCTGTCTGACCATGGGGCACTTTGGAACGCTTACAAAGCGGTGGTAAGGGGACACTGCCTAAGCCTAACTTGGAGTATACGTCGGCAGTTGGACCGTGAAGCTAAACACATAGAGGACACCCTTATCACCCTCGAAACCGACTTAGCAGAGGGCATTGCCGGACAGCAGGCGCTAGACGATCAAAGACATAAACACGCTGAGGTGATGGAAAGGTTGCGCTGTCTGAATTATGCGGCGCACTCTGCCCGTACTCATGCTTCCGCAGACAGGGCAGGGAGACTATTGGCACGTCTTATACAACAAGACCGAGCGCAGCACCAGACATTGAGCTTACGATCCGGAGCGGGTCAACTGCTGACGCGGCAATGCGAAATACATGTCGAATTTACAGCCCACTACACCGACATATATAAGTCAGTAGTACAGGCAACCCTGGAAGCGCTGGAAGCGTATCTGTCCCAACTGCCCATGCCAATGGTAGATGACTCCCAACGAGCTGAGCTGAATGAGCCACTAACGCTGTTAGAAGTGCAGTTAGCAATCCGGTCACTGGCCACGGGCAAGGCGCCAGGTTCAGTCGGACTGCCAGCAGAATTTTACAAGGCATACCAGGGCACACTAGCCTCGAAATTGCTGGCACTGTATATCAGTGCACAATAGAGAGCTATGTTACCTCGGTCGCTGTGCGAATCCTTGCTTGTCTCACTGCCTAAGCCGGATAGAGATACAGAGCTCATGGGCCCTTACCGCCCACTGGCGCTGCTCAACTCGGACTCTAAAATACTTGCCAAATTATTGGCAAGCAGACTGGCTCCAGTGGTCCCGCGACTAGTGCATGAGGACCAAAACAGGTTCGTACCGCCGCGCAACACCTCTCTCAACTTACGGCGGTTTTTCAGAATCGCCCACTACTCCAGAGAACGCTGGCCGCACTCGGGGCGCCTAGTGTTGGACCTAGAAAAAGCGTTCGACACGCTCGAGTGGGACTTTCTCTTTGCCACCCTAGCCAAATATGAACTAGGGGATTACTACATCAGTCTAGTCAGATTGCTCTACACACGTCCTACGGCTAAGGTCAGGACAGGCCCGTATGTCTCTGAGCCCATCTCCATTGAACGAGGGATGCGGCAAGGTTGCCCCCTTTCCCCGCTGCTATTCGCGCTGGCCATCGAACCGCTGGAGATAGCCTTGCGTAGTACGATGGCAGACTGGGGAATACCACTAGGTGACGGGGTGCACGCTGTGTTGCTTTATGCCGATGACC
Source organism: Calotriton arnoldi (assembly GCA_963921515.1). Classification (NCBI taxonomy): domain Eukaryota; kingdom Metazoa; phylum Chordata; class Amphibia; order Caudata; family Salamandridae; genus Calotriton; species Calotriton arnoldi. The sequence goes on along the minus strand of CAWUFW010002741.1, from coordinate 255,904 downwards.
TTCTGATATATTTGCGGGACCTCCGACAGCCGTGTGATGCAATAGCGAAGGCACTTTCAGATTTTGCCGCTCTGTCTGGGTTGCACGTAAACTGGGGCAAGTCATGCCTTTATCCCTTCAATGATACCACCTCAGATCCCGTGCTGACAGTCAATGGTACGCTGGCAGCAAACTGCATTTCGGTACCTAGGGATTCGGATATATAGAGAGCCACTGGACCTTTTCGAGGGCAATTAAACCAGAACAGTGACGACGCTCCGGGCGCAGATGGCGTTTTGGCGTACACTGCCACTCGCCACTATGGGCAGAGTGGCGCTATTGAAAATGGTGGCACTCCCACAATTGTTATACCACTTTGCAAACCTGCCGGTATACATCAAGCCTATGGTGTTCCGCTCGTTTGAGGCGGACATGAGGCAATTTATTTGGCATGGCAGCCGAAATCGAGTGGTGTTAGCCAAAATGTACTTACCCGTGGATGGTGGTGGGGTGGCAGTCCCAAACATGGAACACTATTACCTGGCAGCACAGCTGCAGTGGGTAGCCCGCTGGATCAGTGAGAGGCAGCTTGCTGACACTGCCACACAACAATCGGGTTATACCCAAGGGCAGATAGTGTCCCTGTTTCACCCGGGCAGGAAGGGGCAGGGTCCCACCCAGCAGCTGGTGAAAGTGGCATATGCCTGCTTCCGGCGCGCCCTACGTCTCACCAGAGAAGTCACCACATATGCACCCTCTCTCCCACAATTGGGCACACCGAGGCAGCGACGAGTGATTACAGCGGTGGAATTGCACACATGGGAGGAAGTGGGGCTCCAGACGGTGGGAGACTTATATATTAAGATGGGTAACTGCTACCATTTGACACGCTCGTGAACAACTATGACCTATCGCAAGGCCAGTTTTTACTACACGCAGCACTCATTAGATCGCTGCGGTTGTTCTGGGGGGACATGACGGAAGAACCAAAAACGCACCTAACACTTCAATATCTACATATAATGGGGTCGGGCCGGCATCTCGTACGGTGGTTGGCAGGGTCATTACGGATACATGCAGCAGTCCCTCTGGTAAAGCTAAAAGAATACTGGGATGCAGATCTGCAGAGACAAAGCACAGATCGGAAATGGGCGACAATACTAGAAAGCCCCACTTATATACCAAGGAATACCAAGGAATGCCAGGTTTAGGCTAATACAATATTACATACTGCAAAGGGCGTACATGACACCGGCCTCCATCAATAGAATATTCAACCGAGTAGACGCGCAGTGCCCTCGCTGCAAATCGGTGGGAAGTGACCTGATACACATGTTGTGGGCATGCAACAAGCTGACCTCCTACTGGGAATTCATCACAACACACTTAGCTGCACAGACCGCACACTGGAATGGAACTGGGAGGTGTGCTTATTGGGGCTGTACCGGAGACAGAAGAAATATAAGGTGACAACCCGCTTTATAGATCTGGGGCTTATAGTGGCAAAGCGCCTAATTACCAAGCGCTGGAAATCCCCTGACCCCCCCATCAGTGAAAGCATGGTACCACTCCATGATCTGCTGGGCACAGGCAGAAAGAGTGGCGCTTCGGAGAGAAGATGCCATTGGCATACGTAAGACGCCTTTAGCCGTGGCCTGGGACACAATACTCACAGGCCTCCGAAGCGCGTGGCAGGAGCACACGGAGACACAGGGCTCATCCCAAGCAGCGAGGGAGACGCAAGAGCACGCGGTGCGGTCCCAACAGTAATTAGAGCTTCCCCCCAACCCCCTTCGCACCCCTCGGACATTAATCCAGGCGCAGAACATGGACAACACGCACGCAGCAACCCTTGACATGTATCCAAGGTAACAGGCATTGAAAAATGGGGCTTAAGATAACGAAACAAAGGCGACGCACGATGTGGCAGGATCTATATATCGTACACAGCAGCAACAACACCACCCGCACCTAATATCCCAGCGCAGTGAGATGCTCTCCCCCCTTACCCCTAGCCCCTATCCTATTGTTCTCCCCCCTACAGGCTAACATGTTATTACCAGCAAAGCGGGGTACACCCTAGAGATAGATTTGCAGACCTAAACTTATGTTGCTATAATAAATCCAGTACCCTGTTTATCTTCGGTTCCAGATTCGATAAGGGCAGTCCAAAGGGTTATCACACGTGACAAAAACTGTTTATAAGAGAGACAAATATGCAATTTCTGTTGTTTGTAACTGCTGTAATACATGAAAATTTGTAAAACCAATAAAGACATTTAAACAAAAAATAAGTGCATAAAATAGTAATGATGGACTAAATGGAACAGGTAAAACAGAGGGGAAAAAGAGTGCTGAAATGAGTCAGGGAGGATGTTAATGGCTACGTTGAGCTACTTTGACCATGGCTGCCTTAACCACAGCATTGTGTAAGACTGTTTCCCTCTACGGAACATTAATTAAATGGTGTGCATCCTATGGATTCAGGAGAAGTGCTTATCACCAAATCCTATTGCCTTGACGGTTTGGGTTTCATAGACCCAGAAGATGTATTCCAATTTACTCACCTGGCTTTTTGTCTTACATTCACAGCAAGCTTTTTTCAATGCATGAAGAGCAAATGCTTGGAGGCCGAGAGTTATATTTTTTTAAGATGATATCCTGGTATTACGAAAGTCAGTTGAAGAACCCAACGTGGCATCAAATTAAGTGTTTAATAAGTTGGGAAAGGCTTGTTGGATGTACATTTCTGGAGGAAGAAGTGGAATGCCTAGGGGATACAACCCCAGCTGAGGGTGTGAGACCAAAAACAGACAGTAGATGCCATCTAAGGGGCAGCCGCACTGGTAGTCAAAGGTTACTTAAGCTGTTTTATGAGTCTAATAGAATATTTTGTCAGATTGGTCAAGGATTACACAGATAAGACAGACAAACAACAGATACTGTCATGAAAGTGCAAATCGTATGAGTGGGAAGATGTCAGCATAAGGCTTTTGAGGAAATTAAAGGCATTGCTGTCATATTCAATAACCTGTGTGGTATCCGCCTCTTAAAGGTGTCAGTATGGTAAGGAAGGAAAATAAGTTACATCTCTGCTCCACCACACTGAATGGCTGGAAAAAGGAAATTTATACAGCCCTCACCCACACTGGTAGTGGCATGCTTCATCATCGGGTTCACCCCGACTCCAAAAGGTAAGGATGGGCTCGACCATATTCCAGGGAGCTCTTTGAAGAATTCTTTGTTTTTTTGGGGTTATACACTATTAGATCAAATTCCTCACCCACCCCAAGGTATGCCTTTATTAGTAGGTGGGGTGGGAAGAATAAAACTGTAAATACACATGGCAAGCAGGATGTTGTGGTCCTATGACCCTGGTGCTAAAACACCGACATGTTTCTGACTTACACTATTGGCCTAACATATGTCCTGGGTATTCCTCAGGGAAAAGAAAGTAACATGGTTCCCCCAGTGGTGCACCACTGTACAGATTTTACAGGTAATGCGTAGCATGCAAAGGTAAGCTTTTGCATGAAGGGAAAAAGTGGTGTGCTTGCCGTTTTTGAAGTACCTGTGAAGAAAAAAAGAAGAAATACCAGTTTTTTTTAGACATTATCTGTATAGCGTGTATTGGCTTTGTAGGCATGCGTATAACCTATTATCAGAATGCTGCTGTAAACTGCCAACATAGATATTAGTTGCGCTCCTAAACTTCAGGTGCCGCATTTTTGCATTAACGTGTTTTTAACGTTCTGCACTTGTGATGCTAATATGGTGACAACAGTATCTCAGCTCGGTGCTGCTAGTCATATGTCTGAATTTCAGATTAAGCTCTGTCTTCGGTACGACAAGTGTACCGTGAAATCATTGTGAAAAACAGTCATTCCTGTGAAGTAAAATCCAACAAACTGACATGCACATTTTGATAAAAGCACTGCTGACATATTGACACCCTTTCATTTTTAAGGGAAAATGTTTTGCCACTGCAGATGTGAGCACCAAAGGCAAGGGTGCGTTGGAATACATTTCTACAAGGGTAAGTTGAAAATACTGTTGTTTTTTTTTTGGTTAATGAGAGGGAGGCATTGGGATGTAATTATACTGCGAACAGACCATAAACCCTTAAATAAAGTTTTAAAACCAGATGGCTGCCTCACCTGGTTTTACGACTTTATTTAAGGGATTATGGCTAGCAAGGACTATAAGATTATAGCTGCTCTTTAGAATACACCCTAAAGTGGCAAAACAGGATGACTGATTGTCTTACCAGATTGTCAGAATGAAGAGGTAAATCTGTTGAAATATTCAAGACCAAAGAGGTAGTAGCTAACAAGCAAGGCGGCATGCTTTTAAGGGAAGAGTAGACAAGGGTAGATGGGGAAGACAATGTTTTAAGAGAAGTTAAGTCTATGGCGGGGAAAGGGTGTAAGAGAAAGCAGTATAACAGTCAGTGTAGGATCATTATTCCTAATTTTCATTGAGCTGTTGGTTTGTGGTGAGGGTCTAGCTGTGCGATGGTATAGGTTTGTGCCTCCTGAGAATTGTCTTATGAAGGGCAATTGGGGTAAACTGTGACTATGGAACGTGTCGAAGGGAAATTCTGGTGGCCTGGCCTTGATGGACAGGTTACGAAAAGGGCTGAAAATTGCAGCATGGGTAAGGAAGAAGAGAAGAAACTGACAGTAGGTGAAGGGTCAGTTCAGCAGGTTAAAGACACAGGTGCCCCGTGGATCAAGGTTTGTCTAGATTTTATCTGGCCTTTGTGAGTCTGACAAATCATTTGCCATTGTTATTGTGGATGTACATTTGAAGTTGCCTGAGGTGGTGTTCCTGAGTGAGGTAACTGCTGCCAACACAAAAAGTGTTTTAAGGAACGTGTAGGAGAGGAGGTTTACCCACACACACAGTGACAGATAATGTTACACAAATAAACTCTCACAAAGTGATCTATGTTCTGGGGGGTATGGTGTGAAACATAGTATAACCACCGTACACAATCCCCTAGCCAGTGGGGCAATTTTAACAGGCAAATAGTTTAGTATGTGGATGCCATTAATGGCAGGAGAACCTTAATGGACATTAATGTCTGCACCACGAGAAAGAATCTATGGGATGTACACCATTTTTCTTGATGAGGGGAAGAGAAGCAGGAAATGAGTCAGAAAGACATCAGTGCAAGAGTGACTCCAGTTGGGTTGGCATGGGTGATTGGGTGAAGGTGAAGCTAGTAAGGGGTGAAGGTGAAGTTAGGAAGGGTTACTGTTGGCTTTTCCAAGTTTAAACAACCATCTAAAGTAAGGATGGTGAAAGGGAAGTTTGTGGTGTTCGAGAAAGGTCAACAGTGGAACAGTAGGTGAGTAGCTCTACATCAGAGGGATGGTGAGTGCTGAGAAGCAGAGGGAGAAAGGGACAGATGTAATGAATGAGGTTGGTAAATGACAAGCAAGGCACTAGGGGTCAAGTAGAGCTGGGAATTGGTGGTGAAATGTGTGTGATGCAGGAGGGAGGGGATGGAGGTATGGGTCAGTGAAGAGGCAAATTGGAGAAGTAGTTGAGGAGGCCAGAGCCTTCCTCTGAGCAAAAGGTTCTCATTAGGTCAGACCGAGGTAGAGCTAGGAGAGCTCCAGTCAGATTGGAGGGTTACCTTTTTGGGGTTGATCTATTTGATATTTATTCCTCATGGTGCCTTTTACTTTATCCTATGTTTTGTTTGCATTATTAAGTAACATGGGTTTTTACAGAGGTGCTGTTGAACATTTCTGCACAGGCTTGTTTTCTTTTACAGCTGTGCTCCCACTTCTGGTTTACTCTGTTTATCTTCTTAGGTTAGAGGTTCTGTTATAATAAGAAGAAGAGATATGTTGTAGCTTTATGGCACTCTGTGAGGTTCCACACTCTGACTAAGATTACGATGTCGGGCGGACCATCTCGGTCCTGGGACCGACCAATCTTCGGTCGGCGGTCCCAACCGGCTCATTACAATGCGACCGAACAGTGTTCGTTCGCATGCTCCCTTTTCTCAATGGGAGCTCGTAGTACGGCCATAAACTGGCCGTAACACAAGCTCCTATTGAGAAAAGGGAGGTGCAGTTCATCCCTGCACCCCGTGGCAGGCACCTTGTGGTGCAGTGATCAACAGGGGGGCACCATAGGTGGCCCCTCGGTCCCCAACTGGAGGCCGCAAGCACAAGGGGTCCCTGCTGGGGGCCCCAAACAAGGCTTTCTGACATGGTTTGCATGTCAGACAGGCCGGCATGGAAACCATGCCGCAAACCATGTATCGTAATCTCAAGTGCGGAAAGGCCCACCCTTGAGATTACTGGCCGGCTTCCCACTGACTGACGGGCTACTAGAGCCTGTCAGAAGCCTGCCAGAATGACTGGCCGGTTTACTTTCCTACCGCCTAGATCATAGTTAGGCGGTCGGAAAGTAAACTGCAGGGCCAATTACGATGCTGCCCTGAAGGCTCCGACCGTCGGTCGGAGCCATAACGGGCCGCATCGTAATCGGCCCCTCTGTGTTTAAGATCTCTGTGGGAGTACTGTGGTGTCAGATGAGAAGCAGGCTGGCCTACAGTTCGCCATGGTCAGAGAGTGTTCATGAAAAAATACTCTACATCATCACGGTGAAGTTTGCCACAACACCAAGCTATCTCAAAATTTGAGAGAGCCCCCTGGGGAGTCTGCTTCGTGATCCCTTTGATCAGTTGGTGCCTGTCCACTCCCCTTGCTCACTTTGCACTGGATTCAAGCTAGCCTGGCTAATGAGGGCTGTTAGCCCGAAACCGGTCCCAGGATGCTTGTTTCCGGTTCAGGGAAGACCTGGCTTGGCAGTTCGGGCTGGACTGTTCCCATGAGGCACAGGGTCAAGACTGATTTGCATATAGCTGGGTCTGAACTGAGGTGGCGAAGTGAGCTAAAGAATGATGATGGATTCAACCCAGATCTGTGACTGGGGGGTCAGTGTCTGAAAAGTTTCAGCGCTCCGTACATCATCTCCTTGTGTTTGCTTCACTCCCCTTCTTTGTACAAAATTTGAAGATAGAAGACCTTTTTATTGACTTACTGCCAGTATCCCCCAGAACTAGATACCTGATGCCCCTCCCTATCCAGCTAATTGTTTTCACAGTGAAAGTGGAAGGGGCTCTGCAACCAAGGTGTCTGCACCAGATACTCAGTGTTACTCTATTCCCTCCTGCCCCCCAAAGCTAGGACACTAACAAATCTTAAACCCAAAGATGAAGCGTGGACCTATCGACTGTTTATGTATTTATTTCCATACATGAAGGTCCCATCACCAGACTGGCACTGGACTGGTCCGCTTATCTCCAGCTTGCGTCTGCCGCTCACATTCCATTCCCTAGTAGAATGGAGCCTTCATCATGGCACGTTCTTTACCACCAATGAGAGAAGCTTACAACAGTTAGGAAGCCTTAGACACTTGTTTCAATGTGCTGTTGTGTCTTGGACTACCCGGTAAGGAGAAAGCCGTGGCCAAGAGGACAATGAGCAAAGATGACCGGATATAGACCTGTTCCTAGAAAGCTTCAAAGAAGTAATCATCTCAGAGCCGCAACGATCTTGTAGCCTAGATCACAGTGACTGAAGTGGGCATGGTCAAACTGCTGTCTGGATGCTGAGAGTGAATGAAGATGCAATAGAATGCTGGGATGTGTGTGTGTGGAGAGGAGGTCTGCAGAGTCACAGCTGGAGGGAGCCTTGACTACAGCTATGTCCCTAATGTTAAACCTAAGAGCCTAGCATGTTAGTAAAGAAGGCACCTTCCTTTTATCTGGTATCTTCTTTATTTACATGTTAGGCCCTTAGGCACAGCATAAGGTCTGTAGCTGTACTCAGGGCTTCACTTCCCAGCAACTGTCTACTGCAGGGGTTCTTAACCTTTAGATTTTTATGGACGCCCACTTAATCACTACTACAAGTCAGGGACTCCAGGCTTCTAGGATTTGAACCTCAAAACAACCCCTCCCCCACTCAAATAAAAAAAAGTAAAATATATATATATATATATATATATATATATATATTTCCCAAAGTTGCACCAGCAAGTTAAAGCCGCACTCCAACTCCAGGTAAGGAAACAACCTTTATTTTATGATAGCAGGCAGCTTCCCATTCCGTTCATATGTCCCCAGGCTTAACGCTTCCTTACCTGGAGTTGGAGTGCGGCTTTAACTTGCTGGTGCAACTTTGGGAAATACTTGACACGGCGCGCTCCAGGCCGTGAAAGCGACGCACCCCCCCACCGCAACATCAAAAGGGGCCATGCGGGGTGAATCTTCTCCTCGTGTTATGGCGCTGCAGGTTCTTTTAAGTGAGCAGGCAGAGTCCTATTCGTGAGCCCAATGTGGGCTGTAAATGGTCCCCATAAAAATTGCTTCAAATCGGGCCCACAGGAGGGCATAAAAGGTGCGGAAAAAGAACCACAATTACCAGCGTGCAACGGAAAGAACTGACATTAAAGGCACACCTGAGGCCACTAATTCAAAGTGAAAAATGCGCAGGGTAACATGGGAAATGCACAGAACGTTCCGTTTTGAATCAAAGGCTTCTGATGAAGAGGACAGAATCCTTGAAACGCGTTAAGCCTGGGGACATATGAACGGAATGGGAAGCTGCCTGCTATCATAAAATAAAGGTTGTTTCCTTACCTGGAGTTGGAGTGCAGCTTTAACTTGCTGGTGCAACTTTGGGAAATACTTGACACGGCGCGCTCCAGGCCGTGAAAGGGACGCAACCCCCCACCGCAACATCAAAAGGGGCCATGCGGGGTGAATCTTCTCCTCGTGTTATGGCGCTGCAGGTTCTTTTAAGTGAGCAGGCAGAGTCCTATTCATGAGCCCAATGTGGGCTGTAAATGGTCCCCATAAAAATTGCTTCAAATCGGGCCCACTGGAGGGCATAAAAGGTGCGGAAAAAGAACCACAATTACCAGCGTGCAACGGAAAGAACTGACATTAAAGGCACACCTGAGGCCACTAATTCAAAGTGAAAAATGCGCAGGGTAACATGGGAAATGCACAGAACGTTCCGTTTTGAATCAAAGGCTTCTGATGAAGAGGACAGAATCCTTGAAACGCGTTAAGCCTGGGGACATATGAACGGAATGGGAAGCTGCCTGCTATCATAAAATAAAGGTTGTTTCCTTACCTGGAGTTGGAGTGCGGCTTTAACTTGCTGGTGCAACTTTGGGAAATACTTGACACGGCGCGCTCCAGGCCGTGAAAGCGACGCAACCCCCACCGCAACATCAAAAGGGGCCATGCGGGGTGAATCTTCTCCTCGTGTTATGGCGCTGCAGGTTCTTTTAAGTGAGCAGGCAGAGTCCTATTCGTGAGCCCAATGTGGGCTGTAAATGGTCCCCATAAAAATTGCTTCAAATCGGGCCCACTGGAGGGCATAAAAGGTGCGGAAAAAGAACCACAATTACCAGCGTGCAACGGAAAGAACTGACATTAAAGGCACACCTGAGGCCACTAATTCAAAGTGAAAAATGCGCAGGGTAACATGGGAAATGCACAGAACGTTCTGTTTTGAATCAAAGGCTTCTGATGAAGAGGACAGAATCCTTGAAACGCGTTAAGCCTGGGGACATATGAACGGAATGGGAAGCTGCCTGCTATCATAAAATAAAGGTTGTTTCCTTACCTGGAGTTGGAGTGCAGCTTTAACTTGCTGGTGCAACTTTGGGAATATATATATATATATATATATATATATATATATATATATATATATATATATATCATAACAATGTTTTAATTTTAATGAGAAAGGTGGAGATTTTCAAAATGTGTTTGAGTTTCTAAAAGAAAAAGTGAAAAGCCAGACTTTAGCATATCACTCTTTTTTGCTTGTAATTCATTGTCTCTATGTTGAATAATACCAAGGCATCAACCGAGTGGTACCACTCGCTTTGCTTGGGATTCTGCTTTGTTCGCCTGTGCCGGTCTACTGATGCCGCCGAAGACTTCTAGGGGCTCCAAGACCCGCGGACCACTGGTGTGTCCCGGCAGCCCTATGAGGGCTATTCCAGCTGCTGATGGTGGGTCTAGTGCTGGGTCTGGAGGACGACGACCCACAGCGGGAACCGCAGGAACCGCGACCGGACAGCCTGGAGCCGGAGAACAAGACCGAGACGGCATCTCTCTGCGGGGGCGGCGAACAGTTCCTGCTATCTTTAGAACGCAGAGTACCAAGACTAAGGTACTGCGCGAATCCCCATCGAGACTGAGGCATCCCCCAAGGATACAACACTGCAGGCTAATCTGGCAGACTCCAACATTGTTCCTTCATGCAGCGAGTCTGCGATTCAAGATCCGGCAATAGAAACGCTCGTGCCTAGGGGCGAACAACTCGCTAAGGGGAAAAGTTGTATGGAGAGTGATGGACAAAATAAGCGGGCAAGCACTTTGGTCACTACCGAGTGCCTTTCCGAAATTGCTGAGACAATCCAGCCAGATAAATGCATTATGGGAGATGCAGTCCAGTCAAATTCCCAGATCACGGATTCCACTGTCCAGAATACTACCAACAAAGTGTCTGATAAGGAGAGCCCCAGCCCACAATTATTACCGACAGAAGAATTAAGAGCTGCTAAAGAGACGGATTCAGGGGATACGTTTTACTCATTGTCTGATCATTCGGATTTTCTGGCGATGATAGCCTTGGTAAGGACTGGGCTGGGGACGACAGTGACAGCGGCAGCCTTCGTTGGGAAGATGAAGGAGATAAGTCCTCGCTCATGCCAGAAACGGTTCGTAAACTGGGGAAAAATAATGGAGCTGCCTATGAAAATGGCTCAGGTGTGGCTGGCTCTATGTCTTGGGACTATTCTTTTTCACCCACAATAGACGGACGGGTGGTGCAGGATGGAGGCGCTCCTTTAGTGAAAAAGGAAGTCAGCTCAAATGAGTCTGTAGAACCTACGGAAATCACACTGTCAACCATATACCAAAGCATTATGGCACATCGTGAGGAGACCGGGACGGAGAGCTCCCGTACTCACGGCGCATGTCGTAAATTGCAGAACTCTATTCGCCGGGTGACTAAGACTTGTTCTGATTTCTCTGTAAGAATCAGTGAGGCAGAAGCCAGGATATCCCTGCTGGAAGATGAGTTGGCCGCACAAAAGATTATGACGGAGTCTATGAAAAAGATGAAAGAGGAAACACTCTGGAAATTGACTGATCTCGAAAATCGCTCCCGGAGGAACAATCTACGAATTTTAGGTATTCCGGAGGGTAAGGAAGGGGCCGACGTCCGACAGTTCATGATTGAACTTTTTGAAGAAGCATTCCCAGAACTGAAGCAATGGGATTGGAGAACTGAGGTGCAAAGGGCCCACCGCTTTCCTTTTTTTCTACGCAAAAAAGGGGGACAAACGGACAATTGCCCCAGAGCGATTCTCATATGCTTAAATAATTTTCTAGCCCGTGAGGCACTATACGATTTGGCGCGGCCTGACAAGAAAAGGGCTGGAAAGGGGTGTGGATTTTTTGTAAGACCCGATTTTTGTCAGGCGACTGTTGAAAAAAGATGGCAATTACGCCAGTTAATCCCACAGTTTCAGGCTAATGGAGCTCAGGTCTTCCTGCTTAATCCAGCCAAGCTGAAGGTGGTGTCTCAGGGCGTAACACATTTCTTTTTGTCTGAAGTTCAGGCCAAAGAATTTATGGCTTCAATGCAATAATTTGTAGGATTAGAGTCCGGCTGATGTGGAATTCCCCCTCCAGTGGGTGGGCTTTCTTGGCTTTCTTGGTGAGCTGTATGGTCAACGAATATTAGGTGTATACAATAATTTTCATTATTCTTTTCCTCTTTTCTCTGGGATCTTTATTAAGGCATGTCTTTTCGGGTTGGGGAGGTCAAGCTCTTGTGAGGGGGTGATGGTCCAGCTCAGCATCACCAGGGACCGATGGTCCTTAAGCCTTATGTGGTGGAGGGGTGGGGGGGGATCCATGGGAGGTTCCAGGATGGAGGGGTGGTGGGGGGGACACTGGGGTCTGGGAGTGCGGGGGGGTGCACAATTGTTACGTAATTTGTGTAGTCATGGTGAACGTCTTCTTATGCGAATGAAAATATTTAATAGTACTAAAAGCTATCTGAAATGCTTGCATTGTCCTGTGAATCTTGAGAAAAAGTCAGTATTACATAAGGAAAATGTATAGAAGCGGTAAAATACGTATTTGCTCTCTAAATGTCTGCGGTCTCAATGACCGGAAAAAAAGGAATTTATTAGCCAAACTGCTACGGCATATGCAAATAGAGGTGCTGTGCATACAAGAAACTCACATCCCTTGGAGTAAAAGAGATTGGCTTAGAGATCTGGGTCTAGATTTATTGGCAAATACACGTCAAGGAACCTTGCTATTCTAGCAAAGCACAGTGCCATAACCTGCAAACGTACGAAGGAGGATAAAATGGGGCGGTGGGTGATTTTAGAAGCAGTTATTAATGGCACCCCATTTTCAATCTGTTCCATATATGGTTCCAACTTGGATGATCCTGAAATCATGAACTATCTGAGTATAGAATTAGCTGGTTGGCCATATCCGCTAATTCTCTGTGGAGATCTTAATATTCATTTAGAAAGCAGCTTTAATCTTGCTGGTAGTCTTCCGTATCAAGGAAGAAAAGGTAAGACTTTCAGATCGCTACAGGGGCTAGTTAGGGAACACAGACTTGTGGATGTGTGGCATAGACATAGACCGGGGGATCCTGGCTTTACTTTTTTTTCCGCCCCTCATAGCAAACTAGTCCGTTTGGATTATTTCTTTATCTCTCATCAAACTGCTGAAAAAGTTAATATTGAACTCCTCCCAAGAATTATATCTGATCACAAGCCGCTAATAATTGAGCTTCCGACCAGCGGTTTTATTAGAGCTCTGCCGACATGGACCTTTGATAGAAAGCTATTGATGGATCAAACTTATTGCACATATATGGCCAAATGGATTATTGACTTTTTCAATATAAATAGAGGCTCAGCTCCTGAAACTATAGTTTGGGACTCATTTAAGGCCGCTTTGCGTGGGGAGACTCTTAGCTTTTCTTTATATCGTCAGAAGATGGTACAGGTAAAAATCAGAGGATGGATGGATGAATTACGCCTAGCAGAGATGAAGCTTATAGGGCTTATTCGGGAAGCTAAAAAGGAAAATAGATGATTGTCAACAGTGTATTGCGGCCACTAAAGCTAAAATAAATCAATTCTTTGGGGAAGAGATAGCCACGAAATTTGTACAACATAGAGCTGATATTTATGAACTCGGGAAAACACTGGGAGACTATTGGCCAAACGGATACAACAGAGGGGTGGCCAGTCGGATAAATAAAATCCTTGATCAATTCGATCAGATACAGGATTCTCTGACTGAAATTTTGGATGTGTTTCAAAATTTCTATCAACAACTATATACTGCAGAAGGTGAAGCGACTTCAGAGAGAATCACAGAATTTTTAAGTGAGCAATATTCAGCTATAGTCACATCCGAACAAAACGCGACCCTCGCTGCTCCGATTTCATGGGAGGAGATTGAGAAAGCTATAACTTCCTTAGCTGCTGGTAAAGCTGTAGGGCCAGACGGCATCCCCTTAGAGTGTTTTAGAACATTTCGACAAACACTTAAACCTGAGCTTGTGTCCCTATTTCAACTTGCTCAAACTGGACAGACACCTAAATCATGGTTGAAGACTACTATTGTAGTTTTTAAAAAAAGGTAAATCGAACTCGACCCGGCCTCATATAGGCCTATCTCACTTATTAGTGCAGATAGTAAGATCTATTCTAAAATAATTGCTTCCAGGCTGGGGGAAGTTATAACACCATTGGTATCCATTCGCCAACACGGGTTTATCCCCGGTCGGGACACAGCGGATCACGTCAAGAGGGCTATTGCCATTTTTGATTGGGCTCAGGCCACTAAGACACCGCTCGGGATGATCCTGTTAGACGCAGAGAAAGCGTTTGACAGGGTCTCCTGGCGGTTTCTGTGGTCAGTCTTACAATGGAAGGGATTCGCTGCTGAATTCATTCAATCAATACAAGCACTCTATATAACACCTGAGGCTAAAATTTGCATATCTGGACAAGAATCGGAAGTACTCAGTATCAGCAGAGGCACAAGGCAGGGGTGTCCCTGCTCTCCGCTACTATTCTCACTTTATATTGATCCTTTCCTTAATAAATTGGAAACAGATTTGAATATTGAAGCGGTCCAAATCAACGATACCTGTTATAAATCATTGGCGTATGCTGACGATATAGCGATATTTACATGCAATCTAAGGGTCGCTCTCCCAGCAGTGAAAGATCTGGCAGCACAATTTGGCTCGGTTTCTGGATATAAATTAAATCTAGATAAGACTCAATGCTTACACTCAGACAGCTTACCTCCAACAGATATTCCAACTGTATCTGAGGCTACCTACTTGGGGGTTAAGATCACAGCAGCAGTGGAGCGTATACCTGAACTTAATATCTTACCAGTTATTCATACAGTTAATAAGACTTTAGAGAGACTGGATCATTTTCATTTATCATTATATGGACGCTGCAATGTTATTAAAATGTCAATTTTTCCAAAATTTTTATATCTTTTTCGGACAATCCCTCTGGCATTCCCGGCATTCTGTATCGCAAAAGCTGAAAGGATTTGCTTTAGATTTCTATGGGGATATCGTCGGTCTAGACGGGCAATTAAGTGGATGATTCTCCCTAGGTATAGGGGAGGATGGGGGGTACCCTGTTTTCTCCTATATCACTGGGCAGCATTACTGCAGCATATGGGGATACTTGTGGTTGGAGATAGGGTTGAAATACCGGATGCTGTTAGCCCCACTATACATGAGATGCTGCTCGGTGAGGTTGCCAGTCAAAGTTTAGTTAAAATTTTAGAGCCTAGCTATCACAAAAAGACTAAATTTAAAATAATTCAGTCAGCTTATTCAATCTGGAGGAAGATACGACATAGACTTAGGATACCAAACATTAATGCATATACCCCCTTTTCGGCTTCTGGTCTTTTACCAATAATATTTCAAGACCGAGTTATGTTTAGTTGGGGCAACGCAGGGATTAAGGTTTTGGGGGATGTATGTAATGATGGCCAAATAGCTTCATTTATTTCTTTGCAAGAAAAGTTTGGACTTTCTAAGAGAGATTTTTTTAAGTTCTTACAGATTCAGAGCTTTTTGGGCACAATTGGGCAAGGGGGCGAATGCTAATTTGAAAGAGATTGGCCTGATAGAACTGCGGAAACGATCACGTATTGGGAAAATATATCAGACACTACTGGATGTGTTTCCCGATGATTTAACAACTCAAAGTATCAGCTGGGAGAGAAAATTAGGAAAGGAAGGGATAAATCTGGAGGAATCGCTGGAACTTGCTAATCAGGTGGTCATATCCGGTAGTATGAAAACTCAGCATTTTATGTCAGCTTTTGACCTATATTATACCCCTGCAAAGATATCTAAGTGGGCTCACTCACGGGGTGGGTCCTGCAGTAGATGTGGGTTATGGGCTGCAGATACTGTCCATATGTTTTATGCTTGTCCAGGATTAATACCTCTGTTAAGTGATCTGGAATCCTTTCTGAATTCGATTCTTGATGCCCTCGTAATACTTACATCAGATTTAATCATTCTGGGGGTAGAACGAAATGAGGAGGGACATTTTTGTAGAAGACCTGAGATTGGTTTTGTATTTATCGCTATGGCTGTGTTAAGACTATGCATCACATCGCTGTGGATTAGCGCGGACGCTCCAACGTTAATCAATTGGCGCTCCAGGATCTTAGCATTATATAATATTGAATCTTCTGTATATCGTATGCGTGGGCAAAGGAAGTGAGAATGGGGTAAAAAAGTTTGGTCTCCCATCACCAGATGGCTTGGGAAAATTGATTAGCATTTTTAGATATTTTTCTTTGTCCAGGCTCTCTTTGTGCTCTCTTATTTCTGTGTTCTCTTTATTTTCGGCCTTTTCTTTAGCTTCGCTGTGCTTGTATTTGTAATAATGAGTTGTAAAGACAATACAATGTATTCATTTATGGTAAAAGTATATCTGATTTATATATGTATTAAGATGTTCTCACCATGACAAATTAACAATCCAATTCTTTTTGAAAAATCAATTAAAAAAAATATTTTAAAAAAGGCATCAACCGAGGCCACTAAATCGTCAACTCTAGATTCTGTTTGCGGTATTTGCGATTCTCCCACACGCAAGCTAAGGATCGCTGCACTCTTCAAGCTACGGATACAAACTCAATTTTTGGCCTCCAATTTCAAATTCTTTCACATTTACAGAGCATTTTAAAATTAGCAGTTTTGCTTTTTTATGTATATATACTTAAATAGGCTGCTGATATATTTGAATTTTCAAAACATTCGCAACCCCCCCCCCCCGGGGTCGGGTCCACAGAACCAGGTTAAGAACTGCTTATTTACAGACACAGACACACACAAGCGCGTTCTCTCGCTCGCTCTCTCTCTCTCATCATCCACTCAGCAAAGTAGACAACCCAGCTCAGACAGCAAGGACGGCTCCTCCGTTAGAGTGGAGTAGCATCACCCCACCAATTATAATGCCTAGAAAAGCCCCAGAGATGAAAAATAAAATGGTAATAAAGTTAAACCCTTATCAAGTTAAACCCTCAAAGTTAAACACGTATAAAGCATGTCTTTTTCTACATCACCAGGTGAAAGAGGCCCCCCTTTTAGGGCCCTTGTCACCATTGCTATGCCGATGGCTCTGAAAGATCTGTTAACAGAACATTGGATCTTTCAAACAGTCCTCTGGCACCGTAAAACCACAGTTTTTCTGCATGCGTTCACCTCATTTACAAGGATTTTTGTGGTGCTTAAAACCTGTTGTGCTTTGTGGAATGTTGGTACAGATTCTCCGCTACAGATGGCCCTACTATGGAAATTGCCTCAGTGGTGCAGTTCTGCTTTCTGTGCCCCTGTGGCACTTTGGTTTACCAAAGCGGCTGCAGATGATTGCAAGACCCCATCTGTAATTTAGGTCATGCTGGTGCTACATGTATGCCAGCGTGATTAATCAAGGGTATTCACCAATACAAATGAAGAAATCCTTTGCTCTCCTGCCATATTATATACATGGGCGCAAAGGCAAAGAAGCTGCTGAGTGGTGCTCTGACTGCGTCACATAGATGCGTCACACAGTCCTTACTGCCCCCTTCGGTGCTTTTATGAGAAGTATATGGGGGTCACAGAGACCCCTATGTATTCCCCTGCATGCTGGTGTAGTCCCTTCTGCACCTTTAAACCTGAGGCGTGTCTGCCACACCAGTGAAAGGCGGATTAATGGTTTTAAATATCCGGTTGCCTTTCACTGTTTGCAGTGCACACGTAGGTTTACACCTGCACTGGGAACAATGCATTTGCTGTGAAATGGAAATGGAAAAGTGTCTTGCTCGTCACCCGGTACACATCTGGAGACTACGGCAGTGCGCCATATCTATAATACAGCCCCTGTTCTTCGACTCGCTATGTTGTCCCCTTGTACCCAGGGCCCTGAGAAACTAGAAAATAGGGCTGGTGTATCACAGCATACTTGATACATCTATAGCATCCTGCCCAACACCTTTTTTCATTGGCTGGGGACTGTGAACAAAGCCAAAGCAAGGACGGACAGTCAGTGGTCACCCAAATAAGATAACCTCTACCCTAGAAAGCAGGGGCAGCTTCTCCGTTAGAATGAAGGAGCGTCGCCCCACCAACTAAAATGCCCCCAAAAGCCCCAGAGAAAAATAAAATGGTAATAAAATTAATTAATTACCATTTTATTTTTCATCCACCCATCCCGAACCGAGTGTCAGGATGGGGCGGGGCTTGCTAAGTGGCAGAAACAGGGAGGAGGGTGGGCTGCCTGGGAACTTCAGTTCAGAGTGCGCATGTCCCTTTGGCCAGACGTCTTGCGATGGCCAGCCACACATGCACACTTTGAAACCTCTCTAACCCAGCTGTCTTAAGACATCTGGCTTAGACCAAGCACAGGCCTCCAGTGCCCTCAGGAGCACCGAGAGAGACATCTCACTTCAATCTTTGCGCTTCTCTCACACTGGCTAACAGCATGAGAGCAGTGCCAAGACTGGTTGAGGGAGTTGGCTGGGGCCCACGCCAAACAATGGACTGCAACGAGGAGGAGGAGGTGCAGCGAGAAGAAGGGCGTGCCGTGCATGTAAGGTAGGTGGATTTTTATAATTTTACTTGCGGGGCGATAGTGCATGCAACTACCTACCACCCAATTGCCTGCCTCACCACTCTCCTTAGATGCCAGCCGCCACTGCTAGAAAGATGTATTGTGAAGGACTTGGGTTCAAAACTCAACCTCAGTCTTGACAGAAAATTGTATAATTTTTGCCAAATCACTTACTCTCTCTGTAGCTATAAATGTGTGATTCAAATATGTAAATTCCCATTTGATGTAAAGAATCTTAATTGTCTCCAAACAACACCATAGTCCACAGTCTTATACAAATGACAATACAAACAAATCTCTAGTGCTATTGAGATGTATATGTAACACTGCTTGGGGGTGTGTGTCCCCACTATGACCTTCACTTTTAGTACATTTTGCTACTGTGTATGAAGCCTTTTGCACTTTGAAAAATAGAGCTCTGATTACACATGAACCTTTATTGAGTGTTCTTATTTTCAGTCGTCCACTTTCTCAGTTCCAAACCCTCCTCACTTCCTAAATGCAGCATTGATGGCTGGTCACACTACACTGTGGACAGTGAGGAGGGACCCTTGGCGCCAATGAGCTGCGCAATAAAACCAAGGCCCTGAAGCAAACAGGTAGAAAGTGTTAAGTAACCACTGAGTGTCCTGGGACCTGGAGCAACGCTCTGACATCATCTAATAACATTCTTGAAAAGTCACAAACTCCAGTAGTTGTCTGGCCCCAACACACTACAGAACTTGTACCTGGACTGGTTAAAACTCAGAATTGGCCTGACCTCAGTTAATCTTCAGATAGACATTGTCAGTTGTGCAATATTTCGTAACCCGCTGGACTTTTTTTTTTACCTTAAGGAGCTCTAATTAAACCTTTAAAGTTTTTATAGGCGTCATAGTCTATGTCCTGGCAGAAGAAAGCTCTTCCCATAAATTATTGTAATTGTAATTGTGCTCTTATCCTGTGAGCCCTTAGAAGCGGAGGATTCCAGGTCATTACCTTGCAAAGTCAGTAGTTTGCTTCTCAGTAGAGTTCAGCCTAAAAGTAATACAGTTTACAAGCGTTGCAGTGTAAAGATCACTAGGTCCTTTGCTGCAGTGGCCCTCGCCAACTCACTGTTGCTTCCCCTCTTACTAAGGCTCTGTCCTGCCTCAATTACCAGGGCTCTGTCCTGACCCGTACCCCTATGGCTCTGTATGCCCCACTTACTAGCGCTCTGTTAGGCCCACTTACTAGGGCTCTGTCCTGCCCCACTTACTAGCGCTCTGTTAGGCCCACTTACTAGGGCTCTGTTCTGCCCCACTTACTAGGTCTCTGTCTGCCCCACTTACTAGGGCTCTGTCCCACCCCACTTACTAGTGGTCTCACTGCCCCACTTACTAGTTCTCTGTCTACCACACTTACTAGTGCTCTGTCTGGCCCACTTATTAGGGCTCTGTCTGGCCCACTTATTAGGGCTCTGTCTGGCCCACTTAGTAGTGCTCTGTCTGGCCCACGTAGTAAGGCTCTGTCTGGCCCACTTACTAGTGCTATGTCTGCCCCACTTACTAGGGCTCTGTCCTGCCCCACTTACTAGGGCTCTGTCCTGCCCCACTTACTAGGGCTCTGTCCTGCCCCACTTACTAGGGCTCTGTCCGGCCCACTTACTAGTGCTCCGTCTGCCCCACTTACTAGTGTTCTGTCTGGCCCACTTACTAGTGCTCTGTCTGCCCCACTTAATAGTGCTCTGTCTGCCCCACTTACTAGTGCTCTGTCCCGTCCCACTTAATAGGGCTCTGTCCCGCCCCACTTACTAGTGCCCTGCCTGCCCCACTTACTAGTGGTCTCTCTGCCCCACTTACTAGGGCTCTGTCCTGCCCCACTTACTAGTGCCCTGCCTGCCACACTTACTAGGGCTCTGACTCGCCCCACTTACTAGGGTTGTGTCTGCCCCACTTACTAGTCCTCTGTCTGCCACACTTACCTGGGCTCTGTCCTGCCCCACTTACCAGGGCTTTGTCCTGCCCCTCTTACCAGGGCTCTGTCCTGACCCACTTCCTAGGGCTCTGTCCGGCCACTTACTAGTGCTCTGTCTGCCCCACTTACGAGGGCTCTGTCTGCCCCACTTACGAGGGCTCTGTCTGCCCCACTTACTAGTGCTCAGTCTAGCCCACTTACTAGAACTCCGTCTGGCCCACTTACAAGTGCTCTGTCTGGCCCACTTACTAGGGCTCTGTCTGGCCCACTTACCAGGGCTCTGTCTAGCCCACTTACTAGTGCTCTGTCTGCCCCACTTACTAGGGCTCTATCATGCCCCACTTACTAGGGCTCTGTCTGGCCCACTTACCAGGGCTCTGTCTGCCACTTTTACTAGTGCTCTGTCTGGCCCACTTACTAGTGCTCTGTCTGCCACACTTACTAGGGCTCTGTCTTCCACACTTAATAGTGCTCCGTCTGGCACACTTACTAGTGCTCTGTCTGCCACACTTACTAGGGCTCTGTCTTCCACACTTACTAGTGCTCTGTCTTCAACACTTACTAGGGCTTTGTCCCACTTACTAGGGCTCTGTCTGCCACACTTACTAGGGCTCTGTCCTGTCCCACTTACTAGGGCTCTGTCTAGCCCACTTACTAGTGCTCTGTCTGCCCCACTTACTAGTGCTCTGTCTGCCCCACTTACTAGTGCTCAGTATAGCCCACTTACTAGAACTCCGTCTGGCCCACTTACAAGTGCTCTGTCTTCAACACTTACTAGTGCTCTGTCTTCAACACTTACTAGGGCTCTGTCCCACTTACTAGGGGCTCTGTCTGCCACACCTACTAGGGCTCTGTCCTGTCCCACTTACTAGGGCTCTGTCTAGCCCACTTACTAGTGCTCTGTCTGCCCCACTTACTAGGGCTCTGTCATGCCCACTTACTAGGGCTCTGTCATGCCCACTTACTAGGGCTCTGTCATGCCCACTTACTAGGGCTCTGTCTGCCACTTTTACTAGTGCTCTGTGTGGTCCACTTACTAGTGCTCTGTCTGCCCCACTTACTAGGGCTCTGTCTGCCCCACTTACTAGGGCTCTGTCATACCCCACTTACTAGGGCTCTGTCTGGCCCACTTACCAGGGCTCTGTCTGCCACTTTTACTAGTGCTCTGTCTGGTCCACTTACTAGGGCTCTGCCTGCCCCACTTACCATGGCTCTGACCTTACCCACTTACTAGTGCTCTGTCTGCCACACTTACCTGGGTTCTGTCCTTCCCCCGCTCCCACAGGTAATACCCCGTAAGCCAGAGATCTTCAAACTGGGAGGCGGCCCCCCCTGGGGGGCCCTTAAATGATCTCGGTGGGGGGGCGCCAGTCTCTGGACAAGAGAAGCATCATGTTTTGTTTTAAGTGTTAAAAGCATGAGCGGCAGTAAGCCACCTTGTAATGGACCATCACTAACAATGTTTGTCATTTATTTCTTGACTGGGAGTATGTGTAAAAATGGGTCACATAGCTTGACTGTGATGTTTAACATTGCCATTTTAGCAGTATAATTGTAAAGAATTTGAAGGGAGCCCGAGGCTTTTTTTTTTTACAGGGGTGGCGCAGCATTAAGAAGTTTGAAGACCACTGACGTAAGCATTCCATGGTGACCTTTCACTCATTCTGCAGGTGAACCCTGTATCCCATTCCACCACCTACCCTGCTAAAAGGGCTCTGCAGCTGCCTCATAGCACCCAGGAAGTCACTATAATCCTCGCTGTGTTCTATTGCAACCTCCTATACACCGGCCTCCACCTCTCATTAAACTCCAGAAAGTTCAAAACTAGGCAACTCGTCGACCATCGATGATGACTTAGAGCCTGGTTTAGAGGTCAGCAGATGGATTACTCCATCACACATGTGATGGATATCCCGTCCGCCGTATTACAAGCGCATTGTATCCAATGGCACGTTTGTGATGAAGTAACCCATCTACCAAACTCGAGTCAGGCTCTTAGTCAGCCTTTGGGTGAGATTAGCAGTACCCGAATATTACTGACAAGGCCCAGCAACAAGCACAGTGACAAGCACAGTCCATCATGGATGTCAATCAGGCATAGCCAGGGGAATCAGCTGCTATCTGTGGCTTGTCCTTTGTTACCCTTGGCACTGCCCTCTCTACCCTTGAGCACCAGATTAGTGAAGGCAGGAGCAGGAAATAAACAGGGCTCTAAAAAACAACTTTTTATAGTTTTCATTCTTAGTCCTACCCTTCAGAGGGCGGAGCCTGGAACAAGGGGTCAGGCACGTGAGGGTGCGCGATGTCACTCCCTTTACCTCTCATATTTGCTGAATTGCTGTTCACTGAGTTCATTTGCTCCATATTGTGAGATCCGACAAGATGGTTGAGAACTTCATGTTAACCTCCCAGCTGCAAGAAGACCTCCTATAAGGCTGCCATTTATCAAGCTCATTTCTTGGAGGTGGGCACCAGGGCAATATTCCCATTTATTCTGATCAGTGGCTTAGACAAAACTTTATTATTAGCTGAGCCTACGAATTTGGGGTCATTAAAAAATACATATATTATTGGTGCCGATGGGAGTGGGGAGTTTACATACAGTAAGGTTTTGTCTTAGTAAAAAGAGTTGTGATGCTGGGAACAGTGTTCTGCAGTTCCACTAAGTTACCACCCATTGCAGATGACCCAAGACCCAAGAAGATGGCTTGGGGTCAGCCAACCTTGGAAGGATATCCTGCTCTCAGGACTTGTATTTGTATTTTAAATATCTGGTGTAGTCCAGACCTGGCACCAGGAAGTTGTAGCAGGAGCGTCGCAAACATGAGGTGCTGAACGTACAACAGAATTGTGTGCGGGGGAGGGTTGAGCAGGACTTGGAGGCACCCTGCACAGCTGCTGTCATGCATGTTTACATGTCACATGCTTACACTTCCATGCCAGGGTTATTAGATAACTTATTGCCACCATGAACATAAAGCTAGAGTCTTTGAATTTTATTTAACAACCCGAAGCATTTTGGTAGTTGTAGTTTTGATTACTCAGTGAAATGGATTAAACTAAACTACATTAAAATGGCTTGTAATAAGACATCCCAGGACTAGGAAGATTGAGTCCATTTTGACCTGTACTAATCAAGTAACCTTTTACATTAGATGATTCGAGGCACAGGGAGATAATATGATATGCCTTGAATCACACATTTTAATTCACCAAGTTCTAGAGCCCTAAAAACAACTTTTTCTTGTCCAGGTAAGTTATGAAGAGAGGGGCTACGTCCAGCCTGGGTATTATGTAGTCATGTAAATTCTTAAATAGCCCTTCTGGCCGTAACTAATACCAATATCATAACACTCAGCACTTGTATCATAACTCTGATATACAACTTGACCCTCTTACACTCATACAGGTCATGTCCATCGCCCAGTACCAGTCCACAGCACCCATCACCTACTGAACCGACGTTGAATAATTAAAGAGCTCAGCCACGTACCGCTGACCAACAAAGGACTCTGTGGGCCTGATTCACAGAACTAACTTACGTCAAAAACGTAAACGTAAAGTTAGTACTTTTTAGGTATTCACAGAATACACTTACTCATTTTGGTATTCACAGAATGAACTTACTCACTTCTGTGAATACCGAAATGAGTAAGTTCATTCTGTGAATACCAAAATGAGTAAGTGTATTCTGTGAATACCTAAAAAGTACTAACTTTACGTTTATGTTTACGTTTACGTTTTTGACGTAAGTTAGTTCTGTGAATCAGGCCCTACGTTAGTTTACCACTGCAGGTCCTGACTAACTAGTACTGTGACTGCTTCTTGCCATCTCACAATGACAATCATATAATGGAAGACTGTAACAAAGTCCATCCAAGCAACTCTCCCCCCAACACATGCTCACTCAAGATCATGAACAAACAAAAATGAGTGGACAACCCATTGTAGTAACCAGTTTAGTAGGCTATAATCATAAGGAATACCATAAAGGGACCTGCAGAGCTGCTCAAAGCTGCCAGCTTACGGGAAACCATAAACCGGACGCCGGTCTCTCACACTTCATCATCCATCACACTGCTAAGCACCACATCTCTGTGCTATGCACGCATGACAAGGAAACACTTCCCTCATTGGTTAAAGCAAAGACAATACGCTTCCAACCACACACTCTACATGGAGTAGCATGCCACTCCCAAACATAGGGGTAGTGGGCGCTCCAGAAATGTTATAATGCAATACGAAAAAGAATAATAAATCTCACTCACACGCACGCACTCACGCACACACACCCCATGTTGCACAGCACACATTTGCATTCTTCTGCACAGCACACATTTGCTTTCTTCTGCCACCTGGAGCCTTGAGAGGAACATTGCAACATCACTGTGGGAACACTAGTCAGTAGCGTCTGAAACCCGGCCATTGTGTTCATTTCTTTTGTTTATTTCAGTTAAAAGCCGTAAAACCAAAGAAAATACAATCGTACAACCATTATGCAAACATCTTCAAGCATCATAGCAAACGTAATATCAATTTGCAATCCATCATCATCCATCTTTCTTCATAATAATAGAATCAGATAAAAAAGCACCAATTGTAAGCAGACAGCTACACCTGCTCATTGTGCTCAAATTAAGGCTCCTCATCCTCACTCTTCATACCCTCTAGATCACGGGTACTCATAGTACGGCCCGCGGGCCGCCAGCGGCCCGGCAAGCCTTCCTTGGCGGCCCGCGGACCTTGCAGACATCGTACCTGTGTTTTTTAAAAAATTTGACAGTGTGTCAGCAAACACAGACTCTGCTCTATGGGGGCCGGGCGATTCTGATAGTCCGAGTGGAGCTGCAGGGGCGCTAAGAGGTGAAATACAACAAAGCCTCGTTATCATGCAAATGGTCTTTTAAAGACCTGTGAAGTACTCGGGTGCGGCTGTGTGTGTGCCCGGGAAGCTGTCTCAGCCCAGGCTGCCACACACGCGGGGTGAGGTGACAGAGAATGATAGAGGACAGCAGGGTGTGAGAGCCGGGTGAGGTGACGGAGGGCAGCAGGGAGTGAGAGCCGGGTGAGGTGACGGAGGGCAGCAGGGAGTGAGAGCCGGGTGAGGTGACAGAGGGTTGCAGGGAGTGAGAGCCAGGTAAGGTGACAGAGGGTTGCAGGGAGTGAGAGCCGGGTAAGGTGACAGAGGGTGACAGAGGGCAGTAGGGAGTGAGAGCCGGGTGAGGTGACGGAGGGCAGCAGGGAGTGAGAGCCGGGTAAGGTGACGGAGGGTGACAGAGGACAGGGAGTGAGAGCCGGGTGAGATGGCAGAGGGTGACAGAGGGCAGCAGGGAGTGAGAGCCGGGTGAGGTGTGCGTTAAGAGCCTGTGATGTGATGCTTCCCGCCAGCCTGTAGTCAGAGAGTTGAGCCAAGGCCAGGGAGCTCAGGCCTGGGAGGGAGACAGAGAGAGAGGGAGACAGAGAGAGAGGGAGACAGAGCGAGGGAGACAGAGAGAGAGGGAGACAGAGAGAGAGGGAGACAGAGAGAGAGGGAGACAGAGAGAGAGGGAGAGGGAGAGGGAGACAGAGACAGAGAGAGGGAGAGGGAGACAGAGAGCGAGGGAGACAGAGAGAGAGGGAGACAGAGAGAGAGGGAGACAGAGAGAGAGCGAGACAGAGAGAGAGGGAGAGGGAGACAGAGCGAGGGAGACAGAGAGAGAGGGAGACAGAGAGAGAGGGAGACAGAGAGAGGGAGACAGAGAGAGAGGGAGACAGAGAGAGAGGGAGAGGGAGACAGAGCGAGGGAGACAGAGAGAGGGAGACAGAGAGCGAGGGAGACAGAGCGAGGGAGACAGAGAGCGAGGGAGACAGAGAGCGAGGGAGACAGAGAGCGAGGGAGACAGAGAGCGAGGGAGACAGAGAGAGGGAGACAGAGAGAGAGGGAGACACAGAGAGAGGGACACAGAGAGAGGGACACAGAGAGAGGGACACAGAGAGAGGGAGACAGAGGGAGGGAGACAGTGGGAGGGAGACAGAGTGGGAGGGAGACAGAGTGGGAGGGAGACAGAGTGGGAGGGAGGGAGACAGAGTGGGAGGGAGACAGAGTGGGAGGGAGGGAGACAGAGGGAGGGAGAGACAGAGGGACGGAGACAGAGGGAGGGAGACAGACAGAGGGAGGGAGACAGAGGGAGGGAGACAGAGGGAGGGAGACAGGAGACAGAGGGAGACAGGAGACAGAGGGAGACAGGAGACAGAGGGAGGGAGGGAGACAGAGAGGGAGGGAGACAGAGAGAGAGAGAGGGAGAGAGGGAGAGAGAGATAGAGAGAGGGAGGGAGGGAGACAGAGAGGGAGACAGACAGTGAGAGAGGGAGGGAGGGAGACAGAGAGAGGGAGGGAGACAGACAGACAGAGAGAGAGATGTGTATGCCGGGTCCGGTGGCTCAGTGGACGAAGGCGTCCGCTGCAGGGGCCTGTGTTCCACCTCATGGTCACAGTTTTGTTTTGCTCTAGCCCCGCCCCCTCCCCCAATGACCCCGCCCCCACAGGTGCGGCCCTCGGCCACAAACCACACTGTAAATTTGGCCCCCAAGAGAAAGTTTGTGAGTACCCATGCTCTAGATGTAAACCCTTGTTTTATAAAATCAGTATCCCTGCTAAGGAGGATCCAGAAAGTATGAAAACAGTTTTCCAATTTTAACTCATACAATGATCTTTTGTATACCTCTCAGCCATAGCAATTTCTTTCCAAATGTACAGCATGAAGCTGTCTCAATAGTTCAAAAAAGTGAAATTAGACTCACGCCTCAGCGGCATTATAAACCCAGTGTAATAATGGTTTCACCTCTAAGGCATCTCTGACAAAAGGCTGACCTACTTTCTGGTGTGCAATCCAATTACATGCAGAATGTGGGACCCCAAAACTCTTTCAAAGAATGTATGTTCTGTTAGTAAAATCCACTCGCCTTGGGAAATCTTGGCCCAGAGCAGGTCTTTGCTATTGACCTGGCCATGGAGGCTTTCAGTGCAGCTTTCATACATGGGTTACTTTTTTATACCCAAAACTGAGAGCTGATACAGCGCCCCTAGATATAGTGATCTTCAGATTCTTCCCCATCATACATTCTTCATAATAGCCTGTAAGCGCATTCCCTGTTCTATCAAGACCTGATCACCTGCATGTAACAATATGGGGATGTTAGTTTGGCCAATCACTGGCACATCATCCTCCTATGCACAGAGAAGGGGGATATAATACAGTGGCGGCTGCCACAAACAAAGGGCGGTGATGCGGGTGGAGGGAACTCGGGAGGGGAAGCCCGGGAGGGGGGCTGAGGGGGGGTCACGCAAGGTGGGTGTTAGTAATAATATATAACAAAAAAAAGAACTTACCTGAAGACGCCTGCCGCCTCCCGCGTCGCGTCATGCCTCCTGTCCTCTTCCTGGTTCCAGCAGCCCCTGGGACAGACTCCCATTCAATCTCCGCGCTGCTCTCATGCTATGAGAGCAGCACCACGGGGATTGGCGTGAGCGGGCTGGAAAGACTCTCCACTCAGACGAGCTGTTCAATGAAGCTGGGCTGGAGAAACCTAAGTGCGCATGTGTGTTTGGCAGGCCTGAGACATCCGGCCAAACACATATGCGCACTTAGGTAGTGCACATTGTGTAGGAGAGTAGGATCTGCTTCTTATGGTTACCCCCACTTTTTGCTGATGTCTCACTGTTTTTCGACTTTAGTCTGGCTGGGGCCCTGCTATCCAGGACCCCAGCCTAGCTGCTTCCTCTCTAAAATGGATTCCTAGTACCTTAGGTACACTTCAGATTGGGTTCTGGGGTGCCCTTATAAGTCCCTAGTATATGGTATACTATGTACCCAGGGCATAGGTACCCCAGAGGCCTACCAGGGGCTGAAGCATGTATTATGCCACCCCTGGGCAGCCTTCCAAAATGACACCACAGGACTGCTAGGGCAGCCTGAGTGAGGTGGTGCATGCACCCCTTACTGAGATATAGGTTCACTATATCTCACCCTATCACTGCACATATAAACCTATCAGTCACCCCTATGGCAGGCCTTATCAATCCTGAAGGCAGGGTGCTTGGTTTCATGTGAGAGGGTGCCCCTGCACGAGCAGAGCCCCTCTGCAGCCTTCGGAATCTATCCTCCGGGGTTGTCTGTTAGTGCAGCCTGACCATATACTCTTAAGTGCATTATATCTCAACGGTAAATGCTAACTTTGGGATGGCTGCACGGAAACATGTCGTGTTTGGTGTCAAACACCTTGGAATCATACCCCCACACCAGTAACTGGTGTGGGAGTATGATCCCACCCTTCTAGAGGGAGAGACATGACAGCACCGGTATACCCGGTACCAGCTAAACAGAGCCCTGGCATCACAAAATGGATGCTGCAGCCACAGACACGAGTCTGGCCTCCCACTGCTGACCGAAACTCCGGCAGGGGAGACCTGGACAATAGGTTTCCTGTCACAGGGAGGTGTTACCACCTCCCAGACAGGCTTTAGTGTATTGGGGCTGGGTGGGTGCACTCTCTGAGTGCTTTGAAGTCATGCACTGGGGGCACATTTGGTGTCCCTGTGCATAGCCCAGTTCAAACCAGTTGCAGGGGCTACCAGCCCCTGCTCTGGCGTGAAACTGGACAAAGGAAATGGGTGTAGCCACCCCTCTTTCCAAACCCTCCCATAGGTGGGTCCCCTGAGTTAGTCCAACCCCTTCCTTGGGTATAAGATACGAACCCCTGGCAACAGGACTTTAGATATCCCTGGACGAAACTCTGAAACTGAATCCTGGACCTTCGACGATCTGTTAAACGCCAGATGACTGAAGAATCTCCCTTGGAGTAAAGGAGTTACTCCCCTGCTTGGCAGGCACCAAAGACGCATCTGTCCGGTCTGCATCTCCAAAGCTCCCGCCGGACGCCGACGACCCTGTAACCCAGGAGGTGGATTTCCAGACTTCCCCGAGGCCGACCCGAGTCCCCAGCAAAGCTGAGACCCGTATCCCTCGTGGGTACCGTGGAACCGGAACCCCTGGACACCGTGCATATTTGCAAGTGCATAAGCTTCTGGTCGATCCTAGAGGCTGTGCTTTGGGTTATTTGAAGCCCCAACCCCGAGCAGTGAATCCACTGAAGATTGCCACCCTGGCCACTCCGAGTGACCTGTGGGCCGCCATTTCGTGATTCCGCTTGAGGTCCCTTTGCGATCCCTTGTCCGTCAACTTGTGGGTCCCTCAGAAGGAAATCTCTGATTTCAATGGGCCTCCCTGGTTGCTCCAGGCCTGCCCTGACTCTCCCTCGCTTGGGGAGTCCCACGAACCTCGCTGGTCCGCTCCAAAGCCATTGTTCTCTTTCTGCGTGGGTTGCTGTTACCAAGGCTTGTTGGGTCCAATCCGGGCACCGACACCGCAGTCAGCTACTACCTTTGTGGGACAGCTCGATTCCAGCTCCTGGTCATCGTCGACGCCTCCTGGTCCTCGTGGCTGCAGAGACAATCTTCACCTCTTCAAACTTGAAGCACCCGACATCGGTGGGCATTCGACTATCGTGCCCCTGGTCACTGGCTAGTGACCTAGACTCTGTCCCCTCTGCTTTCAGGTTCTTCTCATCCTCGATCCAGGCTTGGATCTCCTCGGACACTTCGCAGCTTCTCGGCAGCAGCACTTTTCAGCCAGCGGCCATTGAAAACAACGGCGCGGCCCGACACCATTTGACACCTGTGCACCCGGCTTCCCTGGGTGAGGTAACACGAGTACTCCAGTGCTCCCGTGGGTGTTGGCCCTAGAACCCTCTAAGTCCAAAAGGGTTTGTTCCTAGTCCACTCCGAAGTGTCCCTAATCTTTAAAACTCTAACCGCGACTTTCCCCATAGATGCTAACGGAGCTCGCTGCTGTGTTCACACACTGCACACGTCCCCCGTGGGTCCCCTGTGTCACTGCCTTGGGTGGTTCCTTGGGGTCCCAGCGATTCTACAGGCTCTAGGCCTTGTGTCTAGTCAAGTCGTGGTTCTTATACCACTTTCTTAATATATGGTTTGGTACGCCCCTAGGGCTAATCGTATATTGTGCTTATTTACTGTGCTATTTAACTTGTAACTTGTGTATTTTGACCTCTAGCCTCATAAAGAGACTAGTGGGTAGTGTTTAGTAATAAATACATATATTTTATATATATACCTGGTGTGGTTCTCCTTTCATTTGGTCATTCATGAGATTATAGACTGGTAAAACAAACAGCTTTACACTCCTTCAAGACTTAGCCTGAAGGCTGCTCTCCATAGCTACCACTAGGATAGCTTTCAAATAAGGTTGTCTTAAACCTATCATCAATAAAGGTCGTTTGGACTGGTGCAAGGTGCCCACTATAACTAGTGGACAGCATATACCAGGCCAACTTCTCACACATAGCACTCCTCCTCCCCTCTTCCCTGCCTTGGCCCCGCCCCTCCCTACAGCACTGGCTCAGAGCCGGAAAATGAAAAATAAAATGATGCTAGAACATCGTTTTATTTTTCATGTGCTGGCTCTGAGCCAGGCAGTGGGGTGATGCACCTCCGCCATTGCGGAGGAGCCGCCGCTGATATATTATATGAAATAAGTAGAAATGGAGCCTGTACACACCCTTGGCGTACGCCTCTAAAATCTATTGTCTTTACTCCTGTTCCTACTAAGACTGCTGTGATACCACCCTTATATATTACCAGTTTATATGCATGGGCACGATGTATGCTAGGAAAAGGCGCCCAAGAGCCTATACAGCCTCAATAGGAGGGGCAGAGAGCGGACTTCACATCCTTGGGCTCCGGTGCCAATACACCTGCTGCACTATCGATAGCGGCATCATTGCCACTAACCTCATGGATAGTAAGAGGGCAACGTAGAGAGGCGTTATGTACCCATACTCGAGTAACCACCTGTGTGATCAGTTGCTTGAGGTTCCTTGTATAGAGGAGTGACATATTCACTTCATTCCTCTGCTGAGGTCACCCTGTCTGACCAAACCTCCTGTTCAGTGGAACCTTTAGCTATCAACCACTCAATGTGCTGGTGCTGTAAGCAGCTCCTGCTGAATCAGCAGAATGCAGGAGGCGGAGCACTTGGTTGCTATGTGCAGTGTTCCCTGGCAGGCAGTCTGTGGTTAGTGGTCAGAGTTTGTGGAAGCTGCTGCTGCTGCCTGCCAGGAAGGTCTGTTAACAATAGCGCCTTGTGTGGGCTACTCCTCTTCATAGCACCGTCATTATTGTGGTGGTGACAGATTCCAATCCTTTCTCCCTACCACACAGAGCGTTGTCATTCGTGTACACATTGTCTGCACAGCAGCCAATACACTGCAGCGAGACCCAGGGCATCTAAACTGTATATAGACGGGTTAGGCTGGTAAACACTGAATGTATACATTGGCTACGGCTAGACAGCAACCAACAAACCACATACAGTGAGGCCCAAAGCAGCTAACTGCAGACACCAGGGTTAGCCTAGGAACCGCAGTATCACTTTGGGGAGTACACCAAGGGCCGAACATTGTTTAGGGATGGAGGGCTGCCCCACCTTTACACTCACGCTAACCTAGCAGGTGCACAGAGGCCTAGACCTGTTACTGGTAATGCAAGGTCCAGAACCTGTCCTGTGGCCTGGATGAGTGCAGAAAATGTGCCCTCATAGTAGACAGTGGACTGCTGACTCTGTCCTGGGTGTAGCACATGAAGCAGTGGTGGCAGAGCGTACCATGTTTAGTGCATCTATAGTGTGCCCAGACCTCTTTAATGTGTGTCAATGAGAGAGAGGCTTACTGACGTTTCTCGTGTAAAATTCTACTCTTATGTGAAACCCAGAACCTAGCACTGACATCCTGTATGCATGTGGAGGGTGTGTGACACATGTATGGTAGATGGACTCATGTATGAGTCTGAGTACCGAAGTCAGTGAGATCCATTTTGGATGCCCCTAAGTGCATCTGAATAGCCAGAAACCGGTCCCAGGATGCTTGTTTCCGGTCCAGGGAAGACATGGCTTGGCAGTTCGGGCTGGACTGTTCCCATGAGGCACAGGGTCAGACTGATTTGCATATGGCCATGTATGAACTGGGGTGGTGGAGTGAGCTAAAGAATGATGATGGATTAAACCCAGATCAGTTGACTGGGGGTGAGTGTTTGATTTGTTCAGGCGCTCCGTCCATCATCCCCTTTGGTATCGCTTTGTTCGCCTCTAAGTTGGCAGGGTATGCCCAGACGTGGGTCCCTTGCTCACTTTGCCACTGGATTCAAGCTAGCCTGGCTGATGACGGCTGAATAGCCAGAAACCGGTCCCAGGATGCTTGTTTCCGGTCCAGGGAAGACATGGCTTGGCAGTTCGGGCTGGACTGTTCCCATGAGGCACAGGGTCAGACTGATTTGCATATGGCCATGTATGAACTGGGGTGGTGGAGTGAGCTAAAGAATGATGATGGATTAAACCCAGATCAGTTGACTGGGGGTGAGTGTTTGATTTGTTCAGGCGCTCCGTCCATCATCCCCTTTGGTATCGCTTTGTTCGCCTCTAAGTTGGCAGGGTATGCCCAGACGTGGGTCCCTTGCTCACTTTGCCACTGGATTCAAGCTAGCCTGGCTGATGACGGCTGAATAGCCAGAAACCGGTCCCAGGATGCTTGTTTCCGGTCCAGGGAAGACATGGCTTGGCAGTTCGGGCTGGACTGTTCCCATGAGGCACAGGGTCAGACTGATTTGCATATGGCCATGTATGAACTGGGGTGGTGGAGTGAGCTAAAGAATGATGATGGATTAAACCCAGATCAGTTGACTGGGGGTGAGTGTTTGATTTGTTCAGGCGCTCCGTCCATCATCCCCTTTGGTATCGCTTTGTTCGCCCTAAGTTGGCAGGGTATGCCCAGACGTGGGTCCCTTGCTCACTTTGCCACTGGATTCAAGCTAGCCTGGCTGATGATGGCTGAATAGCCAGAAACCGGTCTCAGGATGCTTGTTTCCGGTCCAGGGAAGACATGGCTTGGCAGTTCGGGCTGGACTGTTCCCATGAGGCACAGGGTCAGACTGATTTGCATATGGCCATGTATGAACTGGGGTGGTGGAGTGAGCTAAAGAATGATGATGGATTAAACCCAGATCAGTTGACTGGGGGTGAGTGTTTGATTTGTTCAGGCGCTCCGTCCATCATCCCCTTTGGTATCGCTTTGTTCGCCCTAAGTTGGCAGGGTATGCCCAGACGTGGGTCCCTTGCTCACTTTGCCACTGGATTCAAGCTAGCCTGGCTGATGACGGCTGAATAGCCAGAAACCGGTCCCAGGATGCTTGTTTCCGGTCCAGGGAAGACATGGCTTGGCAGTTCGGGCTGGACTGTTCCCATGAGGCACAGGGTCAGACTGATTTGCATATGGCCATGTATGAACTGGGGTGGTGGAGTGAGCTAAAGAATGATGATGGATTAAACCCAGATCAGTTGACTGGGGGTGAGTGTTTGATTTGTTCAGGCGCTCCGTCCATCATCCCCTTTGGTATCGCTTTGTTCGCCCTAAGTTGGCAGGGTATGCCCAGACGTGGGTCCCTTGCTCACTTTGCCACTGGATTCAAGCTAGCCTGGCTGATGACGGCTGAATAGCCAGAAACCGGTCCCAGGATGCTTGTTTCCGGTCCAGGGAAGACATGGCTTGGCAGTTCGGGCTGGACTGTTCCCATGAGGCACAGGGTCAGACTGATTTGCATATGGCCATGTATGAACTGGGGTGGTGGAGTGAGCTAAAGAATGATGATGGATTAAACCCAGATCAGTTGACTGGGGGTGAGTGTTTGATTTGTTCAGGCGCTCCGTCCATCATCCCCTTTGGTATCGCTTTGTTCGCCCTAAGTTGGCAGGGTATGCCCAGACGTGGGTCCCTTGCTCACTTTGCCACTGGATTCAAGCTAGCCTGGCTGATGACGGCTGAATAGCCAGAAACCGGTCCCAGGATGCTTGTTTCCGGTCCAGGGAAGACATGGCTTGGCAGTTCGGGCTGGACTGTTCCCATGAGGCACAGGGTCAGACTGATTTGCATATGGCCATGTATGAACTGGGGTGGTGGAGTGAGCTAAAGAATGATGATGGATTAAACCCAGATCAGTTGACTGGGGGTGAGTGTTTGATTTGTTCAGGCGCTCCGTCCATCATCCCCTTTGGTATCGCTTTGTTCGCCCTAAGTTGGCAGGGTATGCCCAGACGTGGGTCCCTTGCTCACTTTGCCACTGGATTCAAGCTAGCCTGGCTGATGACGGCTGAATAGCCAGAAACCGGTCCCAGGATGCTTGTTTCCGGTCCAGGGAAGACATGGCTTGGCAGTTCGGGCTGGACTGTTCCCATGAGGCACAGGGTCAGACTGATTTGCATATGGCCATGTATGAACTGGGGTGGTGGAGTGAGCTAAAGAATGATGATGGATTAAACCCAGATCAGTTGACTGGGGGTGAGTGTTTGATTTGTTCAGGCGCTCCGTCCATCATCCCCTTTGGTATCGCTTTGTTCGCCCTAAGTTGGCAGGGTATGCCCAGACGTGGGTCCCTTGCTCACTTTGCCACTGGATTCAAGCTAGCCTGGCTGATGACGGCTGAATAGCCAGAAACCGGTCCCAGGATGCTTGTTTCCGGTCCAGGGAAGACATGGCTTGGCAGTTCGGGCTGGACTGTTCCCATGAGGCACAGGGTCAGACTGATTTGCATATGGCCATGTATGAACTGGGGTGGTGGAGTGAGCTAAAGAATGATGATGGATTAAACCCAGATCAGTTGACTGGGGGTGAGTGTTTGATTTGTTCAGGCGCTCCGTCCATCATCCCCTTTGGTATCGCTTTGTTCGCCCTAAGTTGGCAGGGTATGCCCAGACGTGGGTCCCTTGCTCACTTTGCCACTGGATTCAAGCTAGCCTGGCTGATGACGGCTGAATAGCCAGAAACCGGTCCCAGGATGCTTGTTTCCGGTCCAGGGAAGACATGGCTTGGCAGTTCGGGCTGGACTGTTCCCATGAGGCACAGGGTCAGACTGATTTGCATATGGCCATGTATGAACTGGGGTGGTGGAGTGAGCTAAAGAATGATGATGGATTAAACCCAGATCAGTTGACTGGGGGTGAGTGTTTGATTTGTTCAGGCGCTCCGTCCATCATCCCCTTTGGTATCGCTTTGTTCGCCCTAAGTTGGCAGGGTATGCCCAGACGTGGGTCCCTTGCTCACTTTGCCACTGGATTCAAGCTAGCCTGGCTGATGACGGCTGAATAGCCAGAAACCGGTCCCAGGATGCTTGTTTCCGGTCCAGGGAAGACATGGCTTGGCAGTTCGGGCTGGACTGTTCCCATGAGGCACAGGGTCAGACTGATTTGCATATGGCCATGTATGAACTGGGGTGGTGGAGTGAGCTAAAGAATGATGATGGATTAAACCCAGATCAGTTGACTGGGGGTGAGTGTTTGATTTGTTCAGGCGCTCCGTCCATCATCCCCTTTGGTATCGCTTTGTTCGCCCTAAGTTGGCAGGGTATGCCCAGACGTGGGTCCCTTGCTCACTTTGCCACTGGATTCAAGCTAGCCTGGCTGATGACGGCTGAATAGCCAGAAACCGGTCCCAGGATGCTTGTTTCCGGTCCAGGGAAGACATGGCTTGGCAGTTCGGGCTGGACTGTTCCCATGAGGCACAGGGTCAGACTGATTTGCATATGGCCATGTATGAACTGGGGTGGTGGAGTGAGCTAAAGAATGATGATGGTTTAAACCCAGATCAGTTGACTGGGGGTGAGTGTTTGATTTGTTCAGGCGCTCCATCCATCATCCCCTTTGGTATCGCTTTGTTCGCCCTAAGTTGGCAGGGTATGCCCAGACGTGGGTCCCTTGCTCACTTTGCCACTGGATTCAAGCTAGCCTGGCTGATGACGGCTGAATAGCCAGAAACCGGTCCCAGGATGCTTGTTTCCGGTCCAGGGAAGACATGGCTTGGCAGTTCGGGCTGGACTGTTCCCATGAGGCACAGGGTCAGACTGATTTGCATATGGCCATGTATGAACTGGGGTGGTGGAGTGAGCTAAAGAATGATGATGGATTAAACCCAGATCAGTTGACTGGGGGTGAGTGTTTGATTTGTTCAGGCGCTCCGTCCATCATCCCCTTTGGTATCGCTTTGTTCGCCCTAAGTTGGCAGGGTATGCCCAGACGTGGGTCCCTTGCTCACTTTGCCACTGGATTCAAGCTAGCCTGGCTGATGACGGCTGAATAGCCAGAAACCGGTCCCAGGATGCTTGTTTCCGGTCCAGGGAAGACATGGCTTGGCAGTTCGGGCTGGACTGTTCCCATGAGGCACAGGGTCAGACTGATTTGCATATGGCCATGTATGAACTGGGGTGGTGGAGTGAGCTAAAGAATGATGATGGATTAAACCCAGATCAGTTGACTGGGGGTGAGTGTTTGATTTGTTCAGGCGCTCCGTCCATCATCCCCTTTGGTATCGCTTTGTTCGCCCTAAGTTGGCAGGGTATGCCCAGACGTGGGTCCCTTGCTCACTTTGCCACTGGATTCAAGCTAGCCTGGCTGATGACGGCTGAATAGCCAGAAACCGGTCCCAGGATGCTTGTTTCCGGTCCAGGGAAGACATGGCTTGGCAGTTCGGGCTGGACTGTTCCCATGAGGCACAGGGTCAGACTGATTTGCATATGGCCATGCATGAACTGGGGTGGTGGAGTGAGCTAAAGAATGATGATGGATTAAACCCAGATCAGTTGACTGGGGGTGAGTGTTTGATTTGTTCAGGCGCTCCGTCCATCATCCCCTTTGGTATCGCTTTGTTCGCCCTAAGTTGGCAGGGTATGCCCAGACGTGGGTCCCTTGCTCACTTTGCCACTGGATTCAAGCTAGCCTGGCTGATGACGGCTGAATAGCCAGAAACCGGTCCCAGGATGCTTGTTTCCGGTCCAGGGAAGACATGGCTTGGCAGTTCGGGCTGGACTGTTCCCATGAGGCACAGGGTCAGACTGATTTGCATATGGCCATGTATGAACTGGGGTGGTGGAGTGAGCTAAAGAATGATGATGGATTAAACCCAGATCAGTTGACTGGGGGTGAGTGTTTGATTTGTTCAGGCGCTCCGTCCATCATCCCCTTTGGTATCGCTTTGTTCGCCCTAAGTTGGCAGGGTATGCCCAGACGTGGGTCCCTTGCTCACTTTGCCACTGGATTCAAGCTAGCCTGGCTGATGACGGCTGAATAGCCAGAAACCGGTCCCAGGATGCTTGTTTCCGGTCCAGGGAAGACATGGCTTGGCAGTTCGGGCTGGACTGTTCCCATGAGGCACAGGGTCAGACTGATTTGCATATGGCCATGTATGAACTGGGGTGGTGGAGTGAGCTAAAGAATGATGATGGATTAAACCCAGATCAGTTGACTGGGGGTGAGCGTTTGATTTGTTCAGGCGCTCCGTCCATCATCCCCTTTGGTATCGCTTTGTTCGCCCTAAGTTGGCAGGGTATGCCCAGACGTGGGTCCCTTGCTCACTTTGCCACTGGATTCAAGCTAGCCTGGCTGATGACGGCTGAATAGCCAGAAACCGGTCCCAGGATGCTTGTTTCCGGTCCAGGGAAGACATGGCTTGGCAGTTCGGGCTGGACTGTTCCCATGAGGCACAGGGTCAGACTGATTTGCATATGGCCATGTATGAACTGGGGTGGTGGAGTGAGCTAAAGAATGATGATGGATTAAACCCAGATCAGTTGACTGGGGGTGAGTGTTTGATTTGTTCAGGCGCTCCGTCCATCATCCCCTTTGGTATCGCTTTGTTCGCCCTAAGTTGGCAGGGTATGCCCAGACGTGGGTCCCTTGCTCACTTTGCCACTGGATTCAAGCTAGCCTGGCTGATGACGGCTGAATAGCCAGAAACCGGTCCCAGGATGCTTGTTTCCGGTCCAGGGAAGACATGGCTTGGCAGTTCGGGCTGGACTGTTCCCATGAGGCACAGGGTCAGACTGATTTGCATATGGCCATGTATGAACTGGGGTGGTGGAGTGAGCTAAAGAATGATGATGGATTAAACCCAGATCAGTTGACTGGGGGTGAGTGTTTGATTTGTTCAGGCGCTCCGTCCATCATCCCCTTTGGTATCGCTTTGTTCGCCCTAAGTTGGCAGGGTATGCCCAGACGTGGGTCCCTTGCTCACTTTGCCACTGGATTCAAGCTAGCCTGGCTGATGACGGCTGAATAGCCAGAAACCGGTCCCAGGATGCTTGTTTCCGGTCCAGGGAAGACATGGCTTGGCAGTTCGGGCTGGACTGTTCCCATGAGGCACAGGGTCAGACTGATTTGCATATGGCCATGTATGAACTGGGGTGGTGGAGTGAGCTAAAGAATGATGATGGATTAAACCCAGATCAGTTGACTGGGGGTGAGTGTTTGATTTGTTCAGGCGCTCCGTCCATCATCCCCTTTGGTATCGCTTTGTTCGCCCTAAGTTGGCAGGGTATGCCCAGACGTGGGTCCCTTGCTCACTTTGCCACTGGATTCAAGCTAGCCTGGCTGATGACGGCTGAATAGCCAGAAACCGGTCCCAGGATGCTTGTTTCCGGTCCAGGGAAGACATGGCTTGGCAGTTCGGGCTGGACTGTTCCCATGAGGCACAGGGTCAGACTGATTTGCATATGGCCATGTATGAACTGGGGTGGTGGAGTGAGCTAAAGAATGATGATGGATTAAACCCAGATCAGTTGACTGGGGGTGAGTGTTTGATTTGTTCAGGCGCTCCGTCCATCATCCCCTTTGGTATCGCTTTGTTCGCCCTAAGTTGGCAGGGTATGCCCAGACGTGGGTCCCTTGCTCACTTTGCCACTGGATTCAAGCTAGCCTGGCTGATGACGGCTGAATAGCCAGAAACCGGTCCCAGGATGCTTGTTTCCGGTCCAGGGAAGACATGGCTTGGCAGTTCGGGCTGGACTGTTCCCATGAGGCACAGGGTCAGACTGATTTGCATATGGCCATGTATGAACTGGGGTGGTGGAGTGAGCTAAAGAATGATGATGGATTAAACCCAGATCAGTTGACTGGGGGTGAGTGTTTGATTTGTTCAGGCGCTCCGTCCATCATCCCCTTTGGTATCGCTTTGTTCGCCCTAAGTTGGCAGGGTATGCCCAGACGTGGGTCCCTTGCTCACTTTGCCACTGGATTCAAGCTAGCCTGGCTGATGACGGCTGAATAGCCAGAAACCGGTCCCAGGATGCTTGTTTCCGGTCCAGGGAAGACATGGCTTGGCAGTTCGGGCTGGACTGTTCCCATGAGGCACAGGGTCAGACTGATTTGCATATGGCCATGTATGAACTGGGGTGGTGGAGTGAGCTAAAGAATGATGATGGATTAAACCCAGATCAGTTGACTGGGGGTGAGTGTTTGATTTGTTCAGGCGCTCCGTCCATCATCCCCTTTGGTATCGCTTTGTTCGCCCTAAGTTGGCAGGGTATGCCCAGACGTGGGTCCCTTGCTCACTTTGCCACTGGATTCAAGCTAGCCTGGCTGATGACGGCTGAATAGCCAGAAACCGGTCCCAGGATGCTTGTTTCCGGTCCAGGGAAGACATGGCTTGGCAGTTCGGGCTGGACTGTTCCCATGAGGCACAGGGTCAGACTGATTTGCATATGGCCATGTATGAACTGGGGTGGTGGAGTGAGCTAAAGAATGATGATGGATTAAACCCAGATCAGTTGACTGGGGGTGAGTGTTTGATTTGTTCAGGCGCTCCGTCCATCATCCCCTTTGGTATCGCTTTGTTCGCCCTAAGTTGGCAGGGTATGCCCAGACGTGGGTCCCTTGCTCACTTTGCCACTGGATTCAAGCTAGCCTGGCTGATGACGGCTGAATAGCCAGAAACCGGTCCCAGGATGCTTGTTTCCGGTCCAGGGAAGACATGGCTTGGCAGTTCGGGCTGGACTGTTCCCATGAGGCACAGGGTCAGACTGATTTGCATATGGCCATGTATGAACTGGGGTGGTGGAGTGAGCTAAAGAATGATGATGGATTAAACCCAGATCAGTTGACTGGGGGTGAGTGTTTGATTTGTTCAGGCGCTCCGTCCATCATCCCCTTTGGTATCGCTTTGTTCGCCCTAAGTTGGCAGGGTATGCCCAGACGTGGGTCCCTTGCTCACTTTGCCACTGGATTCAAGCTAGCCTGGCTGATGACGGCTGAATAGCCAGAAACCGGTCCCAGGATGCTTGTTTCCGGTCCAGGGAAGACATGGCTTGGCAGTTCGGGCTGGACTGTTCCCATGAGGCACAGGGTCAGACTGATTTGCATATGGCCATGTATGAACTGGGGTGGTGGAGTGAGCTAAAGAATGATGATGGATTAAACCCAGATCAGTTGACTGGGGGTGAGTGTTTGATTTGTTCAGGCGCTCCGTCCATCATCCCCTTTGGTATCGCTTTGTTCGCCCTAAGTTGGCAGGGTATGCCCAGACGTGGGTCCCTTGCTCACTTTGCCACTGGATTCAAGCTAGCCTGGCTGATGACGGCTGAATAGCCAGAAACCGGTCCCAGGATGCTTGTTTCCGGTCCAGGGAAGACATGGCTTGGCAGTTCGGGCTGGACTGTTCCCATGAGGCACAGGGTCAGACTGATTTGCATATGGCCATGTATGAACTGGGGTGGTGGAGTGAGCTAAAGAATGATGATGGATTAAACCCAGATCAGTTGACTGGGGGTGAGTGTTTGATTTGTTCAGGCGCTCCGTCCATCATCCCCTTTGGTATCGCTTTGTTCGCCCTAAGTTGGCAGGGTATGCCCAGACGTGGGTCCCTTGCTCACTTTGCCACTGGATTCAAGCTAGCCTGGCTGATGACGGCTGAATAGCCAGAAACCGGTCCCAGGATGCTTGTTTCCGGTCCAGGGAAGACATGGCTTGGCAGTTCGGGCTGGACTGTTCCCATGAGGCACAGGGTCAGACTGATTTGCATATGGCCATGTATGAACTGGGGTGGTGGAGTGAGCTAAAGAATGATGATGGATTAAACCCAGATCAGTTGACTGGGGGTGAGTGTTTGATTTGTTCAGGCGCTCCGTCCATCATCCCCTTTGGTATCGCTTTGTTCGCCCTAAGTTGGCAGGGTATGCCCAGACGTGGGTCCCTTGCTCACTTTGCCACTGGATTCAAGCTAGCCTGGCTGATGACGGCTGAATAGCCAGAAACCGGTCCCAGGATGCTTGTTTCCGGTCCAGGGAAGACATGGCTTGGCAGTTCGGGCTGGACTGTTCCCATGAGGCACAGGGTCAGACTGATTTGCATATGGCCATGTATGAACTGGGGTGGTGGAGTGAGCTAAAGAATGATGATGGATTAAACCCAGATCAGTTGACTGGGGGTGAGTGTTTGATTTGTTCAGGCGCTCCGTCCATCATCCCCTTTGGTATCGCTTTGTTCGCCCTAAGTTGGCAGGGTATGCCCAGACGTGGGTCCCTTGCTCACTTTGCCACTGGATTCAAGCTAGCCTGGCTGATGACGGCTGAATAGCCAGAAACCGGTCCCAGGATGCTTGTTTCCGGTCCAGGGAAGACATGGCTTGGCAGTTCGGGCTGGACTGTTCCCATGAGGCACAGGGTCAGACTGATTTGCATATGGCCATGTATGAACTGGGGTGGTGGAGTGAGCTAAAGAATGATGATGGATTAAACCCAGATCAGTTGACTGGGGGTGAGTGTTTGATTTGTTCAGGCGCTCCGTCCATCATCCCCTTTGGTATCGCTTTGTTCGCCCTAAGTTGGCAGGGTATGCCCAGACGTGGGTCCCTTGCTCACTTTGCCACTGGATTCAAGCTAGCCTGGCTGATGACGGCTGAATAGCCAGAAACCGGTCCCAGGATGCTTGTTTCCGGTCCAGGGAAGACATGGCTTGGCAGTTCGGGCTGGACTGTTCCCATGAGGCACAGGGTCAGACTGATTTGCATATGGCCATGTATGAACTGGGGTGGTGGAGTGAGCTAAAGA
The DNA here is from genome assembly GCA_963921515.1 of Calotriton arnoldi. Taxonomy (NCBI): domain Eukaryota; kingdom Metazoa; phylum Chordata; class Amphibia; order Caudata; family Salamandridae; genus Calotriton; species Calotriton arnoldi. The sequence goes on along the minus strand of CAWUFW010002741.1, from coordinate 213,768 downwards.
ATGATGATGGATTAAACCCAGATCAGTTGACTGGGGGTGAGTGTTTGATTTGTTCAGGCGCTCCGTCCATCATCCCCTTTGGTATCGCTTTGTTCGCCCTAAGTTGGCAGGGTATGCCCAGACGTGGGTCCCTTGCTCACTTTGCCACTGGATTCAAGCTAGCCTGGCTGATGACGGCTGAATAGCCAGAAACCGGTCCCAGGATGCTTGTTTCCGGTCCAGGGAAGACATGGCTTGGCAGTTCGGGCTGGACTGTTCCCATGAGGCACAGGGTCAGACTGATTTGCATATGGCCATGTATGAACTGGGGTGGTGGAGTGAGCTAAAGAATGATGATGGATTAAACCCAGATCAGTTGACTGGGGGTGAGTGTTTGATTTGTTCAGGCGCTCCGTCCATCATCCCCTTTGGTATCGCTTTGTTCGCCCTAAGTTGGCAGGGTATGCCCAGACGTGGGTCCCTTGCTCACTTTGCCACTGGATTCAAGCTAGCCTGGCTGATGACGGCTGAATAGCCAGAAACCGGTCCCAGGATGCTTGTTTCCGGTCCAGGGAAGACATGGCTTGGCAGTTCGGGCTGGACTGTTCCCATGAGGCACAGGGTCAGACTGATTTGCATATGGCCATGTATGAACTGGGGTGGTGGAGTGAGCTAAAGAATGATGATGGATTAAACCCAGATCAGTTGACTGGGGGTGAGTGTTTGATTTGTTCAGGCGCTCCGTCCATCATCCCCTTTGGTATCGCTTTGTTCGCCCTAAGTTGGCAGGGTATGCCCAGACGTGGGTCCCTTGCTCACTTTGCCACTGGATTCAAGCTAGCCTGGCTGATGACGGCTGAATAGCCAGAAACCGGTCCCAGGATGCTTGTTTCCGGTCCAGGGAAGACATGGCTTGGCAGTTCGGGCTGGACTGTTCCCATGAGGCACAGGGTCAGACTGATTTGCATATGGCCATGTATGAACTGGGGTGGTGGAGTGAGCTAAAGAATGATGATGGATTAAACCCAGATCAGTTGACTGGGGGTGAGTGTTTGATTTGTTCAGGCGCTCCGTCCATCATCCCCTTTGGTATCGCTTTGTTCGCCCTAAGTTGGCAGGGTATGCCCAGACGTGGGTCCCTTGCTCACTTTGCCACTGGATTCAAGCTAGCCTGGCTGATGACGGCTGAATAGCCAGAAACCGGTCCCAGGATGCTTGTTTCCGGTCCAGGGAAGACATGGCTTGGCAGTTCGGGCTGGACTGTTCCCATGAGGCACAGGGTCAGACTGATTTGCATATGGCCATGTATGAACTGGGGTGGTGGAGTGAGCTAAAGAATGATGATGGATTAAACCCAGATCAGTTGACTGGGGGTGAGTGTTTGATTTGTTCAGGCGCTCCGTCCATCATCCCCTTTGGTATCGCTTTGTTCGCCCTAAGTTGGCAGGGTATGCCCAGACGTGGGTCCCTTGCTCACTTTGCCACTGGATTCAAGCTAGCCTGGCTGATGACGGCTGAATAGCCAGAAACCGGTCCCAGGATGCTTGTTTCCGGTCCAGGGAAGACATGGCTTGGCAGTTCGGGCTGGACTGTTCCCATGAGGCACAGGGTCAGACTGATTTGCATATGGCCATGTATGAACTGGGGTGGTGGAGTGAGCTAAAGAATGATGATGGATTAAACCCAGATCAGTTGACTGGGGGTGAGTGTTTGATTTGTTCAGGCGCTCCGTCCATCATCCCCTTTGGTATCGCTTTGTTCGCCCTAAGTTGGCAGGGTATGCCCAGACGTGGGTCCCTTGCTCACTTTGCCACTGGATTCAAGCTAGCCTGGCTGATGACGGCTGAATAGCCAGAAACCGGTCCCAGGATGCTTGTTTCCGGTCCAGGGAAGACATGGCTTGGCAGTTCGGGCTGGACTGTTCCCATGAGGCACAGGGTCAGACTGATTTGCATATGGCCATGTATGAACTGGGGTGGTGGAGTGAGCTAAAGAATGATGATGGATTAAACCCAGATCAGTTGACTGGGGGTGAGTGTTTGATTTGTTCAGGCGCTCCGTCCATCATCCCCTTTGGTATCGCTTTGTTCGCCCTAAGTTGGCAGGGTATGCCCAGACGTGGGTCCCTTGCTCACTTTGCCACTGGATTCAAGCTAGCCTGGCTGATGACGGCTGAATAGCCAGAAACCGGTCCCAGGATGCTTGTTTCCGGTCCAGGGAAGACATGGCTTGGCAGTTCGGGCTGGACTGTTCCCATGAGGCACAGGGTCAGACTGATTTGCATATGGCCATGTATGAACTGGGGTGGTGGAGTGAGCTAAAGAATGATGATGGATTAAACCCAGATCAGTTGACTGGGGGTGAGTGTTTGATTTGTTCAGGCGCTCCGTCCATCATCCCCTTTGGTATCGCTTTGTTCGCCCTAAGTTGGCAGGGTATGCCCAGACGTGGGTCCCTTGCTCACTTTGCCACTGGATTCAAGCTAGCCTGGCTGATGACGGCTGAATAGCCAGAAACCGGTCCCAGGATGCTTGTTTCCGGTCCAGGGAAGACATGGCTTGGCAGTTCGGGCTGGACTGTTCCCATGAGGCACAGGGTCAGACTGATTTGCATATGGCCATGTATGAACTGGGGTGGTGGAGTGAGCTAAAGAATGATGATGGATTAAACCCAGATCAGTTGACTGGGGGTGAGTGTTTGATTTGTTCAGGCGCTCCGTCCATCATCCCCTTTGGTATCGCTTTGTTCGCCCTAAGTTGGCAGGGTATGCCCAGACGTGGGTCCCTTGCTCACTTTGCCACTGGATTCAAGCTAGCCTGGCTGATGACGGCTGAATAGCCAGAAACCGGTCCCAGGATGCTTGTTTCCGGTCCAGGGAAGACATGGCTTGGCAGTTCGGGCTGGACTGTTCCCATGAGGCACAGGGTCAGACTGATTTGCATATGGCCATGTATGAACTGGGGTGGTGGAGTGAGCTAAAGAATGATGATGGATTAAACCCAGATCAGTTGACTGGGGGTGAGTGTTTGATTTGTTCAGGCGCTCCGTCCATCATCCCCTTTGGTATCGCTTTGTTCGCCCTAAGTTGGCAGGGTATGCCCAGACGTGGGTCCCTTGCTCACTTTGCCACTGGATTCAAGCTAGCCTGGCTGATGACGGCTGAATAGCCAGAAACCGGTCCCAGGATGCTTGTTTCCGGTCCAGGGAAGACATGGCTTGGCAGTTCGGGCTGGACTGTTCCCATGAGGCACAGGGTCAGACTGATTTGCATATGGCCATGTATGAACTGGGGTGGTGGAGTGAGCTAAAGAATGATGATGGATTAAACCCAGATCAGTTGACTGGGGGTGAGTGTTTGATTTGTTCAGGCGCTCCGTCCATCATCCCCTTTGGTATCGCTTTGTTCGCCCTAAGTTGGCAGGGTATGCCCAGACGTGGGTCCCTTGCTCACTTTGCCACTGGATTCAAGCTAGCCTGGCTGATGACGGCTGAATAGCCAGAAACCGGTCCCAGGATGCTTGTTTCCGGTCCAGGGAAGACATGGCTTGGCAGTTCGGGCTGGACTGTTCCCATGAGGCACAGGGTCAGACTGATTTGCATATGGCCATGTATGAACTGGGGTGGTGGAGTGAGCTAAAGAATGATGATGGATTAAACCCAGATCAGTTGACTGGGGGTGAGTGTTTGATTTGTTCAGGCGCTCCGTCCATCATCCCCTTTGGTATCGCTTTGTTCGCCCTAAGTTGGCAGGGTATGCCCAGACGTGGGTCCCTTGCTCACTTTGCCACTGGATTCAAGCTAGCCTGGCTGATGACGGCTGAATAGCCAGAAACCGGTCCCAGGATGCTTGTTTCCGGTCCAGGGAAGACATGGCTTGGCAGTTCGGGCTGGACTGTTCCCATGAGGCACAGGGTCAGACTGATTTGCATATGGCCATGTATGAACTGGGGTGGTGGAGTGAGCTAAAGAATGATGATGGATTAAACCCAGATCAGTTGACTGGGGGTGAGTGTTTGATTTGTTCAGGCGCTCCGTCCATCATCCCCTTTGGTATCGCTTTGTTCGCCCTAAGTTGGCAGGGTATGCCCAGACGTGGGTCCCTTGCTCACTTTGCCACTGGATTCAAGCTAGCCTGGCTGATGACGGCTGAATAGCCAGAAACCGGTCCCAGGATGCTTGTTTCCGGTCCAGGGAAGACATGGCTTGGCAGTTCGGGCTGGACTGTTCCCATGAGGCACAGGGTCAGACTGATTTGCATATGGCCATGTATGAACTGGGGTGGTGGAGTGAGCTAAAGAATGATGATGGATTAAACCCAGATCAGTTGACTGGGGGTGAGTGTTTGATTTGTTCAGGCGCTCCGTCCATCATCCCCTTTGGTATCGCTTTGTTCGCCCTAAGTTGGCAGGGTATGCCCAGACGTGGGTCCCTTGCTCACTTTGCCACTGGATTCAAGCTAGCCTGGCTGATGACGGCTGAATAGCCAGAAACCGGTCCCAGGATGCTTGTTTCCGGTCCAGGGAAGACATGGCTTGGCAGTTCGGGCTGGACTGTTCCCATGAGGCACAGGGTCAGACTGATTTGCATATGGCCATGTATGAACTGGGGTGGTGGAGTGAGCTAAAGAATGATGATGGATTAAACCCAGATCAGTTGACTGGGGGTGAGTGTTTGATTTGTTCAGGCGCTCCGTCCATCATCCCCTTTGGTATCGCTTTGTTCGCCCTAAGTTGGCAGGGTATGCCCAGACGTGGGTCCCTTGCTCACTTTGCCACTGGATTCAAGCTAGCCTGGCTGATGACGGCTGAATAGCCAGAAACCGGTCCCAGGATGCTTGTTTCCGGTCCAGGGAAGACATGGCTTGGCAGTTCGGGCTGGACTGTTCCCATGAGGCACAGGGTCAGACTGATTTGCATATGGCCATGTATGAACTGGGGTGGTGGAGTGAGCTAAAGAATGATGATGGATTAAACCCAGATCAGTTGACTGGGGGTGAGTGTTTGATTTGTTCAGGCGCTCCGTCCATCATCCCCTTTGGTATCGCTTTGTTCGCCCTAAGTTGGCAGGGTATGCCCAGACGTGGGTCCCTTGCTCACTTTGCCACTGGATTCAAGCTAGCCTGGCTGATGACGGCTGAATAGCCAGAAACCGGTCCCAGGATGCTTGTTTCCGGTCCAGGGAAGACATGGCTTGGCAGTTCGGGCTGGACTGTTCCCATGAGGCACAGGGTCAGACTGATTTGCATATGGCCATGTATGAACTGGGGTGGTGGAGTGAGCTAAAGAATGATGATGGATTAAACCCAGATCAGTTGACTGGGGGTGAGTGTTTGATTTGTTCAGGCGCTCCGTCCATCATCCCCTTTGGTATCGCTTTGTTCGCCCTAAGTTGGCAGGGTATGCCCAGACGTGGGTCCCTTGCTCACTTTGCCACTGGATTCAAGCTAGCCTGGCTGATGACGGCTGAATAGCCAGAAACCGGTCCCAGGATGCTTGTTTCCGGTCCAGGGAAGACATGGCTTGGCAGTTCGGGCTGGACTGTTCCCATGAGGCACAGGGTCAGACTGATTTGCATATGGCCATGTATGAACTGGGGTGGTGGAGTGAGCTAAAGAATGATGATGGATTAAACCCAGATCAGTTGACTGGGGGTGAGTGTTTGATTTGTTCAGGCGCTCCGTCCATCATCCCCTTTGGTATCGCTTTGTTCGCCCTAAGTTGGCAGGGTATGCCCAGACGTGGGTCCCTTGCTCACTTTGCCACTGGATTCAAGCTAGCCTGGCTGATGACGGCTGAATAGCCAGAAACCGGTCCCAGGATGCTTGTTTCCGGTCCAGGGAAGACATGGCTTGGCAGTTCGGGCTGGACTGTTCCCATGAGGCACAGGGTCAGACTGATTTGCATATGGCCATGTATGAACTGGGGTGGTGGAGTGAGCTAAAGAATGATGATGGATTAAACCCAGATCAGTTGACTGGGGGTGAGTGTTTGATTTGTTCAGGCGCTCCGTCCATCATCCCCTTTGGTATCGCTTTGTTCGCCCTAAGTTGGCAGGGTATGCCCAGACGTGGGTCCCTTGCTCACTTTGCCACTGGATTCAAGCTAGCCTGGCTGATGACGGCTGAATAGCCAGAAACCGGTCCCAGGATGCTTGTTTCCGGTCCAGGGAAGACATGGCTTGGCAGTTCGGGCTGGACTGTTCCCATGAGGCACAGGGTCAGACTGATTTGCATATGGCCATGTATGAACTGGGGTGGTGGAGTGAGCTAAAGAATGATGATGGATTAAACCCAGATCAGTTGACTGGGGGTGAGTGTTTGATTTGTTCAGGCGCTCCGTCCATCATCCCCTTTGGTATCGCTTTGTTCGCCCTAAGTTGGCAGGGTATGCCCAGACGTGGGTCCCTTGCTCACTTTGCCACTGGATTCAAGCTAGCCTGGCTGATGACGGCTGAATAGCCAGAAACCGGTCCCAGGATGCTTGTTTCCGGTCCAGGGAAGACATGGCTTGGCAGTTCGGGCTGGACTGTTCCCATGAGGCACAGGGTCAGACTGATTTGCATATGGCCATGTATGAACTGGGGTGGTGGAGTGAGCTAAAGAATGATGATGGATTAAACCCAGATCAGTTGACTGGGGGTGAGTGTTTGATTTGTTCAGGCGCTCCGTCCATCATCCCCTTTGGTATCGCTTTGTTCGCCCTAAGTTGGCAGGGTATGCCCAGACGTGGGTCCCTTGCTCACTTTGCCACTGGATTCAAGCTAGCCTGGCTGATGACGGCTGAATAGCCAGAAACCGGTCCCAGGATGCTTGTTTCCGGTCCAGGGAAGACATGGCTTGGCAGTTCGGGCTGGACTGTTCCCATGAGGCACAGGGTCAGACTGATTTGCATATGGCCATGTATGAACTGGGGTGGTGGAGTGAGCTAAAGAATGATGATGGATTAAACCCAGATCAGTTGACTGGGGGTGAGTGTTTGATTTGTTCAGGCGCTCCGTCCATCATCCCCTTTGGTATCGCTTTGTTCGCCCTAAGTTGGCAGGGTATGCCCAGACGTGGGTCCCTTGCTCACTTTGCCACTGGATTCAAGCTAGCCTGGCTGATGACGGCTGAATAGCCAGAAACCGGTCCCAGGATGCTTGTTTCCGGTCCAGGGAAGACATGGCTTGGCAGTTCGGGCTGGACTGTTCCCATGAGGCACAGGGTCAGACTGATTTGCATATGGCCATGTATGAACTGGGGTGGTGGAGTGAGCTAAAGAATGATGATGGATTAAACCCAGATCAGTTGACTGGGGGTGAGTGTTTGATTTGTTCAGGCGCTCCGTCCATCATCCCCTTTGGTATCGCTTTGTTCGCCCTAAGTTGGCAGGGTATGCCCAGACGTGGGTCCCTTGCTCACTTTGCCACTGGATTCAAGCTAGCCTGGCTGATGACGGCTGAATAGCCAGAAACCGGTCCCAGGATGCTTGTTTCCGGTCCAGGGAAGACATGGCTTGGCAGTTCGGGCTGGACTGTTCCCATGAGGCACAGGGTCAGACTGATTTGCATATGGCCATGTATGAACTGGGGTGGTGGAGTGAGCTAAAGAATGATGATGGATTAAACCCAGATCAGTTGACTGGGGGTGAGTGTTTGATTTGTTCAGGCGCTCCGTCCATCATCCCCTTTGGTATCGCTTTGTTCGCCCTAAGTTGGCAGGGTATGCCCAGACGTGGGTCCCTTGCTCACTTTGCCACTGGATTCAAGCTAGCCTGGCTGATGACGGCTGAATAGCCAGAAACCGGTCCCAGGATGCTTGTTTCCGGTCCAGGGAAGACATGGCTTGGCAGTTCGGGCTGGACTGTTCCCATGAGGCACAGGGTCAGACTGATTTGCATATGGCCATGTATGAACTGGGGTGGTGGAGTGAGCTAAAGAATGATGATGGATTAAACCCAGATCAGTTGACTGGGGGTGAGTGTTTGATTTGTTCAGGCGCTCCGTCCATCATCCCCTTTGGTATCGCTTTGTTCGCCCTAAGTTGGCAGGGTATGCCCAGACGTGGGTCCCTTGCTCACTTTGCCACTGGATTCAAGCTAGCCTGGCTGATGACGGCTGAATAGCCAGAAACCGGTCCCAGGATGCTTGTTTCCGGTCCAGGGAAGACATGGCTTGGCAGTTCGGGCTGGACTGTTCCCATGAGGCACAGGGTCAGACTGATTTGCATATGGCCATGTATGAACTGGGGTGGTGGAGTGAGCTAAAGAATGATGATGGATTAAACCCAGATCAGTTGACTGGGGGTGAGTGTTTGATTTGTTCAGGCGCTCCGTCCATCATCCCCTTTGGTATCGCTTTGTTCGCCCTAAGTTGGCAGGGTATGCCCAGACGTGGGTCCCTTGCTCACTTTGCCACTGGATTCAAGCTAGCCTGGCTGATGACGGCTGAATAGCCAGAAACCGGTCCCAGGATGCTTGTTTCCGGTCCAGGGAAGACATGGCTTGGCAGTTCGGGCTGGACTGTTCCCATGAGGCACAGGGTCAGACTGATTTGCATATGGCCATGTATGAACTGGGGTGGTGGAGTGAGCTAAAGAATGATGATGGATTAAACCCAGATCAGTTGACTGGGGGTGAGTGTTTGATTTGTTCAGGCGCTCCGTCCATCATCCCCTTTGGTATCGCTTTGTTCGCCCTAAGTTGGCAGGGTATGCCCAGACGTGGGTCCCTTGCTCACTTTGCCACTGGATTCAAGCTAGCCTGGCTGATGACGGCTGAATAGCCAGAAACCGGTCCCAGGATGCTTGTTTCCGGTCCAGGGAAGACATGGCTTGGCAGTTCGGGCTGGACTGTTCCCATGAGGCACAGGGTCAGACTGATTTGCATATGGCCATGTATGAACTGGGGTGGTGGAGTGAGCTAAAGAATGATGATGGATTAAACCCAGATCAGTTGACTGGGGGTGAGTGTTTGATTTGTTCAGGCGCTCCGTCCATCATCCCCTTTGGTATCGCTTTGTTCGCCCTAAGTTGGCAGGGTATGCCCAGACGTGGGTCCCTTGCTCACTTTGCCACTGGATTCAAGCTAGCCTGGCTGATGACGGCTGAATAGCCAGAAACCGGTCCCAGGATGCTTGTTTCCGGTCCAGGGAAGACATGGCTTGGCAGTTCGGGCTGGACTGTTCCCATGAGGCACAGGGTCAGACTGATTTGCATATGGCCATGTATGAACTGGGGTGGTGGAGTGAGCTAAAGAATGATGATGGATTAAACCCAGATCAGTTGACTGGGGGTGAGTGTTTGATTTGTTCAGGCGCTCCGTCCATCATCCCCTTTGGTATCGCTTTGTTCGCCCTAAGTTGGCAGGGTATGCCCAGACGTGGGTCCCTTGCTCACTTTGCCACTGGATTCAAGCTAGCCTGGCTGATGACGGCTGAATAGCCAGAAACCGGTCCCAGGATGCTTGTTTCCGGTCCAGGGAAGACATGGCTTGGCAGTTCGGGCTGGACTGTTCCCATGAGGCACAGGGTCAGACTGATTTGCATATGGCCATGTATGAACTGGGGTGGTGGAGTGAGCTAAAGAATGATGATGGATTAAACCCAGATCAGTTGACTGGGGGTGAGTGTTTGATTTGTTCAGGCGCTCCGTCCATCATCCCCTTTGGTATCGCTTTGTTCGCCCTAAGTTGGCAGGGTATGCCCAGACGTGGGTCCCTTGCTCACTTTGCCACTGGATTCAAGCTAGCCTGGCTGATGACGGCTGAATAGCCAGAAACCGGTCCCAGGATGCTTGTTTCCGGTCCAGGGAAGACATGGCTTGGCAGTTCGGGCTGGACTGTTCCCATGAGGCACAGGGTCAGACTGATTTGCATATGGCCATGTATGAACTGGGGTGGTGGAGTGAGCTAAAGAATGATGATGGATTAAACCCAGATCAGTTGACTGGGGGTGAGTGTTTGATTTGTTCAGGCGCTCCGTCCATCATCCCCTTTGGTATCGCTTTGTTCGCCCTAAGTTGGCAGGGTATGCCCAGACGTGGGTCCCTTGCTCACTTTGCCACTGGATTCAAGCTAGCCTGGCTGATGACGGCTGAATAGCCAGAAACCGGTCCCAGGATGCTTGTTTCCGGTCCAGGGAAGACATGGCTTGGCAGTTCGGGCTGGACTGTTCCCATGAGGCACAGGGTCAGACTGATTTGCATATGGCCATGTATGAACTGGGGTGGTGGAGTGAGCTAAAGAATGATGATGGATTAAACCCAGATCAGTTGACTGGGGGTGAGTGTTTGATTTGTTCAGGCGCTCCGTCCATCATCCCCTTTGGTATCGCTTTGTTCGCCCTAAGTTGGCAGGGTATGCCCAGACGTGGGTCCCTTGCTCACTTTGCCACTGGATTCAAGCTAGCCTGGCTGATGACGGCTGAATAGCCAGAAACCGGTCCCAGGATGCTTGTTTCCGGTCCAGGGAAGACATGGCTTGGCAGTTCGGGCTGGACTGTTCCCATGAGGCACAGGGTCAGACTGATTTGCATATGGCCATGTATGAACTGGGGTGGTGGAGTGAGCTAAAGAATGATGATGGATTAAACCCAGATCAGTTGACTGGGGGTGAGTGTTTGATTTGTTCAGGCGCTCCGTCCATCATCCCCTTTGGTATCGCTTTGTTCGCCCTAAGTTGGCAGGGTATGCCCAGACGTGGGTCCCTTGCTCACTTTGCCACTGGATTCAAGCTAGCCTGGCTGATGACGGCTGAATAGCCAGAAACCGGTCCCAGGATGCTTGTTTCCGGTCCAGGGAAGACATGGCTTGGCAGTTCGGGCTGGACTGTTCCCATGAGGCACAGGGTCAGACTGATTTGCATATGGCCATGTATGAACTGGGGTGGTGGAGTGAGCTAAAGAATGATGATGGATTAAACCCAGATCAGTTGACTGGGGGTGAGTGTTTGATTTGTTCAGGCGCTCCGTCCATCATCCCCTTTGGTATCGCTTTGTTCGCCCTAAGTTGGCAGGGTATGCCCAGACGTGGGTCCCTTGCTCACTTTGCCACTGGATTCAAGCTAGCCTGGCTGATGACGGCTGAATAGCCAGAAACCGGTCCCAGGATGCTTGTTTCCGGTCCAGGGAAGACATGGCTTGGCAGTTCGGGCTGGACTGTTCCCATGAGGCACAGGGTCAGACTGATTTGCATATGGCCATGTATGAACTGGGGTGGTGGAGTGAGCTAAAGAATGATGATGGATTAAACCCAGATCAGTTGACTGGGGGTGAGTGTTTGATTTGTTCAGGCGCTCCGTCCATCATCCCCTTTGGTATCGCTTTGTTCGCCCTAAGTTGGCAGGGTATGCCCAGACGTGGGTCCCTTGCTCACTTTGCCACTGGATTCAAGCTAGCCTGGCTGATGACGGCTGAATAGCCAGAAACCGGTCCCAGGATGCTTGTTTCCGGTCCAGGGAAGACATGGCTTGGCAGTTCGGGCTGGACTGTTCCCATGAGGCACAGGGTCAGACTGATTTGCATATGGCCATGTATGAACTGGGGTGGTGGAGTGAGCTAAAGAATGATGATGGATTAAACCCAGATCAGTTGACTGGGGGTGAGTGTTTGATTTGTTCAGGCGCTCCGTCCATCATCCCCTTTGGTATCGCTTTGTTCGCCCTAAGTTGGCAGGGTATGCCCAGACGTGGGTCCCTTGCTCACTTTGCCACTGGATTCAAGCTAGCCTGGCTGATGACGGCTGAATAGCCAGAAACCGGTCCCAGGATGCTTGTTTCCGGTCCAGGGAAGACATGGCTTGGCAGTTCGGGCTGGACTGTTCCCATGAGGCACAGGGTCAGACTGATTTGCATATGGCCATGTATGAACTGGGGTGGTGGAGTGAGCTAAAGAATGATGATGGATTAAACCCAGATCAGTTGACTGGGGGTGAGTGTTTGATTTGTTCAGGCGCTCCGTCCATCATCCCCTTTGGTATCGCTTTGTTCGCCCTAAGTTGGCAGGGTATGCCCAGACGTGGGTCCCTTGCTCACTTTGCCACTGGATTCAAGCTAGCCTGGCTGATGACGGCTGAATAGCCAGAAACCGGTCCCAGGATGCTTGTTTCCGGTCCAGGGAAGACATGGCTTGGCAGTTCGGGCTGGACTGTTCCCATGAGGCACAGGGTCAGACTGATTTGCATATGGCCATGTATGAACTGGGGTGGTGGAGTGAGCTAAAGAATGATGATGGATTAAACCCAGATCAGTTGACTGGGGGTGAGTGTTTGATTTGTTCAGGCGCTCCGTCCATCATCCCCTTTGGTATCGCTTTGTTCGCCCTAAGTTGGCAGGGTATGCCCAGACGTGGGTCCCTTGCTCACTTTGCCACTGGATTCAAGCTAGCCTGGCTGATGACGGCTGAATAGCCAGAAACCGGTCCCAGGATGCTTGTTTCCGGTCCAGGGAAGACATGGCTTGGCAGTTCGGGCTGGACTGTTCCCATGAGGCACAGGGTCAGACTGATTTGCATATGGCCATGTATGAACTGGGGTGGTGGAGTGAGCTAAAGAATGATGATGGATTAAACCCAGATCAGTTGACTGGGGGTGAGTGTTTGATTTGTTCAGGCGCTCCGTCCATCATCCCCTTTGGTATCGCTTTGTTCGCCCTAAGTTGGCAGGGTATGCCCAGACGTGGGTCCCTTGCTCACTTTGCCACTGGATTCAAGCTAGCCTGGCTGATGACGGCTGAATAGCCAGAAACCGGTCCCAGGATGCTTGTTTCCGGTCCAGGGAAGACATGGCTTGGCAGTTCGGGCTGGACTGTTCCCATGAGGCACAGGGTCAGACTGATTTGCATATGGCCATGTATGAACTGGGGTGGTGGAGTGAGCTAAAGAATGATGATGGATTAAACCCAGATCAGTTGACTGGGGGTGAGTGTTTGATTTGTTCAGGCGCTCCGTCCATCATCCCCTTTGGTATCGCTTTGTTCGCCCTAAGTTGGCAGGGTATGCCCAGACGTGGGTCCCTTGCTCACTTTGCCACTGGATTCAAGCTAGCCTGGCTGATGACGGCTGAATAGCCAGAAACCGGTCCCAGGATGCTTGTTTCCGGTCCAGGGAAGACATGGCTTGGCAGTTCGGGCTGGACTGTTCCCATGAGGCACAGGGTCAGACTGATTTGCATATGGCCATGTATGAACTGGGGTGGTGGAGTGAGCTAAAGAATGATGATGGATTAAACCCAGATCAGTTGACTGGGGGTGAGTGTTTGATTTGTTCAGGCGCTCCGTCCATCATCCCCTTTGGTATCGCTTTGTTCGCCCTAAGTTGGCAGGGTATGCCCAGACGTGGGTCCCTTGCTCACTTTGCCACTGGATTCAAGCTAGCCTGGCTGATGACGGCTGAATAGCCAGAAACCGGTCCCAGGATGCTTGTTTCCGGTCCAGGGAAGACATGGCTTGGCAGTTCGGGCTGGACTGTTCCCATGAGGCACAGGGTCAGACTGATTTGCATATGGCCATGTATGAACTGGGGTGGTGGAGTGAGCTAAAGAATGATGATGGATTAAACCCAGATCAGTTGACTGGGGGTGAGTGTTTGATTTGTTCAGGCGCTCCGTCCATCATCCCCTTTGGTATCGCTTTGTTCGCCCTAAGTTGGCAGGGTATGCCCAGACGTGGGTCCCTTGCTCACTTTGCCACTGGATTCAAGCTAGCCTGGCTGATGACGGCTGAATAGCCAGAAACCGGTCCCAGGATGCTTGTTTCCGGTCCAGGGAAGACATGGCTTGGCAGTTCGGGCTGGACTGTTCCCATGAGGCACAGGGTCAGACTGATTTGCATATGGCCATGTATGAACTGGGGTGGTGGAGTGAGCTAAAGAATGATGATGGATTAAACCCAGATCAGTTGACTGGGGGTGAGTGTTTGATTTGTTCAGGCGCTCCGTCCATCATCCCCTTTGGTATCGCTTTGTTCGCCCTAAGTTGGCAGGGTATGCCCAGACGTGGGTCCCTTGCTCACTTTGCCACTGGATTCAAGCTAGCCTGGCTGATGACGGCTGAATAGCCAGAAACCGGTCCCAGGATGCTTGTTTCCGGTCCAGGGAAGACATGGCTTGGCAGTTCGGGCTGGACTGTTCCCATGAGGCACAGGGTCAGACTGATTTGCATATGGCCATGTATGAACTGGGGTGGTGGAGTGAGCTAAAGAATGATGATGGATTAAACCCAGATCAGTTGACTGGGGGTGAGTGTTTGATTTGTTCAGGCGCTCCGTCCATCATCCCCTTTGGTATCGCTTTGTTCGCCCTAAGTTGGCAGGGTATGCCCAGACGTGGGTCCCTTGCTCACTTTGCCACTGGATTCAAGCTAGCCTGGCTGATGACGGCTGAATAGCCAGAAACCGGTCCCAGGATGCTTGTTTCCGGTCCAGGGAAGACATGGCTTGGCAGTTCGGGCTGGACTGTTCCCATGAGGCACAGGGTCAGACTGATTTGCATATGGCCATGTATGAACTGGGGTGGTGGAGTGAGCTAAAGAATGATGATGGATTAAACCCAGATCAGTTGACTGGGGGTGAGTGTTTGATTTGTTCAGGCGCTCCGTCCATCATCCCCTTTGGTATCGCTTTGTTCGCCCTAAGTTGGCAGGGTATGCCCAGACGTGGGTCCCTTGCTCACTTTGCCACTGGATTCAAGCTAGCCTGGCTGATGACGGCTGAATAGCCAGAAACCGGTCCCAGGATGCTTGTTTCCGGTCCAGGGAAGACATGGCTTGGCAGTTCGGGCTGGACTGTTCCCATGAGGCACAGGGTCAGACTGATTTGCATATGGCCATGTATGAACTGGGGTGGTGGAGTGAGCTAAAGAATGATGATGGATTAAACCCAGATCAGTTGACTGGGGGTGAGTGTTTGATTTGTTCAGGCGCTCCGTCCATCATCCCCTTTGGTATCGCTTTGTTCGCCCTAAGTTGGCAGGGTATGCCCAGACGTGGGTCCCTTGCTCACTTTGCCACTGGATTCAAGCTAGCCTGGCTGATGACGGCTGAATAGCCAGAAACCGGTCCCAGGATGCTTGTTTCCGGTCCAGGGAAGACATGGCTTGGCAGTTCGGGCTGGACTGTTCCCATGAGGCACAGGGTCAGACTGATTTGCATATGGCCATGTATGAACTGGGGTGGTGGAGTGAGCTAAAGAATGATGATGGATTAAACCCAGATCAGTTGACTGGGGGTGAGTGTTTGATTTGTTCAGGCGCTCCGTCCATCATCCCCTTTGGTATCGCTTTGTTCGCCCTAAGTGCAGCATGGCACAAGACAGAGGGTAGGGATAGCTCCTCCAGACAGTGGAAGTGTACTGCCTACTTCCTGTGGCAGGAGGGTGGTGACCCAGACACTGAAGTGAGGAGGATGGAGACAAGGCGACCTTTACAAATTCCCTTAAGGAAAGGGGCTTCTGACTAGTTCCTGAGCACTGCCATTTGGGAGATGGTAGGGGTGAGACAGCAGTCTCTCAAAGTGAGTATTTTTCGTGGCCACCCCTGTGTCTCTCTCGTTTTTTTCAAAATATGTTTATTGGTTTTTAAAAAGTAAAGCCTCATCACTTTCAAAAATCCAATACAAGTTTCTTTAGTTTTTTAATATTCTTACTCCGTCTTCCATGAGCAAATCATACACTATTCCCAACAAAGATAATGACCTCCATATGACCATAAACACAAAGGCTACAACATATATTTTTTTAAACAGTAAACAACTACATACAGTTCAGTCACATTTTTAAACTACAATTTCCACAGATTCTGGAAATACTTTTTTTGAAATAAAACAGAGACAGACGTAAAGCCATATATAAGACACCTTCCACCTTTTTTCTCTAAGTGTGAGGAGACTCCTGAAGAGATAAGAAGTGACCGAGCGACTCATGCTACTGCTTCACCATGGTGCCACCTATCCTTAAAAGAAAGTAAGCAAATAAAAAAAAAAAATAACAATAGCCAAAATAAGTTTGTGTACCAAAAAAATAGATAATACAAAAAGGTTTTCATTTTTTTTTTTTTTTTTTTTAAATAGTCCACCTGCTACTTAGAACTAGGAGGAATTTAAGAGGCGTGACCTACAAAAACAAACATTTCTGGGACCAAAAAAGAACCGTGATTGATTTGCCAACCTCTTTTTACACTTAGAAAAATAAAATGAACACTAAGGTTAGTATGTATTTTTAAATGTAAAAACATGTACTTAACCTGCGCTAATAACCTTTAAAGTACAGGTTTATTAATAAATAATAAATAACCATTTTTCTTTATTTGCTACGACTAAGAAATCTTTTCTTTTTAAAGTGGAATGAGCAGAGATGTTGGTGAAAATGTCTGACTCCTTGGTCCCTGAGGCTTATTGCTTCCGTGCAGGGGACTGGCATTGATCTGCGGTGCGGCCCTCGAAGGGACACTACTGGCACTCGCGGCCCTCAAAGGGACACTACTGGCACTTGCGGCCTTCGAAGGGACACTACTGGCACTTGCAGCCCTCGAAGGGACACTACTGGCACTCGCGGCCCTCGAAGGGACACTACTGGCACTCGCGGCCCTCGAAGGGACACTACTGGCACCCCTGAACCTCCCCTACTGCCCTCTGTACCATAGTGGAGACTCAAAGGGAAATCTACAGGTGGCATCACATTCACAAGGTAGCAGGTTTGCACCCCATACTTGTGTCATAGGGAGGCACTCCAAACTTAAAGAGGGCCCCCCATAAGCACAGCCTATGGTAACAAGTAAACAAGATGAGCCATAGTCTGAATGGTGAGCATGGAAGTCCGAGACGGGTTGAGTGCGATCCTTGAGGCTAGGGCCTCCACCAGAGATCTGCTGGTAAAAAGGATCGACACAGTGAAGATTGACCTGAGCCTAATCAGAGATGACCACAGGAAAGGATGGAACAAGTGCATAATGCTGAAAAGACGTTAACAGAACTGAAGTTGGCTACCGAGGAACTTCAGACACAGACGAAGGACCTGACAGAACGAGTATGATTTATTAGAATATAGGGAGAAAACTCCGAAGATAGGGGCAGGATGAATAATATAAGAGTGGTTGATCTGCCTGAAAAATGTAATGACCTTGTGTGAGCTCCTACCTTAGGACCTGAATATGAGTAACTGTGTGGCACCCGAGGGACTAACAGTTCTATGCACTGGAAAGAGCCCATAGGGTTAGAGCCTGGCTGCCACCTTCACGGGCACCACTGAGACCATTGGTAGCCAGATTGCTGCATTATAGACAGACTGGCACTGCATATTGCAACAAGCAGGCCCAAAAGGACATTTAACAGTAGAAAAATGAAAAGTGGCTGCTGTCCTGTCCCAAAGAGAATCTTTTTTCTTTTGAAGGCAACGTAAAATGGCGTTCAAGTACGCATTACTCTTAATAGTGAAGCTAAAAGTTTTGATAAATTAGGACATCCACTTTTTTCCAGATTCTCATAATGTTTGGAATGGGCCAAATATTGCTTAGGGGCTGGCACCTCCCACTCAAAAGGCAAACCTATTCTGTGGAGACATAAAAGTCAGGGGGAGAAAAGAGCCCAAACTGACAGACCTGTGCAAAAGCAAGCAAGGCTGCGAAGAGACCTGGTGCTGGTGGCCGCGGCCACCCTCAAGGAGGACTCTTGCTTAATCACCACCAAGGGCTCTTCAGAAAATTAATCCAATACTGATATAGGAACATTGAGTGTCAGATAAGACAGCTTGAAGTTGTTCAAAATAGCCCTGAATGCAGCGGATATACAAAGATCACCCAGAGGATGCTGGAACTGAAACTGCTAAAACAAAAGGCAAGACACTGAGGACCTTGTAATTCTTTCATACGTGTGAATCATCTGGCGGGGAGTGACCAGAGAAGTAGCTCTTTCAGGGGCCGAACAACCCCTGCCCCCCTTCAATTGTGCTGATTGACTGGTGTCCGGTAACGGGCAGCGGCAAGTATTATGGGGCTGGTTTATGCTTGTTCAGGGGGTGCCACTCCAACAGTCCAGGGCATGGACAGATGGGATACAATTCTGAAGTTTGTGGTTATGCTTGGAAAGTGATCCCAATGAATGAAGATTCAACAGTGAAATTGGCCCCCGGGCTCTGGAGTGACGTTGAGTGGGTTAAAGAGGGAGAGTGACAAACAAAAAAACATGTGCAAAAAGAACAATTGATGGACAGAATGCTGCACAATGTCAAACATTTATTCCAGTAAAAAGACCTGGGCCTAAATCCATCTTTTTTTGCTCCCCATGCCATTCCAGTTCAGACCTAGCCATATGCAAATCAGTCTTGACCCTGTTCCCCATGGGAACAATGCAGCCAGAACTGCCAGGCCAGGTCCTCCCTGGACTGGAAACAAGCATCCAGGGACCGGTTTCGGGGCATCACCCCTCATCAGCCAGGCTAGCTTGACTCCAGTGGAATGGAGAGCAAGGGACCCACGTCTGGGCATACCCGCTCCACTCGGGGTGACAAATGCAAAAAGAGCAATTGATGGACAGAATGCTGCACAATGTTAAACATTCATCCCAGTTCAGAGATCTGGGCCTAAATCCATCGTATATTTGCTCCCCATGCCATTCCAGTTCAGACCCAGCCATATACAAATCAGTCTTGACCCTGTTTCCCATGGGAACACTCCAGCCCGAACTGTCAGGCCAGGTCCTCCCTGGACTGGAAACAAGCAACCTGGGACCGGTTTCGGATGTCACCGGAGGTGAATGTTTGATTTGCTCTGCATTCCGTCCATCATCTGTGTGTCTTTTGCTTTCTCACCCTAAGTGCGCCGGGTATGCCCAGATATGGGTCCCGGTCTCACTGTGCCACTGGATTCAAGCTAGCCTGGCTGATGAGGGGTGATGCCCCGAAACCAGTCCCAGGATGCTTGATTCCAATCCAGGGAGGACCTGGCTTGGCAGTTCGGGCTGGACTGTTCCCATGAGGCACAAGGTCAAGACTGATTTGCATATGGCTGGGTCTAAACTGGGGTGGCATAGTGAGCAAAAGAACAATAGATTTAACCAAGATCTCTTGACTGGGGGTGAATGTTTGATTTGCTCTGCATTCCGTCCATCATTTGTGTGTATTTTGCTTTCTCACACATAAAAACATGACATCTGTGAGTCAGAGACTGATCATTAAAGGGTGAGGATATTCACCTGTAGTTCAAGAGGGCTTAATTCAATGGCCATAAGGTACAATATGAAGGTATTCAATCAAGAGACAGGGTGGGAGTCAATATTGAGCTCCAACAGGAGACCCCTCACGAAAGCTGAAGTGACAGCTTTACAAACAAGCATTTGCAATGCAATAGGTCTCGCATTTACGCGAGTTTGAGCTATTCACATTGCAAATAACAATGCCTTTCATTTTTGTTTTCGTTTTTAAAACTTAAATAAAAGGCATTCTCATTTACAATGCCAACAAAAATAAAAGGCATTGTTATTTGCAATGTGAATAGCTCAAACTCGCGTAAATGCGAGAGCTATTACATTGCAAATGCTTGTTCTAAAGGAGTTTGGGCGGAGGAAGGTTACAGGGGTTCTTTGTACCGTGAACAATACAATGTAACATAGGAACAAAACAGAAAGCCGATACACATGCCAGAAGACTGCTTCCGCAGACTGGACGGCCGTTTCAGGCTGCTGTATTGGGGCTGGGGAAGAGTCAGGATACACCATGATGGTTTGAAGCTCCCGTGGGATGGTGGAGGCCTGCAAACACCGAAGCTTAAAGTGTATTCCCAAGCAGCCCAGCTCCAGTATGTTGTCCCTTGGTTTAAGGATGAGGGCACAGATCCGGCAGTTCCAATACTGAAGCGATTATCAAGGCCAGTGAGGCTGCTGGTACTCCCTATGACCTCCCGCGAAGAAACTACTGCAAATCCGAATGACCCATGCTGTATGGGACAAAGTGTCCAGGGAGGAAGAGAGCGAATTTATGTATATGCAACAACTGGTCCCTTGGCGTACGTGAATAGGCCCAGAGATACAGGCTTTTCTGAGACACAGGGGTGGGGAAGATATCCACAAAACATGGGAGATTTTTATGAGGATGGTAGATTGGTTGGGTATGCATTGCAACCTTCTGTGCTAGATGGGGTGTGGCCGGCAGTTGCTTTCTCGCGTATGCTGGGCTGGCGACGGCGATCCGGAAGGGCTGGCTGGGCTTTGCACTGGAGCCCGACACGCACATACTGAATTAGATGCTACCAGACATGTATGTATGGGAGCAGTAGATTGATTTCACGATTGTATGCCCTACTGCGCGCTGGCTCTGGCCTGCGCATTCTTAATATAGGAATGACTGCAGGGGGGGGCCATGCCGGCGCGCGACCTTCAGGAACCGCAGGGGGGACGAGCCGGAGGGTCGCTTTACAAAACAGCAGGCCGCCGCTGCACACACGCCGCGAAACAAAACAAAAAAACGATTTAGGGAGAGGGGCACTGCTGCGTGACAGCAACCAGCAATAAATTGAATTTCAAAAGGAACAGAAGAAACCAAAACTCCAGCGGCATACCTTCATCTGTTTAGGTCTGGGATTTATTCGCTAATTTCTGCCTATGTATAATAAAAGTGCGGCGCCGCTTCAAAGACACCACTCTTGGTTTCTTTTTTTTTTTTAAACTTTAACACTGAGCGCGGTGTCCTTGAAGCGGGCGCTCAGTGTTAAAGTTAAAAAATATATAAAGAAACCGAGCGCGGTGTCCTTGAAGCGGCACCGCGCTCAGTTTTCAAGTAAAAAAAAAAAAAAATACAAACAGAGTCCCTGAAGTGGACGCCGTGCTGAACAGAAACGCTAAATATAAATAAATAAAGTGAGCGCGGTGTCCCTAGCGGACGCCGCTCAGCGGCAGTGCGCCAAAGCAGAATGAAACAAGCTGGAAAAAAGTGCTTACCGACTAATTTAAAGGAGACTGTATAACGCCGCGGGTAAAAGATCCAGTCCGGATGGGCCGTCCGAGAAGGAGACAGGGCGGTAACAAAGAAGCCTCATTTTCAATCAGAAGCCAGCGTTTAGCATAAATGATGACGCCAGCCAATCAGAATGATGGGCGGGGCTTAAACTCCACTTCTGAAATCTCCTCGATTACAATAAGCCTCGGAGACCAGCAGCGCATGCGCGCTGCAACGCAGGTCTGAGAGACCTAAAAATGCTGGAGGGGATAGGTCTTCTACATCCATTACTCAGCCTATGCCAAGAGGATATTAGTTTAGGTAAGGCCAAGGGTGCCCTTTCGACCTACAATAGAGATTAGTGACAAACAAGGCAGCTGTATGACTATTGGGTGTCACTTCTATTGAAGGGATCAGCATAAATGTCCCTAACATGGACCAACCCTCGTTCCTTGACAAAGTGTCAAAAGAGTTGGCCAGGGTATTACACCTGCTAGTAGTTTGAGCTGATTTTCATTGCATCTCTGACACAGACATGGACAGATTGCACCCACCTTTGCCTAAGTCAATGACAATTAAAACTGCAAGATCACCAAGGGCTTTGTACGGGCAATGCGGCATCACTGACATCTGTGGGGCACACAACCCCAATACGTATTCTAAAGTACTAAACGCCTCTCCGGTAGGAGAACCATTACATGCGGTGTTAGAAGATACAAAAGCAGCACGTGTGCCTGTACTTCCGCCCAACCTCCCCCCCACCATCACCACCACCACCACAGGAATCTGAATATTTAAGTGCTGACAAAATGGAGCAGGAAGTGCTGACATAATGGAGCAGGAAGTGCTGACATAATGGAGCAGGAAGTGTGAGCTGTAGTTAAGAGTATGACGAGGGGGAAAGTGCTGGGATCAGAGGGTCTATAAGACATATTAGATCATCTAGCGCCAAGATTAACTAAGGTCATTTTTTTCGCCTCACACCAAGATTACTTAATGTCTACAACAGTGTGAGAGCTTAATGGGACCTTCTACCAGTGGATTGAGCAACATTCATTGTTGGGCTGCAGTACACAAAAGGGGCACGGACGAGCTTGACATGGATTTATACCGACCCATGTCAATGCTCCACACCGATTATAGGGTCCTAAACAAAATCCTAGTCACTAGACTCTCACACAAATACAAGGGCTGATTTACCCCAATCAAAGCGGGTTCATCCTGAAATGCAGCACGGCAATTAATATTAGGAGGTTAGGCTGAATATTAGATTACCCCATCGAGGACCACCTTGATGCACTAATACCTACCATTAACATCTATATCAAGTTATGGACAGATGGAGTCTGGGATCAAGATGCAAGGACTGGACAAAACTACTGTATACAAACTCAATTGCTAGAGTAAAGTCAGGAGGGGTTGTTTTTAACTTCTTTCCAATAGCCAGGGGTGTGTGACAGGGGTACCCACTATCCCCATCCTCTTTGCCATAGCCATAGAGCTGGTGAAACAAAGGAAGCACTACAAGGGCCTTGTGACAGCTAGTATACTACATCACATATTGCTCTATGCAGATGATATGCTTTTATATTCACTAGGGTAGCAAGTGGGTGTTACAGGAGCCATGTGATCCTTGGAACAATTTAGTGTTTTATCAGAACTGAAAGTAAATTGGGGATGAAAGAACTCCAAATTAAATGGGAACCTGCCACCATGAGTTACCTGGGAGTCTGTATTTAGAGAACAGAGTTAGACCTATTGGAAAGGAATATAAAACCAGCTACAGCTGCCATGAGAAGTATCGTGAAGTTTTGCCACTAAGAGTGGAAGGGAGGACTGCTGTAGCCAAAATGGCGGCACTACCCAGATTATTATATTTCTTCATAATCTTCCAGATTAGAATACCTAAAAAGCTGTATCACGAAACAGGCACTCCTTAAAATATCTAATCTGGGGATTCGACAGGCGTAGAGTAGCTCTGTCCAAGTTATGCTTGCCAGTGTCAGCTGGGGGATTACCAGCCCTTTTCTAGTTTACCTTTTAACAGCTTAACTACTATGGGCTACTAGATGGAGAAAGGAAAGTTTTGCTCACCAAGATAGACAATCAACCCACGATCATAGTTTCAATTTACAGGCAGAAGGGACCCCTTAATGGACCTTCTGCAATCCTCTGGAGAGACGAAAGAACCCTTCCAAATCGTGGGAAATTTAATATGACAATCGACAAAGATCTGGAACTTATATTAAACAAACGCGATGCCTAAAATGTAAATATTTTATTAGGAATTTTCTTCAAAACGCAAGTCAATCCAACTCGTGTTTCGCGACCCTACCCACGATCATGTCAGTATTGGAAACCATATTAAATTCCAGATGAAGAGATTAGAACGCTGATGTTCTAATAAGGGTGGACGAGGATACTACAGAGAACACACACAAACCACTTAAGCAAACGAGTTCCCTCTTACTAGTATTTTACCCTACCATACCTAGGAAAGTGGAGTGATACTGTCAAATGGGTAGAGCAGGGCATAGAAAGAGTTGGTGACCCATACGAGGAAGGGACATGTATTGACATGGTGGCTTTGCGGTGTTGGTATCAAGTCTGTGGGCACAATTTCTCCTCCATGAATCCATTGCTGCAGAAAAGCAGAAGCGGTGGCTTCACTGAACCCTGATACATCAAGGACTGGAGGCGACCTGTACAAGTAGCAGGAGGCACAGAGCTGTTACAATAATGTAAAGAGCGCTAGTTGCTCAGACAAAATGCTTGTCGGAATCGCTGAAGGATAGATGGGCAGAGGACATGAACCAACCCATCAGTGATATGGAAAGGGAAAGGATACTAAAACATACCCCAAAAACCTCCAGGAATGCTAGATTCAAACTGATACAGTAGTATTACATACACAGAATGGACACCAGAGCTAAAAGGATTAATAGATTTAACCCCAGTGTGGATGCTAAATGGCCCAGGTGTAGGAAAGGGGACTGAGACTATTACCATATGGTATGGGGATGTCCAACATTACAGAGTTGTTGGGCACAAGTGGTTGATGTGATCAATGCGGTGACAGATAGGACCATACAGAATGTGCCTGAAGTGTACAGTCAACTCTGGCAGGCCTGTGGCAGCGTCAGCTCCTCCGCTATGGCGGAGGACAGTCACCCTCCCAAAACAGCAGGAATTGAAAAATTAAACGACACTCGTTTTATTTTTCCTTTCCTGCCGAGTCTTGGGGATGGGGCCTGGTGGTGACAGGCACTTAGGGGAGTGGTAATGCACTCCCAACACTGCGCATGATGGTTTGGCCGGCCATCATGCGCAGTGAAAGCTCTCTCCAACCCAGCAACGCAGCTGGGTTGGACAGAGCAGGCACAGACTCACAGTCTGTCCTGGAGCGCAAATCGAGGAAGCTCAGGCCAATCCTGAAGCTGCTCTCATGCACGAGAGCAGCTTCAGGATTGGCCGCAGGTCATTCTGGGAGCCTGTGCCTTCCTGAAGAGGTGCAGAGGAGCAGAGGAGCAGAAGAGCGCGACGGGGACAGCTGCAGGTAATTTAAAAAAAATGTATTTCCCCCCGCTATCCCTTGTGCCTCTTCCCCACCCAACTGCCCGCCCGCCCTCCCGCTCCTCCAGCATACCGGCCGCTCCTGTCCTGCAGTGCGCTATATTGGTTGTTATTCCTTTATCTCGCAAAAGCAATTTCAGAAAAACACTGGCAAGACTTGCGGGGCTAAAGGCATGGTGGGCAGATAGGAAGCATCTTTGTGTTTAGACAATGGGGAGTGCTTCTGGTATGTAGTATGTAATGTAGACTCCCAATGACTGCGAAATTAGCAAAATGAAGACGGGAAGAACACCGTAACCTGGAGAATAATTATGTTTTTTGTACATAGACTACTAATTTTTCATGGCAGTATAATTGCATTGCTGGCTGAGCAAGTCTATTGCTATTGTTTAATGTAAAATTGAATAAACAAATTAAAAAAAACAAGCATTGGAAATGATAATAGGTGTGGCTTTAACCCCTTCGATGCGCGTGACGAGCTCAGCTCGTCATGCTGCGCGGTAGCGCTGTGCGCATGACGAGCTGAGCTCGTCACGACCGCACCCGCGATCGGAATGTCCAGCACACGAGCGGAATTCCGATCGCGGTCAAGGGGTTAAAGGAATGTTGTATGGTAATGTGAAACACCGCAACCTAATAGCATTGGAGTGAATATGTATTTGTGTGGAAGCAAAGCACTGTAGAATAACATTGGTGTAGCTTCAAAGGACATGTGACAGTTGCACTGTCAAGCCAGACCTACAAATCCATATAGGTTAATGACTGCCTTCCTCCCATCTGTGCTGCTGCCAGAGAAAGGCAAACACCGTAAATTATCTAGTTATCTAAGACACTTTTACAGCATTACAATGTCAAGTGTGTGCCCCTGAAAGTTCAAGCTCAGCCAGCTCACACACCTGTGTGGAGGGCAAGCACTTTTTTGTGTGGAAATCTACAACTTCTGCCCAATTAAAACATGTACTCCTGGCTCCCAACATGTGAGCGGAGCCAAAGCCCCTCTCTAGTGAATTGTCACATATTTGTCTGGTGACAGCTGCGCTGTCAATTCAGACCATAATAAGATTGTGCCTGAACTGTGTTTATTGCCATTGTTCCTGAGATTGAAAGCCGATAAGGCGAAAAGTAGATTTGCTGACCAAGGCCTTATTTTAGCTATGCGTAAATTGTTATGAGCTGGAAGGTGCTAAAAGGCCCTTGCATCCAGAAGTAGCAGAAGGAACTGGCTAAATGGGTGAAGTGAGAGAGTACTTGGATGCATAGGAAAGTGAAACCAGGGGTGTGAAGGATGGACGTAACGAAAGCATGGGACACCATCATAGCGGCGATGTCAGCAATAATACGAGCAAGGATAGTCCTAATGCATGAATAGAGATAGGCTGGCGTCCCACAGCCGCATCAAACAGTGTGGCCTCCTGCTGCAACCCTCTGTCCCAAAGAGTCATATGAATGATTTATCCAAGATGAGTACCTCCCTAACCCCCACAGCCCTTATCTGCAACTGGATGACTCCGACTCCAGATCACTAGTTATTTAGATTTTTACAGTATGTGGTTTGAATGCAATCATAAACTACGATGCAGTATAGCTTTATAGTGGGCTGTACCAGCCATTAAAGGCTCGCTCCAGCTTTAATGTCCCGAGTAAATATACCAACGAACCCCTGGGAAAATCACAGTAGATTTTAAATTGGGCTATAACGCTATGAGAATGTTCCGCTCCATGAGGGCAGAATGTCCTAATTAAAAAAACAAAGTCCTCTCAGAAACCGAGGGGGTTGAAGCCCCGCCCTCCCCCACGGCTCCTGTCTTTGTTTCACTGCTCTTGCTGTGATTGCTCAACAGATAAGAGCCGTGCCCAGGGCCATGGATGTTAGCTGTTGAACATTTACAGCAACAGCTGTGAAAGGAGACTGACATCAGCCTTGTGTTCTCGTGGGCTCAGCTAAATTGCTTTTCATCCTCAAGTTAGAGAGGCCTAGGAGCTGAGCAGCATTTTCCTTTCCCTCCTTCAGAGCCTCCAGTTGCACGGTGAGCTACGGGAGGAGGGACGGAGAAGGGGGAGGGAGGACGCCTCCTGTGTATCCTGCTGCACAGGCTCTGCCTTTTACATTCCCCTGCACAATCTGTATATTTTGAAGAAGCAGGGGAAAGAGACTGTGTATTAGGCATTGAAATGTTGAGAGCAGTGGGCCTATACCAGTTTATGTAGACCACTGCTGCTCCATTGTCTTCAATGGAGCTTTCAACATTCCAGTGTTTTAATAGCCCACTGCCGAGGGCTATATCAGTTGTTAAAGGCCCTGAACCCAAGTTATAGGCCCAAGCCACACACGAGGGCCTATAGCGAGAGAGAGAGAAGCCTGAGGCATAAGAACTATGAGGCTATTAGAACATTCCACCCACTAAGGGTAAAATGTTCTAAATTAAAAAGACAGAAACATAAGAAAATGATTGGAATGTTGGAGTTCCGGGCTTATGCCAGCCATTATAAGCCCAGAGCTACTCCATTGTTTTCAATGGAGCTCTCAACATTCCAATGTTCTAATATAGCCTTATAGCCCGCCGTAGCGGGCTATACTGGCCATTAAAGGCCCGCTTCAGCGTTGAAGGCCAGAGCAGAAGGCGAGTGCTTTTAACAAGGGAGAGGGACTTTAATGCCGGTATAGCCCAGGTACGAAGAGCGATAAGCTATTAGAACATTCCGCCACTAGAGTGCAGAATGTTCTAAAAAATAAAACAAATGCCTCACAGAGCCCTAGGGGATTGAAAACCTGGGGCCTTTGTTCACAGCAACAACTGTGAAGGGCAACATTGGAATGTTGGAGCTCCGGGCTTCTACCGGCCATTACAAGCCCGGAGCAATCCATGGTTTTCAATGGAGCTCCCAACATTCCAATGTTCTAACAGATCAGATGCAGTGGGTGTTAAAACATCAAGATCAGATGTACAAGTACTGATTATATTGAAGGTAAAGGCCTGCAGGGGCAGGATTATGCTGTGTGATGATTGAGGTTCGTTTCCAGCAATGCTGGTTATGTTAAAATACAAAAATATGTTTACAAACAAAACAATGTTTAATTAGGCACTAATCTTATGTTTATTTATCTTGATTTTTGACATCATAACAAACTGTAAAAATGGTAAGCATGCAGCCAGCACAGTACATAATGTCAAAGAGGGGCAACAGACCTATTGCATAATGGTTATGTTTATTGTAAAGAAAGAAATACTGAACCGAGGGCTGAATGTAAGTGTCTGAACTAGTCTCTAGCCATTGCATGGGCAAAGCGTTTAATAAGGCTGACTTTATAGAAAGAACCTCAGAGAATGGCCACTCTGCCTGCGCTGTTGGTATAATGGTCAAACAAACTTAGTTATGCAAGTAAAGGTATTAGCCAGTACTTCAAATGAGCTTTCTGGTTCATTACTAAGCGAGGTGGCACAGAATATTGTGAAGCATGTTCCCAAAATTGCCTGCAGAACCTAATTTAAAATAAATTATTAACTGAAAAATGGAAAGCTGGTAAAGACATTCCCAAACAACGTAGGTCTTTTCTAGATATTAGCACTCCTGAAAGTCTTAATACTACATTTACTAATTAACATTTTCCCCTGTATGTCAACAATAATCCTCGCCCATGCATACTAGTCATTGCAACCCAACAAAATTTTGTAACACTAGAGAAAAGTGAAATTTGGATGATGGATGAGACATTTAAAATAAAACCCTTTCCATGCAGCCAAATGTCTGTGATTCATGCAAAACATAAGTGACAGAAGCATGCCTATAGTGGATACCCTAGTAGCTGAAAAACTGTCTACCACATGCAAGGAATGTATAACAATAATGCAAAGTAAATATAACAATGAAAGACCTGAGAAAATCACAGTAGACTTTGAAAACGTACTGTTTTCTAACTTAGATACTTTGAGAATACATTCAGTCGACCCTATTACTTGGTCAGACCATTTTCTTATAAGATTCCCAACTGTGGCTAATTGGAGGCCAATTAAAGCAGAGTGTCAACAATACTAACTTCAGTAACAACTTTGACCCACCAGTGGTGGTAAAGACCCACTCTGTTGGTACTGCAGCCTTCAATTTTTCTCATGCGGTGTCAGAGTGTATTAAAATCTGTGCCCCTCTGAAGATGGAAGACTCTTCCAGATGGATAACCCCGGCTAAATGGTACTCCTCGCAGCTAAAAGACTATAAAAGGAAGTGCAAGCAGTTGGAGTTGCACTGGCTCTCCACAAGAACTAAAAAGACAGAGACACGTTTAAAGAGGCTCTTAAGGGTTATCACAGACAACTCAAGCAGGCCAGACAGCAGTAATTTGCCAGGAGAATTTAGGAAAATAGTGGTTCCTTTAGCTTTAGGAAATTGTTTAAAATTGTCAAAGAAGTGTCCCACCCTTTTGTGGTGGCTCAGCCGATTTCAGCCTCTGCATCGCTTTATGAGGATTTGGCCTTATTTTGTAGCGATAAAATCTCAAAATTATAATTGGGTTTCGCCTCCCAGCTGCCTGCTGAAAAGAAATCTTTTAGTATGGAAGTTCCCCATCGCTCATCCAAGCCCAACTGGGACTCTTTTGGTCAATTAACTAGCTCAGATGTAGAAGAGGAAATGTTGAAAGTAAGATAGGGTTTGCCTTTATATCCCTGTCCACACTTAATATATTCTTGTCTTGCCTTAATACTAAGCTCACATCTAACAGAACTTTTTAATAAATCCCCTAGTGAGGCAGAGTACCCATCAGACTGGAAGCATGCCTTAGTATTGCCTCTGTTGAGAAACTTCAAACCTGGTAAATTATCGTCCTATCTCCCTTCTTCCCTATCTCGCAAAGGTTCTGGGAAAATTAATTGAGTCAGTCCCAGCTTACTTGTTATCTGGAAAAAAACTGGTTTTAGAGTTAATTATAGCCCAGAATGAACTTTGTTGGCAGTGCTGGACAACATTAGGCTCTTGGTGCATGAGGGTAAATCTTCTGCCCTCGTCCTCCTGGACCTGGCGTTGCTTTTGAAACAGCTTCCCATTATCTACTGTTACAAACACAGGCTTTATGAGACCGGACTGCACTCCGCCACTCTGAAATGGTTTTGCTAAGTTTTTGAGCAATCGCTTTCAGTCTGTCCAGCTACCCCCATTCAAATTAAATCCAGTGGCGGTCAATTGTGGTGTTCCCCAGGGTTCATCTTCGAGTCCTATGGTTTTTAACATCTATGTGACTCCTCTGGCTTGTATTGTCAAAGCATGGGGATTTGAGATTACTTCATACGCAGATGACATCCAGTTGATTGTTTGCATTGATGAGAACAGTGAAGATACACAAGGGAATCGTGGGAAATGTTGACAGAAGTGGCAGATTGGATGCAGTCTCATTGCCGAAATCTTAATTGGGAGAAAACAGAGATATTATTATTCAGGAGGGCCAATAGCGCCTAGAGCAATTTGTGGTGGCCAACTTTGCTGGGCCCAGACCCGAAGCCCAGAAAAGCAGCTTATAACTTAGGCTTTCTGACTGATGACTATCTTTCCATGAAAGATCAGGACAACAGTGTGTGCGGGAGCTGCTTTGGCCTGCTCTCACTCCGCAGAATTTTCTAATGGATTCCAACCCAATGGTGCAAAACTATCATACAGGCATTCATTATGAGTCAACTGGATTATGGCAATGTACTTTATGTACGGATGGCCGATTACCTATTTACTTGTCTACAAGGCATTCAAAATATGGCTGCATGACTGATCTGTAATCTTCTTGCCATGACTTCAGTTTTGGACAGTTTAAACTCTATTCACTGGGTGCCCGTCCGCAAAAGAGCCGTTTTTAAAGTGCTCTGCCATGTGCATCCGGCAGTTTATTCCACAGGGCCCGTGGCGCCTGAAGTAGAATTTCCTTCCACAAGCCGCCAAGAAGTCCTAGGTCAGTGATCAGACCACCATTTGATGCAGGTGTATTACTAGGGCACACATGGGCGGACTCCACTTCACCTATTTGGAGACCACCCTCTGGAATGCTCTTCCCCTTAAACTGCATCTTACTCCTGATATTATTATATTTCGACAACTGCTGAAAACGTGGCTGTTTCCTCTCTAGAAGCTCTTTTGTGTTTGACCTTAATGTGGGTATCTTTTTGGTCTGCTGTCGAGCGCTGGAATATCCATAATGTGTGATGAACAAAAAGATTTGAATAGGCTAAAAATAAATCAGAACATTTTATTTGGTGATGTGCAAATGACAAATATTTTAGCTGAAAACTCAATTTCCCCAGATTGTTTATACGCTATATAGTTTTATCAGTAAACCCACATTAGTGGGAAGGTTTGTGGCCACTTCAATGGAAAATGTGCTGTTTGTAAATGACAGTGCACTACCACATCATGCTTTAGTAATATATTTATTAAAAGTAGGTTTTAAACATGAATTGAGAAATATTCCTGCCCGCCCTGATGGCAGTGCTATTAGTGAAATAAGAGGCAAGTCAGGGGTCATGTGTACCCTACATGTGGGTTAGATTCTTGTACATGGAGCATATATTTAATCTATTAAATCAAACAAAGGAGTGTTTTTGTATGGCACAAAAGGATTAAATCACATATTTGAAGGTGCGCACAATGTAAGAATGAAGAAAAAGCCGGCTCTGTAAAATAAAATATTTGCCTAGGATCACACAATTTGAGACCAGTTTAAGGGTCAAGTGCATTACAGTTAGGTTGAGTAGATTATTCAAGTTACTAGACCTGCAGGTCTAGTAACATTTTTATGATTTTTCGAGGCCTGATATATATATACATATATACATATGTACACACACACACACATATATATATGTTCACTAAAAAGCCAAAGGTTAAAGGGATGTTATACTTAGGTTCAGATTTTACACACAAAACCATTGAAATTAGAGTTATCTCAAGTAACTATTACTCTTGCCCTAAGGTAACTATAACTCGCACCCCTGCCATGTACAGTTTTCTCATCAATAATTTTATAGCAAATATTGCACTGATATTATCAAGTTATAGTTACTTGTGATACCTCTAACTCTAACTCCTACATTTCTATGGTTTAGTATGTGTAAAAGCATTTTCTTTTAATTGCAGTAAAAAAAGCAAGTGCGGGCTCATTAGGTTTCGCCTAGCGTTGCAGCGCATGCGCTGCTCGCTCGGCGAGATATATTGTAAATGAGGACTTTGAGAAGGGGGCTTGAAGCCCCGCCCCTCATTTCCATTGGCTGGCGTCACCATTTATGCTAAACAGTGGCCTGCCATTGGAAATGAGCTCTTTTGGTTGCCTCCCTTTTGCCGTTTGGGACGGCCCCTCCGGACTGGACGGCTTGGTTTACGTCTGTCGTGAAGCACTTTCTTATCTTCACGAGGCGTGTTATATAAACAAGCAGTGATCCAGTCCGGATGGGCCGTCCCAAGAGGAGGCAGGGCTGCAGGCAGGCACAACGCGCATTCACTTTATCATTGAATTGCGTGGCGACAGCTTGTTCTAAGGGGCCGCCGGCGTTTAATCACTTTATCATTGAATTGCGTGGCGACAGCTTCTTCTAAGGGGCCGCCGGCGTTTAGCATTAAGACTGCACTGCTTGACCATCCGAGGAGAAATTGTGGCTTTCCAGGGTGAAATGAAATTAGAAGCTAGGATCCCGAATTTAATTAAGACAATCTATAAGCAGGGAGCACAAAGACGCACAGCCCGTGCGCATTAACCCCTGACATCCCCTGGTTTACTCTGAATGCGGCAAGGCTCCGGGGTCGCTTCCCGCTCGCTCAGCAGCACATGGCGCCTCCAAGATCCCCTATTAGAAGGTAATGGCCTGAAGCCCAGGAGACTGAGGTCCTGGGTTCGAATCCTGGCTTCGACACAGGATCTGGGCAAAATGCTGAGCCTCCCCTCATCGAAGCAGAGCATACCCCGCATTGACCGAGTCTTTCTCATCCTTCAACACCAACAGTGCACTTAGTGAGAATGGGTCTCTAAAACCTAACTGTGCCAGGTTACCTCACATATATAAACTGCCACGTGACCAAGTATGGGCCCGTGATAGGCGGTGCCTAAATTAAGCCCAACACTCTACCGTTACAAAACACTATTTCACTACGTTCATCTCCTTAAACTTTACAGGCAAAAACAAAGTGTAAAAAACCTTCCGGTAATCCACGGCAGCACTGACATCCCCTTGTTTACTCTGAATGCGGCAAGGCTCCCGGGTTGCTTCCCGCTCGCTCAGCAGCACATGGCGCCTCCAAGATCCCCTATTAGAAGGTAATGGCCTGGAGCCCAGGAGACTGAGGTCCTGGGTTCGAATCCTGGCTTCGACACAGGATCTGGGCAAAATGCTGAGCCTCCCCTCATCGAAGCAGAGCATACCCCGCACTGACCGAGTCTTTCTCATCCTTCAACACCAACAGTGCACTTAGTGAGAATGGGTCTCTAAAACCTAACTGTGCCAGGTTACCTCACATATATAAACTGCCACGTGACCAAGTATGGGCCTGTGATAGGCGGTGCCTAAATTAAGCCCAACACTCTACCGTTACAAAACACTATTTCACTACGTTCATCTCCTTAAACTTTACAGGCAAAAACAAAGTGTAAAAAACCTTCTGGTAATCCACGGCAGCAATGCAATCCCTCTTTCCATTTCACGTGCTTTACTTCCACTTGCATTACCTAAGAGAATTTGCTTTTTTCATGCAACATACGATTTTGTGTAGCGCATACTGGGAGCTGAGTCACTACCTGGGTCTGGGGGAGTTCAGGTTTTGGGGGGGAGGGGTGTTTATGATGGTGCACGATGGAAGGTGAACTGAAGGCATTGAGAGCTTCTCACAAGATAGGTGCCTGTCAGTGGGCTGTGAAGGTGTGCAGACTACCTCCACATCCAATCCAAGGCCTCTCTGCAGAGCGCACAGAGCTATGGTCGCATATTGCCCATGGTGGGAAAGAGTGAGAGCTGCAGCTGGAGGATGTCAGCATGCAGTGGGGCGACAAAGGCTGTAAGGGTCCAACAGATGAGAGAGTGGAGTGAAATGGACAACAGGAGTGCCTAAGACACTGAGAAGACCAATAACCCATCCACACACCTTAGTAATGTCGAGCTCAGTGTCATATGGACTTAATTGAATTTTTTTCCATTCTAATTATTTACAACAAAATCCTGCTTGTTTTTCGTATTTTTGATACTGATATTAAAGCACTGCACAGCCGATAAGCCTGCCTTGTTTGAAGTATATGCTTTGGCTGTTGAGTGATGTCTTGATACAATAACTGAAAGCTCGTGGAGAGGCCCTCACATAATAAGGTGGCATGTTTTGTGAAGCACAGGATTTCATTTCACACATTTTAAGCAAGTCTCTTAATGACACAAGCCATGCATCTCAGAAATGGGTTCTAGCTGCGCCCCTTTCAGAGACCCTTCATCCCACTTAAAGCTCGGCTTCTGTCAGTATCCCTCCTCTTCTGCCTGACCCGCACTGGATCAACTCAGAGGAGCATGCTTAGCACACGTCCTAACTGCAGAGGTCACAGTCCATCTCACCTCTGGCCTGAAGAGTACGACCCACATCACTCCTGCTACAACCACATTGGAGAGATTCCGAAACTGAACGTTAAAGCAGTTAAAAAAATTGTGTGATCAAGCACCCAGCCACTTAACTACTCTTTACTCACCTTACCAACTCACCCTCCCAAAACAAACTGTGCCTTTAATGTGTAAGGTACAAACCTAAGGGTGAAGAGATCTGCATACACGAGGGCCCAACCCTGATACCTTTGGATTGAATGAGAGCTCCTGATGTTTAAGCAAGAACAAAGGACTCCCTGTTCAGATTCACCTACCATATGTAATCACATCACTACCCGCTCCCACAGTCACTCGAACCTCCTGCTCAGATCCACCCACAGCACGTCATCACATCACTCCATGCCCTCCCAGCCCATCGAACCTCCTGCTCAGATCCACCCACAGCACGTCATCACATCACTGCATGCCCTCCCAGCCCCTCGAACCTCCTGCTCAGATCCACCCACTGCACGTCATCACATCACTACTTGCCCTGCCAGCCACTCGAACCTCCTGCTCAGATCCACCCACTGCACGTCTTCACATCACTCCCTGCCCTCCCAGCCGCTCGAACTTCCTGTTCAGTTCCACCCACCATATGAAATCACATTATTTATTTATTTATGCGTTTTTATATAGCGCGGACTTTACCCGAAGGTGTCAGAGCGCTTCACAATAGGAACAGTAACATTACATGAGGAGAAGGTTACAAGTGAGCATAATACAAAAGCAAGCGTTACATTGCATGAGGAAAAAGTGACAATTGTGCAGATAACAAAACAAACCAGATACAAAAAGAGGTATACGTTCCAAGAGGAAAAAGTGACAGGTGTGCATGATACATGAGATACAAAATACAAATCGAGGTATAATACTGCAATAAGTGGCAGTCACTCAGAACACACAGGAAGGCACTTCTATAGGCATGGAGTACAGAATTTCCTATAGTGGAAGAACTTCCTTGAGGGAGTAGAGAGGGCGTGAATTAAATAGGGGACTTAAAATGAAGGGAACACACACATAAAATCCAACACAGCACGCAAGGGTGAGGAATGAACAGGAAAAAGTACAAATTTACAATGAAAAGCGAACTTCCTAGAGGGGCCTGAGAATGAAAGTATTAGTTCTGAAAGTGTCTTTGGAAGAGAAGAGATTTGAGGTCAGCTTTGAAGATCCGGGTAGAGGCGGTGGCACGGAGCAATGGGGGAAGCGAGTTCCAGATTCTCACCGCATTGCCTGAGAAGGATTGCGCCATCGATCTTTCCCTTTTGAAGACGGGGGCTCAAGCAGAAGCTTTTCCGCATTGCGAGAAGGGCGAGAGCCACCGGACAGTTTCAATTTATTCGCCAGGTAACGAGGGGAGGACGTGTGTAAGGCTTTGTGTGTGATGCAGGCAGTTTTGTAAATAGATCTTGCCTCGATCGGAAGCCATCGAAGAGAGGACAGGATAGGAGTGACGTGGTCGCTTCGTTTAGACCCTGAAATGAAGCGAGCTGCTGAATGGAGGATGGATTTGAGAGGGGAGATGTGGGATTTGGGTAGGCCCGTCAGAAGAGAATTGCAATAATCCAGTCTTGAGAGAACCAGAGATTTTACCAAGGTTTTTAAGTCCTTCTCCGGGAAGAACCGACGGATCCCCCAAAGCAGGCGCAACTGGTAACGAGCGTTTTTAGCAATAGAGTTGATGTGGGAGATTAGGTTGAGTCTTTTGTCAAGAATGACACCTAGGGATTTAGCACTGTCGACATGATGGGTTCACTCCCCACAGTCACTCAAACCTCCTGCTCAGATCCACCCACTTCACGTCATCACATCTCTCCCAGCCCCTCGAACCTCCTGCTCAGATCCACCCACTTCACGTCATCACATCTCTCCCAGCCCTCTCAGCCCCTCGAACCTCCTGCTCAGATCCACCCACTGCATGTCATCACATCACTCCCAGCCCTCCCAGCCCCTCGAACCTCCTGCTCAGATCCACCCACTGCACGTCATCACATCACTCCCTGCCCTCCCAGCCCCTCGAATAGCGTACAGGACTAACCAGCTACGACCTACAAAAGAATTAATCTAAAAACTTTGAAATGGTGGGGCTCGGGGATAGAGAAGCTGATGAAAGAGTTTTATCTTTGTGCTGGAACTATCAAGGTCATAAAAAGAGAATCAAAAAGCCAGGAAAAAGTAATAAATGAGCATTAGTAACAAAACTTGTATATGAGATGGCGAACTAGGCTGTCATGGGTTACCGTAAATCATCATAGATCACCATGGTGCGAGGGCTGCTGCTTATGCGGTTATAGGACTGATACATTTCACACTTTTAAGTAAATGCGTACATTAGGTCCCCGAATGATATCTCTTTGAAATGCGGCCTGAAATTCATTATCAGTATGCAGATGACACTCAAATCTATGTCTTACTCTGATAGCCTTGGATTACAGTGGCGACCGCCACAAACAACAAGCATTTGCAATGCAATAGGTCTCGCATTTACGTGAGTTTTAGCTATTGGCATTGAAAATGACAATAACTTGTATTTATGTTTTGGTTTTTAAAATGTAAATAAAAGGCATTGTCATTTACAATGCCAATAGCTTAAACTCGCGTAAATGCAAGACCTATTGCATTGCAAATGCTTGTTTTTATTTAATCCCCCGGGCAGGCCCGGCCAGGTCCTGGGGGCATATCATAAAAATAGGAGGGGGGACATAGGGCACCCTCCTAGGGCTTATGAAAGCCCCGTGGACCGTCACCTCCCCGGGGCATTGGTTATTATGTATGCAGGGGGCGCTGATGCGGCACCCCCTATGGACCGGAGATCGCCACATCCCGGAGCAATTGTTTATAACTTATGTGGGGGAGGGCCCCCACCTCCCCCCCGCAGCCCCGGGGACAGCCACCTCCCCGGGGCTAAACTTAAAATGAATGCAGGTGTGGCCGTAGGGCCTCACCGCAGCCCATGGGACTGCCACCTCCACGGGGCTAATTATAAAATGAAAGGGGGGGGGCCCCATAGAATGCGGCTGTCCGCGGCCCCCCGCAGGGGGCCAATCCAGAAGGGCGGCCCATTAGAGCCATTTGGGCACCAGCTCACCCGCTCTAGTGGTTGCGGGCTCCTGTAGGAGCCACTCGCCAGGTCGCCACTGTCATGTTGTTATTCTCAAGTGACCACACAGGAGACCAGGTAGGCTTGCTTGATGTTTATTTATTATATCTTGTTCCCTGCCCACATGCACGTCCGTCCTCGTGCCTTGCTCATCCCAGACTGCCCGTCCACTCCCTGACCGGAAGTGGTGTCCAGTTGCCTCCCTGCCCTTCTGCCCAGTGCAAGGTCCTAGTGCCCTCCACCCAGGCCACTACATCTCCCCCTTTTGTCACAAAGGAAATCAGTGGAGAGAAGAGAGAAAAGAGAGAAAGAAACTGTAGAGATAGTGAGAAAGAAAAAAAAAGATCGCTCACAGTGGGGAAACGACACGTACGCATTCCTCACTACATTTCTTCAATAAGTCTCTTTGGCCTTCTGCTCGCTCTCTTTGGACAAGTCTCTTCCTGTAGTTATTCTGCTCGCCCTTCGTCCTTGTCCTGTCCTTTCCCGTTGTGATCCATCGCTCCATCTCCTCCACTTGCAGTATCTTGGCCACCTTCATTCAAAGTCTTCAGTCCTTTGAAATGAGAACTGTTCCGTGTTATTTGGTGATGTTCTGATGCAGCCGTAATCATCGGGCCCTTCACCTTTATGATCGTGAGAGGTTCCTTTGAGAACACGCTGTCAGACTTTCTTTGCTGTCGCTGACGCACTACCTCGGCGTCTCCTTCTTTGAGGTGTGACGGGGTGGCATGACGCCTTACATCTGCATATGCTTTCATTTTTTCCTTTGCTTCCTTGTCTTTGGCTGCAATGTTGCTGTGCTCTGGTGACCCTTTTGCTTCTATCTGTGGTAGTCTTGTTCTGCTGGTCCTCCCCAGTACCAGCTCAGCCGGACACTTTCCCGTGGAGCTGTGTGGTATGTTTCTGTAGTCTCGCAGAACCTGACATAGCACTTGTCCGTTGGACAGCTTTCTTGATGTTCCCCATGAATCGCTCCACCATGCCGTTCGGGCTTGTGGCCACAGCGGTGTCACCTTCCGGTGATGAATGCCCAGGTAAGACATAAACTTTCTGAATTCTTCTCCTGAAAATGGAGGACCATTGTCTGTTTTCAGTATTTCTGGGGAGCCCCAGGATGCAAATATGTCATCCATGATTGGTAGCGTCGCTGTTGCTGACGTTGATGACACGTGTCGCACTATGGGGAATCGTGAGTACTCATCGATGATCACGAGCAGGTAGTTGCCCGTGTCTAGTGCCCCGAAGAAGTCAGCCGCTAACGTTGTCCACACTGCCCTTGGAAGTTCTGACATTTGTAACGGTTCTGGGCTAGCTGGCTGTCCTGTTACCTGACAGATGTGACACGTCGCGATGGTGTCTTCCACCATTTTGTCCAGGCCAGGGAACCATACTTTTTCCCTTAGCATCTTTTTCGTTGCCACCATTCCACGGTGTGACTCGTGTGCCACGTTGACAGTCATTCTCCTTAGTGAACTTGGTATCACTATCCTTGTTCCTCGCATCATTATTCCTGTTTCTGTCTCCGAGAGTTCTTCATGTATTTTCTATAGTGCCAGCATTTCCTCCTTGTTTACTTTTTCTCCCCAGGTGCAGTTGTTGTTGATGTGTCTCCATCTCTGCATCCTTGTCGTTTCTTTGACTAGCCGCAAGGTGGCATCTTTTGCTGTTTCTTGCTCCAGTTCCGCTACTGTTATTAGCGCCGGAGTGTTTTGCTTCAATACGAAATGTAGATATTCCTCAGCCATTGATGTGATCTCTGGTGACTGTGGGAGAGGGTGTCTCGACATGTAGTCAGCCGGGTTATGTTCTTTCCCCGGCTTGTGCATAATTTTGAAGTCATAGTCCATCAACCTTATGCCCCAGCGCTCAATGCGTGGCGGCATCTTCGCTGCTGGATTGCCGTAGATTGTCACCAGAGCTTGATGATCTGTGATGATGGTGAACGACTTCCCATAGATGAACATGTGATAGTGTTCACACACCCATACTACTGCTAGGCTTTCTTTTTCTGGTTGAGAGTATGCTTTCTCAATGTCAGACAAGCTTTTGCTTGCATATGCAACAATCCTTCTCGGTGAATCTCTCCCCAGCAGGTGTTGCGCTAGTATTGTTCCTAGCCCCACTGGGCTGGCATCTACCGTTAGCTCCGTGCATAGCAACGGGTCAAAATAGACAAGGTGATCTATAGTCATTACGGCCTCTCTGATGGCTTCAAATGCCCAGCTGCACTCTTGGGACCACAAGAACTTCTGACCTTGCTTTGTTAACTCCCGGAGCGGTGTGCTCACCGTGGCGAAGTCCTTGATGTAACGAGCACAGTAGCTGGCAAGCCCTAGAAATGACCTCACTTCTGCGACATCCTTGGGAGACTTCGTGTTTTTCAATTTTTCTACTTTGCTGGGATCCGGCCTCATCCCTTTCTTGGAGAAAATGTGACCGAAGAATACCAATTCACTTCTCCCCAGTTCACACTTGTCTGCGTTCAATGTTAGTCCCGCTTGTTCCAGCTGTAGGCATACTTGATGCAGTGCTCTATCATGTTCCTCATCTGACCGCCCGAATACTAGAATGTCATCACTATAGTTTAGGCTGTTCTTCACCGGCCTTATCACCTGCCTTATTGTTTCTTGAAATATTTCTGCAGCCGACGAAATGCCAAAGCTCAGTCTTTTGTAGCGAAACAGCCCCATGTGCATCGAGAACGTGGTAATGTATCTTGACTGTTGGTCCAGCTCTAGTTGGTGGTACCCTTTGCACAAATCTAACTTTGAAAATTTACAGGCTCCCGTGAGACAGCTGATCATCTTGTTTAGATGAGGCCCAGGGTGACATTCTCGCTCGATTGCTGTATTTGGTACCCTCATGTCCACACATATGCGAATCTTGGAGGTGTTCTTTTTCGGGACTGCCACTATCGGAGACACCCATGGCGTCGGCCCTTCCGCAGGCTCAATGATGTCCTGAGCCAGTAAACTTTTAATTTCCTCTTCTACTTGCGGTTGTAGGTGTATGGGTACTCGCCGATGATGTTGTGCTACCGGTTTGATTGCCTCGTTGATGTGCAATGTTATCTGTTTCCCTTTCAATTTTCCTAGGCCTTTCAGGAGGGCCGGATGTTCCTGCAGAATGTTCCCTTTTTCCGACATGTGGTATGTCATCGCCAGTAGACCCATCACTTGTGCCGTGACATTGCTTAGTAGGCACGGTGCTGGGACGTCACCTCTCAGCACATTTACCTCTTCTTGGCAGGACCTTTCCTTGTACGTTAGCGTCTCTGTGAACTTCCCCATGTTCTCTACCGGCTTCTTGGAGCCCCACGTGAACACATCAACCGTGGACGGTGATAGCGGCGGCTTCACTTTCATTTTCACATACTCTGACATGCACATGATGTTGCACGTGGCCCCGCTGTCAAGCACGAACTGAGTACTATGCCGTCCCACTTCAATGTCCACTGTTGAGGTTTTCTTTATTTTATCTTTCTCTATGAGGTGAATGTGCTCTGGTCCTTTGTCTGCCTTGGGGGCATCGGACATGAGATACAGTCGTGCCACACTCACAGGTGCTGCTGTTTCTTCCGACTCATCAGAGGAACTGCGATTCGCCGTTTCCATGTGCCGGGCATATCGGCTGTCGGTCGTCCGTGGTCTCGCCGCTTTGCCTCGCTCGTTCCTGAACTGCCTGCTCATGCAGGCGCTTGCGAAATGATTGTCCCTGTTGCATTTCCTGCATCTCTGGCCCATTGCCGGGCACGCACCAACATGCGGAAAGTCGAGTCCACATCTGTAGCATGATTGTTGTTCATTTCTCTTTGCGGGCGAGGCCACCGGGTATTCTTTCTTCTTGACATTTCCCGTGACGCGATTCGCCTGTTCCACTCTTTTCTCCTTTCCCAGCTGCATCTCTTTGGCATGTGCTGTTGCTCTCGCTTCCGCGCGAGCCATGGTCAGTATCTTTTCCAGCGTTGTCGGTTCTTTCAGGACCCGTGCACGGAACTCTACAGACTGACAGCCTTCAATGATGCGCAGTCGTATTGCCTGCTCATTGTCGAACTTGTCAAACTCGCAGTATGTGACCAGTTTCCGCAGTCGTGTTGCGAAATCATCAAGGGACTCCTCTGTTCTCTGACACGCTGTGTTGAAAGTGTATCTCTCAAAGTCAATGTTCCGTTGCGGGTCAAATTTCGCTGTGAGACACTGTATCACCCCTTTGTATGTCGCTGTCTGCTCGCTGGGAAATGTTATGAGCAAATCCTCCACTTCATCCCCTGCGAGATTTAGAAAGAGGTCCAGGTGTTTGCTGTCTACCACATCCGTGGCGCGCATGTAGCACTCGAACTGCCTAATCCACCTTTCCCACCTGATGCCAGCTTGTGGTTCTGATAAGCTGAATGGCAGCGGTCTTCTAAATATTGCTTGTGGACTCTTCTTTTCGCTTTCTGTGTCAACCATTTCTTTATTGAGGTGCGGCTCCTGTGCAGGCCTTCTTTCTGTAGCCCCTTTCTGTCTTGTGGCGACAGCGGTACTTTTACTCTCTGTATTGTCACTTTTATTGCCACTTTACACTCACTTTATTTATTTTATTCTCTTTCTCTTCTTTGATATATCTTTCTGTTTCTATTTCCTTTCATGCACCTTTGTGTTTCTGTTTACTTGCTTATTGTTCCACTTAGAACTGGCCTCCTGGCCTTTTTCTTCACTTTTCGGCACTCTTTCCACTTTTGCCTGACTTCAAAATGGCCTCCCAGCCTTCCTCTTTCTCTATTGGCTTATTTGCCTGTCTTTAAGATGGCTGCCGGATCTCGCGAGACCGAGATTTCCGGTGCCGGACTTCAAAATGGCCGCTGGGACTTCCTACGCGCTGATTTGTTGTTCCCGCCTGACCCCAAGATTGCACGAGATTTGGCTTTAAATCTACGCGCGAAGCGTTGCTCTTCCTAGTGCAGCGGCGGCAGGGACGCGGTCGGGTGCACCATGATGCCCTCACTTTATTTCAGTTTTCCGCTTGTCTTCAGGCAAGTGGGGGCTTCTTACCGCGTTTCTTCTGTGGCTGGGCGATTCCTCTGTCTTCCGTGCTCGGACCAGGGTGGGCTCCTGGCTCCGTTGTGTCCTGCGACCGGGTGGGCTCCAGACGTCGCAGCTGATCGCCTTAGGTACTCTCCTGCAGCGGGCGGACCAGGGTGGGCTCCTGGTTCCGTTCTTCCGTTCTTTGGTGGTTGCGAGGGGGACCGCAGTTCACGCGTTTGGTGGCGCTTCGATGTCCCACCACCTTCGTCGCCAGTTGTCATGTTGTTATTCTCAAGTGACCACGCAGGAGACCAGGTAGGCTTGCTTGATGTTTGTTTATTATATCTTGTTCCCTGCCCACATGCACGTCCGTCCTCGTGCCTTGCTCATCCCAGACTGCCCGTCCACTCCCTGACCGGAAGTGGTGTCCAGTTGCCTCCCTGCCCTTCTGCCCTTCTGCCCAGTGCAGGGTCCTAGTGCCCTCCACCCAGGCCACTACAGCCACATGGGCATCATATCCGGTGCGACAGGTGGGGGGATGGCACATAAGCCTCCCCCGCCCCTCCTGGCGGTCTCTGTCGCATCAGCCACGCCGTCTCATCGGCCACGCCGTTGGACGTGTGCCGCTTGGACGTGTGCCCCGTGGACGTGTGCCGAGATCGCCAGGAGCAGTGTGCGCGGTGAGTTGACCCCCCCGGTCCCCCTCTCTCCATCCCCACTAGTGGAGCAGTCCCTCAGGCAGGGTGGCCTTGCCCGGCCATCGCCGAGGCTCCTGTCCGCCTGAGGGCAAGGTGGGGGTTTGGGCTGCTCCCGGCATGCATAGGCCAGTAGCTATGGCCTAGTCCTCACTCGGACATGTCGTGCGCCGGGGGCAAAATGGGCCAGGAGTCTGGCCAGGCTCCCGTTTCAGAGCGGCGTGGGATGCATGAACGTTTATCATGGGCGGGGGTTGGAGCGCAACGGGCGCTGCATACCCCCCTCCTCTGGTAGCTTGGCCAGCAGGGCCCTTGCTGCCTGCTCCCACGAGGGCCGGTCCACTAGCCAGGAGCGGTGCTTGCCTACCGGCGCGGGCATACAGGCCTGTGCTGCGTGGGGGGTGAAGGTGTCTGCATGGTTTCCGCTGCAGCTCTGTTGCAGGCTGGGTGGGCCCCAGGGCCGCGGCCATGCGGCCGGCAGGCCGAGCATGACGGGGGGTTCGAGCAGGGCTCCAGTCGCTATGGAGGGACCGTTGGGACTGCGATTGTGCAGGCGGGAGCCAGCCGGGTGGTTCGCAAAGGCCTCGATCCCCCCTTCAAGGAATATGGTGTATTGACGGCCCGTAAGTGGGCGCGCCTCCGGGTGTGCAGGCACCGCCAGGGGCGCGGCCGATGCTGGTTCGGGGTTTTGTGTTTACACGGCGGGCTGCCATGGTGCAAGCGGGAGCCGGGTGGGCGCGCGTTCTGGGGTGCAGGGACTGCCGACGCTTGCTAGGTGTTCGTGTGTGCACGTCATGGTGGGCTGGGTGGCACAGCGCTGCGTGCGACACCCCCTTTATCACCCGCTATTCTCTAGACGGCTGGGCCTCTTGCACCTTTCAGGCCTCACGGTGCGAAGGTCTTAAGGCACGCCAGTGGGGGATTCTGACCCCCCCGATGGCACAGTGAGCTCCAGCCGCACCGCACGATTCATCGCACGCGGGTCGCCTCCCGCCCCCGGCACCTACTCACCGCCTGGGCGGGGAGTCAGGCTCCTTCAAACGCTCGTTGAAGCATGCAATTCTCTGCACGCTTGTTGGAAAGGAGCAGCTCCTCTCTTTGACACCGATGGACATAGCAACATGTATTTAGGATTTGCATTGTAACCTGCTGTGCTGTCACGGGGCACTTTCCGTCCGGATCTTAACC
Organism: Calotriton arnoldi; assembly: GCA_963921515.1. NCBI lineage: Eukaryota > Metazoa > Chordata > Amphibia > Caudata > Salamandridae > Calotriton > Calotriton arnoldi. The sequence continues at coordinate 169,755 of CAWUFW010002741.1, read as the reverse complement.
TCCTCACGCTATGAAAGATCGGGCGTGTACTGTAGTTGTGGCCATCAGGCTGTAACCGAAAATTGTTTAATGTTTGCTTTTCCGGTTACTAAAGTATTAATTAACATAATGATGCCATCAGAATTGGCCCCATCACAGGCCTCAGACGCGGTGTGGTTATACCTCAGTGTCATCATCTCCCGAAGCTAAAACCTGGGAGTGCAAGTACCAGGTGCATCACATGTGCCCCCGCGGTGCCATTCCCCGTGTCCTACTAATGTTTATGCTTTGTATTACAGGGTCCCGCCAGCGGATAGGTCATCGTGAGGCTCCTGTAGTTTGGAGCAGTCAGGGTAAGCGTATGTTACTGTAAGCTGGCCACCTGGCACGGGCTGCGTCGGTCGGAGGGTCCACAATGGGGGCACGGGGCTAACCGGTCTCAAGCCAGTTGCCGGGGTCAGGCTGAACGGGTGAGGGCTTGAGTATCGCCCTACCCCGCTGAAAGGAGACGCTGGTTAGGGGCGGTTGGTGGTGGAGGGCCGCGCCTGTATGCTAACTATGAAATTTTAACTGTCTTCACAGCAAGGGACAATCCGGGCTCTATCCTAGAAGCCGGTCGCTCGGGACCAATAAGGAGGGTCGTGTCTAAGGGACAAGCAGGTATTGCTGAGGCGATTATTGTAGCATGAGGGTGACCCTGCGCCTCAAATGCGCCCACCGCACTGGGCGCCGGTGAGAGGAGGGGCAGTAGGCGGGGGAGGTATCCTGACAAAGCGTGGGCGAAAACGTTGGGCGGGGGGCCGGCGGGGCAATATGAACCTTAAGGGGGGGGCTTGGATTGTGGTAAAGTGTCTTATCCTACAATTTGAATTGCAGCAACCAAATCACCCCTGGTACCGTTGTCGTGGACGCTTCGCCCCCACCAGTGCGCCGACCACACCGCTCCGATCCATTCCTTCCCGCGACCGTTCAGGAGGTTAGGTTGTCAGGAATCAAAAAGTGAAGTAAGTACCGGGGCATGAGTGGGTTGGACACGCGCCGGGAATTGGGAAACGGGCTCCCTGCGGCCCAGCAGTGTGGCGGCACCCCCAAGGAAGGGCGGGGCGAGTATTTACGATTTTCCCTTCCCCCAGGGCGCATCTAGACAGTCGCTCCGACAATCCGAAATCATGGACAGCCAGGGAACTCCCGCCCCATTGTTCTCGCAAATCAGCTGCGTAGAGGAGTCCCAGCCCAGCACGTCGCAGGAGACACTATGGGAGAATTTCATGATCATGGCCAAGGCTAAAGGAGCGGAATGGGCACAAGGATTCCTCGACGCCCGAGGGCAGGAGGATTCCGGGGTGGTGGCTGACATCCCACCGGTGACACAAGCGGGGCTCGTCGACCAGGGATCAGCCAGATCTAAGCGTGTGTGCAAGCCCACCAACAAGGACTTTCCTATGGACCCGCCCCCAGCGAAAGTCAGAGTAGTGATCACCCCGCAAGAACCAGGCCCACAGGGGTACCGGCGGCTGCACCGAACACTATCGCAGCAGGCGCCGAGAACTTTGAAAAAATGGGTAAGGTGATGGACAACATGCTGATTTTGATGGGGCAATTTCAGACGCGGTTAGACGCCATGGCGCCAACGCCTCCGTTGCCGGCTGCAGTACCCGCGGCACTGGGGCCTCCCACAGTATTGCAGGTTTGGGGGGGCCAGGCAAGTTGCGCGAATACAGCCGTCATGGCGGTGGGGTCTGGGGCCATTACGGGGGCCGGGCCAGGGTCCGACGCAGCGTTGGTCACCAACAACGCAGCACCAGTCACTTCTGCCACGGGTCAGGGGGACAACCAACTGGCGACACCATCATCAAATGCTAATCACGCGGCCGCGCTGAGCTCCCCGCCGACCAGCGGCCCGGGGCGGTGACCACCCCACAACAGCCCGGCACCATCACCTTCCCCACCGAGCCCCCAAAATCAGCAGCGGTGACGGCGCCCCTGCCACCCATTACTGTGGCACCCTTGGCGTCGGGACGTTGCTCACTGTCTTGGCAAGTGCCCCAGGCGGCCAAAGAGGGGATGTGGTGGCGGGAATTTATTGATATCCTGATCTTACTAATGCACGGGGCAGCAGGGGCAGATACTAGGAAAATGGGGGGAAAAGAGGAGGATAAGAAGGTGAGATACCAACGTTGGCCTGAGAAAACGATTGAGAACTGGGTGGAGGCATTCACCATCCTGTCGGCAGTAATTATGGAGAAGTATCCAGAGCAAGGGCAGGCGTTAATGCAATATCCCCATACCATACAGCAGGAGGCTAAAGTGTCAGGAGGGGTCGGGTGGTTCAACTATGATCAGGACTTCCGTAAGCGAATGGCCATATGCCCGGAGTTAGGGTGGGATCAAAAAGAGATCCAGCTCTGGGTTCAACACATGTGTAAATTCACCACTGAGCACAAGGAGGGGGCGGGCAAGAATCAGAAGGAGTGGGACAATCAGAAAGGGACTAAGCATACTGGAAAACGCCCCTTCAAACAGCCTTTTCGAGGGAGCCAGGGTGGGGGACAGAAGCAAGGGAGTAGGAAATTCAACTCCGGCACCTGCAGGCTGTATAATGCCGGGTCCTGTGTCTTGTGGTTTGTGGCCTCCTGGCCTGCCTGGATACGTTGGCACAGGCCTGGCTGCCATGATGACTTTTGCGCACGTTACTCTTAGCCGTTGTTCTGTCGCCCTCTGCTCCTGCCAAGTTATTTTACAACTGTCTGCATTTTCTGTCTCTCACCTTTTCTCCTGTTCCCTTTGGGCTCAGTCTGAACAACAGTTACAAGGTCGAACAACACGTCCCTGGTTCTTACTGATTTGGCCTGTCCCTCGCACATAGACATAACACCATGTACAGCTGCCATGGAGAAATTAGTGTGCTTTTAATATTGCGGCTCGCCCGCTCTACACACAGTTGGAGAAAACCTTTCCAGGGAGAAGAGCTGTGATTGTCTGCTGATGTAGTTTTGCATCTAGAGACTGAGGTATGGGGGTTCGCTAGTCAAAGCCCAGAGGTCTTCTATTTGTATAATAAACTAGCTTCCAGCACGGGGAGGGTGGTAATGTTAGATAGACATATATCCACTGCTTTATGAGATGCTTTCCCCGTTCATATTCTATGGAGTTGTAACTATGCTGATTATATTATTCATATGTATTATGCTAGTAGTACTGACACGTGTACTGTATCTTAGAGCACGTAAGTTGAAATAAACATTTTGAACTATACAGTGTCTCTTATTACGCATGTTGTGGACAGGTACGAGTGTGACGAAAGAGTGTTCTTGCTTCTGCGAGTCCTGAGTGAGAGAGAGATACCGTGTTCTGGGTTGTCTAATCATTGGTACATTAGTGCTAATGGGACGCTAAGGCTAGTTGGGTTGGGGTTTTGGGTGCTAAGGTCTATGGTTGGCTCACCACTATATTCCGAGGTCCTATTATCCTGTGCATAGCTCTGTATGTGCAGAAACCTTATGACACCTGCTCCTGGGGCAAGGTCTGCAAGTTTTCCCACAGCTGCAGCAAGTGTGGGGCCACACACCCGGCCGTGTCATGCACTGTCAGGCGAGAGGGTCCACCGCCTCCCACTGGCAGACAAGATAGCTAGTAACATAGCGGAGACAGGACCACCCGCTGCCTCCCACCCCACCCCCCCCGCTCATCCCCCAACGTCGGTGAGCGCCATCCTGCCAACCTTAAATGTCAAGGGGCCCTCCCCCATCATCATACAGAACCTCCTTCCCCTGCTCAGGTCCTATCCCAACCCCAAAGACAGATTGCTCTTAGCCCACGGCTTCATCGAAGGGTTTAGGATTCCATACCAGGGCCCCCTGGGTTGCAGGGATGCAGAGAATCTCAAGTCAGCCAGGGACTTGCCGGAAGTAGTAAGGGAGAAGGTCCGGAAGGAGGTGGCACTGGGCAGGGTAGCGGGTCCCTTCAATCACCCCCCATTGGAGCATTTCCTAATCTCCCCGCTGGGTGTGGCCCCAAGAAGGAGCCTGGGACCTACCGATTGATCCACCACCTGTCCTACCCTGAAGGCGACTCAGTGAACCACTGGTTGGAAGAGGGGTCATGTTCAGTCTCTTACTGCTCTCTAGACATGGCAGTGGACATGGTAAGGAGAGCAGGAAAGGGGGCCTGGCTGGCCAAGGCTGACATTGAGTCTGCCTTCCGCCTGCTCCCGGTTCACCCGGGCAGCCAGCCCCTCCTGGGGTTCAAATGGCAGGGCGAAGTGTTCTTTGATCGTTGCATGCCCATGGGCTGCGCGGTGTCCTGCGCGTATTTTGAGGCCTTCAGCTCTTTCCTCCAGTGGGCGCTCTCCTGGGCTTACGGCATAGAGGGGGTGACACACTACCTGGACGACTTCCTGTTCATCGGGGCTTAGGGACCCAGGAGTGTAGTGAGGGGCTGCAGTGCTTCCAAGATTTGGCGGGGCATCTGGGGGTCCCCCTGGCACCGGGTAAGACTGAGGGTCCGGCTCAGGTTCTCACGTTTTTGGGCATCGAACTGGGCACAATCAAGGGTGAGTCCAGGCTCCCTGCCGAGAAGGTTGAGGATCTGCGGCAGGATATCCAGGCGCTACTGGGCAAGGACAAGGCCACCCTGGGCGCGGTCCAGTGCCTCCTGGGAAAACTGAATTTCGCAGCAAGAGTCATCCCAGCTGGGAGAGTATTTTCAAGAAGGCTAGCTAGGGCTACGGCCAAGGTACATAAGAAACATCACCTGGTGAGGCTGGGCAGTGGGCTGAAGGAGGACCTTTTAATGTGGTTTGAGTTCCTACTGCATTTTAACGGGACAGTCATATGGAGAGCCCCCTGGGCAGGTAGCCCTGATCTGTGCCTCTTCACAGACGCCTCAGGGACAGAGGGTTTCGGTGCCATAATGGGGGAGGAATGGTGTGCGCAGAAGTGGCCTAATGCATGGCGTCAGCGTAAGATAACCTTGAACATAACGGTACTTGAGCTGTTCCCCATTGTGATTGCCCTGCATTTGTGGCCCAAGGCGTTGGCAGACAGGAAGGTAATTTTCTGGTCCGACAACATGGCGGTGGTGCAGGCAATCAATGGCCAGACAGCAAGGTGCCCCCTGGTGCTGTGCTTGTTAAGAGAATTGGTCAGGGCCGGCTTGCGCTGCAACATCGAATTTAGGGCTAGGCAAATCGAGGGGGTCAAAAATGTGGCAGCTGACGCTCTCTCTCGTTTTCAGTGGCTCCATTTCCGGGAGGCCTGGCCGCAAGCGAGAGCGGAGATGACACCATTCCCAGCACACCTATGGCGCATCCTAAAGTGGAGCAGCGGTTGAGATCGTTGGGGGAACGCTCCTTGGCACCGGGGACCAGGAAGAAGTACAAGGCCCATCTTGACACATTTCTAAGCATCGCAGAGACTCTGAGCACAAGCTCGCTTGCCTTGGACCAGAAGGTTCAGGCGTTTGTATTATGGGCCAAAGATCAGGGGAAGAGCCACTCATGGGTCTGTGGCCACCTGGCGGCGGTGAGCCATGACGCCAAGCTGAAGGCGGGGCAGGACCCAACCAAGTCCTTCTTGATCAGAGCGGCCCTCAAGGGGTGGGCCAGAGATGAGGTTAGGACCCCGGACACTAGGGGCCCCATTGACTTTCTCACCCTCCAGGGGATGCTAGATGTAGTACATCAGGTCACCCACTCGCAATTTGAGGCCAAACTCTTCTCGGCAGCCTTCTGCCTGGCATTCTTTGGGGCATTCAGGATGGGCGAATTGGTAGCCAGATCCAAAACCGACGTGTCTGGTGACGCCTTAAGCAACCAGGATGTCAAACTAACGGACAAGCTAGTGATACATATTAGGAAATCCAAAACAGATCAGGCAGGGCGAGGGGCTGATGTAGTTCTGGAACCGCTAGGGGACCCAAGGTATTGCCCAGTGGCCAGAGTTAGGGATTACATGTCCGTGCGCCCTGCGGCACAGGGGTACTTCCTGATACATGCAGACTTGGGTCCCCTGACAAAATTCCAGATAGACCGGATCATGGGCTCCTGCTTAGCTCGCACGGGCCTTGCTTGCCCTGACAAAAAGTATTCCAGCCACTCATTTAGAATTGGGGCAGCTACAGCGGCATTCAAGGCGGGCATGGAGCCGGAGGGCATAAAGAGGGTTGGGCGCTGGCAATCGCGTTGCTTTGAGCGTTACATTCGCCCATGAAGGCTCAGCATGTAAATATAATATTGAGTGCAGTGGTTTGCAGTGATCTTGATAAAGTGTGATTTAATAGACATTAAACAAGTTTGTAAAAGATGGCGTACGTTTATTCACCAGGTTCCCGAGTGTGGGTGATCGGCCATTCATTCATTGCCAGGTTGGCTCAGTGGGCTGCACGCAGGAATTGGATGCGGGGGTTTACACAAACGCAGTTTGTCTGGATGGGCTTCCCTGGAATGAGATGGAGCAGCATCACCAACAGACTAGAGCAACGACTGGCTCTAGGGGGCGCCCTCCCCAGCATCCTGGTGATCCACCTGGGGGCAACGACCTTATTCCCATGGGGGGAGGAGGGCACTATTACAAACCATGAAGTCAGATTTGGGGAAATCAGCAAACGCATGGGTCAATGCGAACTCTGGTGGTCTGAAATCATCCCTCGCAGAAACTGGCACGGGGCCAGGTCCAGCGAGGCGGTGGAACATTCTCGTAAGAGGGTCAATGGTTCCATGCGTAAGTTCACAGACCAGAGGGGTCTGGGTTTCATCAGGCACGAGCTGATTCAGTCCAAAGTCGAGGGATACTTTGAGAAGGATGGGGTCCACTTATCTCCGGTGGGGATGGACCTGTTCCTGCTTGACTTGCAGGAGGCACTGGAAATGGCAGGTTGCAGGTGACATTATAGCTTGTGTGTGGGGAGGCTCTGGCGACGACGGGAGCCGGCTCCAGAGCTGTGGCGGAGTTACAGGGCGATCTGGAAGCAGACGGGTACAGTAAGGGTACCTGTGCGGCAGACGGGTACAGTAAGGGTACCTCTGCGCGGCACAGTAGGGGTGCCAGAGCCAAAGACCAGGAGCCTCAGGGCAGGTTCCTGGAAAACCGCGACGGCGCCCCGTTAGTCCTTTGGGCGGTTGGGGGCCTGACCAACCGGGGGTTTGCCCTGCTACGCTCCGCCCTGAAAGGGGCGTGAGTAGAAGAGACCAACGTGTCACGTGATCCGGAAGAGGATCGTCAAAAGGTAGCACTGACTGGGTGTCCCACAGTGCTGGCTCATCAGGCGGGCGGGGGCAGCAGAGGTTGGTACAGCTGCCCGCCCTTGGATCGCCCGTAAGATAACCCACATATTGCATACTCTTGTATGGAATAAACCTGCAGCAATATTTTCCCAGAGCAAAAGTTGTCTTGTGTATTTATTTATTCTTGCATGCTCAGACGGTGGGTGGGGGAAGTTGCCGATAATGGCACTAAGCCCTCTGTTGGCACAGAAACGCTATTCCACATACCTCCTCCTCCGAACACCACAATCTGTAGGTGCTTTGCCCTGTGCCTCAGGCAACCACTTATCCCACGCTTGGACGGGTAGCAGTGTAATGCAAAAAACACCGGGTTGCTGTGAAATGTGCATAATTCCCTTGTAGGTACCAATCCTGGTGAAAAGAGGGCTTAGTTTTAGCAAAATCCAAATAAATGTTTTTTTTTTTTTTTTTTAAATATCACGAAAACTGAGCAATTACCAAGTGCCGCCAGACAAGATGGAATAAACTGCATGCATTTCACGATTGTATGCAAAATCAAATTACATTTTTGCAGTTCGGTTGTGAAATGCTTGCAATTACGTGTGGTCTGGGGACTGCTTCGTCAGTCACGTGATTCATGCGCACTCTGCTAAGTTTTGTTGGAGCTCGTGCGTGCAGTGTTCAGAACAAGACTGTGGAAAAGAACCGGCCGTGCCCATATATATGCCTCAGCTTTATCGTTAGCCTGGCCTCCTGGGTGACATGTTATACTGGTACATAAGGTACACTTTTGCTGCGCTTGACAGGATCGACAGTAAAGAACCCCAGTGTAAGGGCTAGCGCTACCGACTTTGAAGCTGGGGAACGAGGCTGGAGTCTCCGCGTCGGCTCCACATCCTGTGATTCTGGGCAAATCACTTTAACTGCCTGTGCTTATGTGAAGCACTCCAATACCTTCGGGTCGAATTTGCGCTATATAAAACTAAAAAAAAAAGTTTTGTACTTATGTGCAATAAATGTGAATTCCAAGGCTCCATTTTCAAGTGTCAGATTATAAAATCTCGTTATATGGTGTGAAGAGGGAGTACCCCCTTCCTTTTTCTACGCACATAACACGGTGTTTCATTTCAGATACACTTCCATCGGCAAGAGGGATACGTGGGAAGCCAAACTCCAGAGAAAACCAACCCTGGAAGTGGAAAAAAGTAAACAGCCAGCGCTTTTTTTCAGCACAAACTAAGTAATAACCCACAGGTGAAAACAAGCCGTAGCGGCACACATGACAACTTTTCATAGTAATGCATAATATTGGCACCTGTTATGTGTAGTGCTTAGAAACGGTAAAAGTGTTTTAAGAAGCACTGCACAAAACATGTTGCTTTGATGTTGTTCTTCTTACAGCTGAATCATGATGGGTGACAGAAAGTATGCAGAGCTACAGCGATGCAACAAGAAGTACTTTCCTCAATTGAGTGATCTCTATATAATAATATCTATTCTGTAAAGCACGAATATATCACCCCATTATGGGTTTCAAGGCGCTGGGGGTCATCTGGGAGATTAATTAAGTGCCTCATTTATGAGTCCCTTACGCCGCCGTTTGTCACTTTTTGTGACGCTTCGGCGGCGTAAAAAAATGCGCCACACTGCATCACTTTGTAAACCCCTGTTCTACATTATACCTGCAACAGGTATAATGTATGCAGGGTGGGCTTTCCAACATAGAAAAGCCTCGTAGAAGTGGCGCTGTGAAATCTATGAGATTTCACTGCGTCACTTCTACGGCATCACTGCGTCAAATTGTTACGCCTGCTTGAAGCAGGCATAAGGGGTGACAAAGGCCTTTTCGTGAAATTGTATTATATTGTATTGTAATTGCATTTATATAGCGCTTACTACCCCTGACGAGGCGTCAAAGCACTTTTTCGGCGAGTAGCACGCTACTCCGGGACCCGTAGAGGATTAGTGTTGCATCAGTATAGTGAAACATGAAAGTAATTTTAAGTGGTGGATAGGTTAGTCAGTTATTTGGATTCGGAATGATAGCAGAAGGATAGAAGAGGAAAAATGGTTTGTATTTTTATATAGCTTGTTACCCCTGATGGGGTGTTGAAGTGCTTTTTCGGCGAGTAGCACGCTACTCCCAAACCCAAAAAGGATTAGTGGTGAATTAGTATAGTGAAATATGAAAGTAATTTGAGTGGTGGATATTAGTCAGTTATTTGTATTGAGAAGGGTAGCAGAGGGAAAAAAAGGCTTGCATTCATATAGCACCTGTTACCCCTGATGGGTGTTGAAGCGCTTTTCTGGCAAGTAGCACGCTACTCCGGAACCCATAAAGGATTAGTGTTGAAAATTAGTATAGTGAAAAATGAAGTAATTTGAGTGGTGGATATGTTATTCAGTTATTTGGATAGAGAAGGGTAGGTGGCGGGATAGAAGAGGGAAAGAGGTTTGTATTTATATAGCGCTTGCTACCCCTGATGGGGTTTTGAAGCGCTTTTTTGGTGAGTAGCACGCTACTCTGGAACCCATAAGGATTAGTGTTAAATTAGTATGGTGAAACATGAAAGTAATTTGAGTGGTGGATATGTTAGTCAGTTATTTGGATTGAGAAGGGTTGGGGAGGGGTTGAAGAGGGAAAGACGTTTGTATTTATATAGCGCTTGCTACCCCTAATGGGGTTTTGAAGCGCTTTTTTGGCGAGTAGCACGCTACTCTGGAACCCATAAGGATTAGTGTTGAATTAGTATGGTGAAACATGAAAGTAATTTGAGTGGTGGATATGTTAGTCAGTTATTTGGATTGAGAAGGGTTGGGGAGGGGTAGAAGAGGGAAAAAGGTTTGCATTTATATAGCGCTTGTAACCCTGATGGGGTGTTGAAACGCTTTATTGGCGAGTAGCATGCTACTCTGGAACCCATAAAGGATTAGTGGTGAATTGGTATAGTGGAATATGGAATTTGAGAAGTGAACATGTTAGTCTGACACATTGCTGGAGTTTCCAGACACACTCCAGCAATGCACCATTTTTGCCCTACAGATACGTCAGGATTCCTGACGAATCTTTAAATCCTTGTGACATGGAGCGCCGAACAGTAATTACGGCGCATCTATGGTGTCACAAAAATGGCGCACTGGAAAGTGTTGCATCGCTGTTTCACCCCAGCGATGCAACACATTTTATGAATAAGGCCCTAAGTGAGCTATGGCCCAGAGTCACATGATGCTGAGCTGAGCTGCTGCCGGCACCGTGGATCGAACCCTGACCCCGCTGCGCCACACCTCTCCTGCATCACTAGCACTACAGGCGCACTAGAACTGCAAGCAGATGGACCTTTAAAGTGACATAGGCCCCTATGATTAGCCGTGCACGCAGAGTGCCCACACATTAGCCATCATACTGAGACATGGTGGCCAAATCTAGTGCCTGAGTTCTGCAACCTCTGGCTGTCCCCCGCCCCCACCCTGGTAGCGCCCGGTTGGTTTCAAAGGGCCTTCAAGGCACATGAGACACCTTTCATTGCCAGTGTGATCTGCCTCTCGTCTTTTGTTTGTTGGTGTAAGATTCACCATGCCTCCCTCCATATGCTTCTATGGGTGGAGCCGCATCTGTGTTTGAAGGGCCCAATTTCAATGTTTTAACATCACAAAACGCCTGACACCACCTTGATCTCCGACCGACCCCACCACAGACTGCGCGTTTTCTTGGGTTTAGTAGGAAAAAATGCACAAAAAGAAATACATTAAATCAAAACAGAGCAGCGGAAGAGGGGGCGAAGAAACACGTTTTGTTTTGTGAAACAAGTGAACTGGGGCTTTTCAAACAATAATAAAAAATGCGAATATCAAAGATGTACTAAGATAGGGTGACCAGACGTCCCGGTTTCCCCTGGACAGTCCCGGTTTTCGGTGTCCTGTCCCGGTGTCCTGACACATTTCTTCATTTTGAATAAATGTCCTGGTTTTTGGGACAAAGGTCAGGTAATTGCAATTTTAAGGAGAATTGGAAGGCATGATCTCCTTTCATGGGTGCTTCAGAAGAATGAAAAAATTAAGCCATTTATTCAGTTTCTGTCAGGCAGCACAGGAGGAGTTGGGCTGCATGCTCCCTGCAGAGGGGAGACAGGGTGGGGAGGCAGGTAGGGGGCATAGGGTGGAGGCCCTGCCACAGATAATGTTAATTAAATGTATGCCTGTATATTTGTATTTTTATATATATATATATATATATATATTCACTGAAAAAACCATAGGTTTCAGGCACGTTATAGTTAGAAATTTGCATTTAAAAAACCTTAGAAATTCACTGAAAAAACCATAAGGTTTTAGGGACAGTTATAGTTAGTTGGACATTGCACTCGTACAAAACCCGTGAAATTCCCCCGTTATAGTTAGTTCAGGTAACTATAACTCGCGCCCCGCAATGCACTGCTGATGACGTCACATATTACATCACTCATGACATGGTCAGTGACATCACTGATGACATCACTGATGACATCTCAAATGACATCACTGATGACATCACTGATGACATCATCCAGTGACTGTGTGTTTCTGTAAAGTTTAAATATGTTTAATATATTTAGGGAAAGGCGTATTGAAGAATGAGTGGGTGTAGAAGCGCCTGAATGGATGATTTAGTAGGTGCGTGACTGAGTCTATAAGTGAGTGATTAAACGTATCTTACTGGATGCATGGGTGAGTGACTAAACTGTGTGAATGTCTGTATCCGTCTGTCTGTTGTTGTGTAAGCAACTGCATGGGTTTCTGACTAGCTAAATGAGTGTCTATATGGGTTATGGATTGGTTCTCTGAGTATCTGTATGGGTGCCTCAGTGTTTGTGTGGGTGAGGTGTGTGTGACTCTGTGCATAGATGTGTGAGTGGGTGATTCACTGGGTGCATGGTTTCAAGAGTGCGTCTGTGATGGACTGTATGGGTGGGTGAGTGTGTGTATGGGTGTGTTAGTGATTGAATGTATATCTCAGTGGTACATGTGTGAGTAACTACATATGTGAAAGGCAGTATATATGTGTGTTGGAGTATATAAATGGCTATAAGTGAGAGTGTGTGATTGTGAGAGTGGCTATATGGATGAGTGTGTGCTTGCATCAGTGATTGCATAGGAGTGTAAGAATGTGCTAGTATTTTTATGAGTAAGTGAGCTGGTGTGTATAACTGTATAGGTGAGTAAATTGGAGTGTGATTAATTATTTGCATGACTGACTAGGTGTGTGAATACCTCTATGGATGAGTTGCGTTGTGTGAGTGTTTATATAGGTGTATGAGTGCATATGATAGTCCTGTACTGAGTGACTGTAAGTATGAGTGACTGTACGGGTGAGTGAGTAGATGTGTGTGTGTAGACCTAAGAATCAGTGAGTGGGTATGTACTTATTGGTATTGGAGTGTGTATGGTTTTGAGAATGGCAGTCTGTAATTTAGAGTGGGTGTTTCAAAACTTATATTAGGGTGTGAGAAGATGCATTAAATTCTCACATGGATGATGTCATCAGTGATGTCATTTGAGATGTCATCAGTGATGTCATCAGTGATGTCACTGACCATGTCATGAGTGATGTAATATGTGACGTCATCAGCAGTGCATTGCGGGGGCGCGAGTTATAGTTACCTGAACTAACTATAACGGGGGAATTTCACGGGTTTTGTACGAGTGCAATGTCCAACTAACTATAACTGTCCCTAAAACCTTATGGTTTTTTCAGTGAATTTCTAAGGTTTTTTAAATGCAAATTTCTAACTATAACGTGCCTGAAACCTATGGTTTTTTCAGTGAATTTCAAAGGTTTTTTAAATGCTAATTCCTAACTATAACATGTCTGAAACCTACGGTTTTTTCAGTGAATTTCAAAGGTTTTGTAAATGACAATTTTTAAATGTATTAATTGTTATATTTATTTTTTTCATACTGATTTACTACATTTTTAGAAACATTTTTTTTTACATATTTTATTTTTTAAATTACATTGTAATTACATTATACATTACAAAAAATACTTTCTCAGAATGAATTACTTTAGTTTAAATACTTTGCACATAGGCAATAGACTTTTAAGTACAGTAGTTACAGTTGTTGCAATGGGCAACACATTTTCAAACACAATGCAACATTCAGCTCAATGTGAATTTCTAGTTAAATGCAATTAGTTACTTTATGGATTACTTTTCTAACCACAGGACTGGATCCTAGATTCAGTCCTGGGACATCTCCTGTAAACAGTTGAGTAAAAGCGTTTTGGTTACAGTAGTGATTTTTAAGGAATATTATTGTATTTTAAAAGTTGACACTTAGAAACTTTTTCTCATAGAATCACCAATGTTATCCTATGGAAGGAAATTCACTTAGCAGGTAAAAACTGTTATCGTTACTTTTTCTTACTCAGTGTTGGATCCTGGATCCAGCACTGGTGCATCTCCTGTAAACAGTTGAAAGAATGCGTTTAAGTCATACAGGCGATTTTTAAGGAATATTTGTAGTTTGTGAAAATCGACACTTTGAAACTTTTCAGCTGAAAACCAGACAATGGATTCCTATGGAAGAAAATATAAGTTACTGGTAAGTACGGTTAAAATTACTTTTCAAGGTCAGTGCTGGGCTAAAAGATGCAGTACTGAGGTCTCTCCTGATAACAGGTGAGTAAATCGGAATTCGTATTTCGGCTGATTTTAGAGGAATATTTTAAAGTTCCAAAACTCCACACTTAGAAGAATTTCCAAGTGAAACCAGTCAATGTTAGCCTATGGAAGGAAATTCAAGTTACTGGTAAGTACGGTTAAAATTACTTTTCAGGACCAGTACTGGGCTGAAAGATACAGCACTGAGGTCTCTCCTGATAACAGGTGAGTAAATCGGAATTCGTATTTCGGCTGATTTTAGAGGAATATTTGTATGTTTCAAAAATCAACACTTAGAAACTTTTTCAGCAAAAAGCAGGCAATGATATCCTATGGAAGGAAATTCAAGTTACTGGTAAGTACGGTTAAAATTACTTTTCAGGATTAGTACTGGGCTGAAAGATGCAGCACTGAGGTCTCTCCTGATAACAGGTGAGTAAATCCGAATTCGTAGTTCGGCAGATTTTAGAGGAATATTTGCACAATGGTGAAGGGAGGGCGGGGCCTGAGGTGACATCTGTGCAAACGCGCCCCGTGGCGCGTTTTAAGTTGGGGGATTAAGTCCCCTTGAATCATGAGGGTCCCTAGGGGCCAACTAGCCCACCAGGAACCTCCAGTATGCGCCAGGGGCTGCGTTGCAGAGACGTGTAGAGAGGCCACACCCCTTTTACACCTCTCTGCAACGCAGCTCTGTGGCGCTTTCTGGATGTACCTGTTGGGCTAGTTGGCCCCCAGGGACCCTCAGGATTGAAGGGGATTTAATTCCCCATCTTAAAACGCGCCACGGGGCCTGTTTGCACACATGTCACCTGAAGCCCCGCCCTCCCTTCACCACTGTGCAAACGCGCCCCGTGGCGCGTTTTAAGTTGGGGGATTAAGTCCCCTTGAATCCTGAGTGTTCCTGGGGCCAACTAGCCCACCATGTACCTCCAAAAGCGCCACAGAGCTGCGTTGCAGAGAGGTGTATAAAGGGGCGTGGCCTCTGTACACCTCTTTGCAACGCAGCCCTGGCGCATACTGGAGGTTCCTGGTGGGCTAGTTGGCCCCAGGACCCCCAGTATTCAAGGGGAATTACTTCCCCATCTGCAAATGCGCCAGGGGCGCGTTTACAGACTGGTGAAGGAAGGGGGCGGGGCCTGCGGCCCGATCGTTTTTTTTTTTTTTTTCCCCCTGAAGGGGGGCTGTGTGGCCCCCCTTCCTTTTTCTTATTTTTGGGCCCTGGGGACCCCATCCCCCAGGGCCTTACCCCCTTTTTTTAAAATTAAAATTAAACTGGAAGGGGGCCGCGTGGCCCCCCTCCCCTGGCCGAAAACTGCCCTGGGGACCCCATCCCCCGGGGCATGGCCACACTAACATTCCTTTTTAAGGAGGGGGCTGCGTGGCCCCCTCCTCAGGCCTCCTTTTGCCCCGGGGACCCCATCCCCCGGGGCAGGGCCTTTTTTTTTTTTTTAAATAATTTCTGGGGAGGGGGCCGCGTGGCCCCCTCCCGGGCCACTTATGGCCCCGGGGACCCCATCCCCAGGGCCTGGCCTCTGGTTGGGGACTGTGGGGGTCCCCAAACCCCCCACAGTCCCGCCGGCTCCCCGTGTCCTAAGGGAGCCGGCATTGCTTTCCACACGGGAGCAGCTAACATGCTGCTCCCCGTGTGGAAAAGCAATTGTCTTTGGATATTGGAAGCGAGAGCAGGTTTCCCTGCTCTCTCTTCCAATATCCAAAGCAGTTTGCAATGACAGGACGGGAGCCGCGAGGCTCCGTCCTGTCATTGTAACAGCAGTGTCCCGGGGGTAGGCACCCGGGACACTGCAGGAGCTGGCCCTGGGGGTGGCGGTCCCCAGGGCCACCACAGGCTCCAGGAGGGGGCCGCGCGGCCCCCTCCCCACATCAGCAAAGCCCCGGGGAGGTGGTGGTCCCCGGGGCTTCGGGGGTCCAAAACGGACCCCCATTTTAATTTGTTAGTGCCCCGGGAGGTGGCGGTCCCCGGGGCATGTGGGGGCTCGAGCCCCCCACACTGCAAAAAGTTTTTAAAAAAGAAGCCCCGGGAGGTGGTGGTCCCCGGGGCTGCGGGAGGGCTCAGAGCCCTCCCGCACCATTTAAAAAGAAAGCCCCAGGGGTGGCGGTCCCCGGGGCTTAGGGGGCCCTTTGAGGCCCCCATACATAAATTTAACCCCCACAATGCCCCCGGGACTTGGGCCACCCGGGGGCAAAATACAATCGAAGCGCGGGAGACCGCCCTTCGATTTTATTTTTTTCCGGCAGGATTCGCGCTCCCTGAGCGCATCCTGCCGATTTAAAAAAAAAATGCTTTTTTCTGCCCAGGGGGTCCTTGTGGGACCCCCTGAGCAGACCTAGGGGGTCAGGGTGTTTCTACCCTGCCCCCTTTGTGCGTTTTGCGCACTTTTTTTACTGCTTTCTTGTTCCTCGGTTCTACCGAGGAACAAGATGGCTGCCAACACTTCCTGGTTTGGAGTGTTGACAGCCAATTAGCAGACAGCTCGTGATCGGGAGGGTGCGCGAATCCGATGCGGCCATAGATATATATGTACTTTTACTTTTGATTTTCTCAGCAACTACTGAACGGATTTACACCATTTAACAAAAGGGTTCTTTCTGAACCAAGAACTACCTCTTTGCCAAATTTGGTGTAATTCCGTTCAGCAGTTCGGGCTGTAGCCGTGTCTAAAGTTTCCTATGGGAAATTGGTTTTTTGACTCTTATTTTTTTAATTTCTCCGCAACTACTGAACGGATTTACACCATTTAACAAAAAGGGTTCTTTCTGAACCAAGAACTACCTCTTTGCCATATTTGGTGTAATTCCGTTCAGCAGTTCGGGCTGTAGCCGTGTCTAAAGTTTCCTATGGGAAAATGAATGGGGAAAACACGTTTTGGGACCCCCTTTTTCTCGGCCCCCGCTTGACGAATCACCCTGAGACTTTCAGGGTAGGAGCGGACCGGAGCGGGCCATAAAGTTTGAAAATTTCGCGAAGATTCGTCAACCGACGCAAGAGTTATTTCAAATAGAATGTCGCGGATTTCCTATGGAAAATAGGCCCTAACTATAACTATCTACTGGCGACCCCAGTAGATAATATATATATATATATATATATATATATATATATATATATATATATATATATATTCACTGAAAAAACCATAGGTTTCAGGGACGCTATAGTTAGGCTGACATTTCACTCGTACAAAACCAGAGAAATTCGGCCGTTATAGTTAGTAGAGCTAACTATAACTTGCACCCCCGCAATGCACTGCTGATGACGTCACATATTACATCACTGATGACATGGTCAGTGACATCACTGATGACATCTCAAATGACATCACTGATGACATCACTGATGACATCAACCAGTGACTGAGTGTTTCTAAAAAATTCAAAAATGTTATATATATATATATATATGCCAAGGTGTATTGAAGAATGAGTGGGTGTATGAGGGTCTGAATGGATGATTTGGTGGGTGTGTGACAGACTGTATAAGTGAGTGATTAAACGTGTCTTAGTGAATGCATGGGTGAATGATTAATCTGTGTGAATGTCTGTATCAGCCTGTCAGTTGGTGTGTAAGTGGCGGCATGGGTTTGTGAGTAGCTAAATCAGTGTCTATATGGGTTAATGATTGGTTGTCTGAGTACCTATATGGGTGCCTAAGTGTCTGTGTGGGTGGGTGGGGGTGTGTGACTCCCTGCACGGATGTGTGAGTGGATGATTCACTGGGTGTATGGGTTTGTGAGTGCATGTGTTAGGGACTGTATGGATGAGTGAGTGTACGTATAGCTGTGTTGGTGAGTAAATGGATGTCTCAGTGGTATATGTGTAAGTAACTACATATGTGAAAGGCAGTATATGTGAGTGTTGGACTATATAAGTGAGTATATGTGACAGTGAGTGATTGTGACAGTGGCTGCATGGATAAGTGTGTGCTTATGTCAGTAATTGTTGAAGAGAGTACATATATGGTACTATCTGTATGAATAAGTGAGGTGGTGTGTGTGTGTATAACTGTATAGGTGAGTAAATGGCAGTGTAATTAATTCTTTGGGTGACTGACTAGGTGTTTGAGTAACTCTGGGTGAGCGGCAGTGTGTGAGTGTTTATATGGGTGTATGAGTGGATATATCAGTGTCTGTATTGATGAATGACTGCGTGTATGAGTGACTGTATGGGTTAGCGAGTGGATGTGTGTGTGTAGACGTATGAATCACTGAGCGGGTATGTACTAACTGCTATTGGTCTGTCTATGGTTTCGATATTGGTAGTCTGTATTTTAGAGTGGGTGTATCAAAGGTTAAATTAGGGTGTGAGGCGGTGCATCAAATGATCACGTGGATGAGGTCATCAGTGATGTCATCAGTGATGTCATTTGAGATGTCATGAGTGATGTCATCAGTGATGTCACTGACCATGTCATGAGTGATATAATATGTGACGTCATCAGCAGTGCATTGCGGGGGCGCGAGTTATAGTTAGCTCTACTAACTATAACGGCCGAATTTCTCTGGTTTTGTACGAGTGAAATGTCAGCCTAACTCTAACGTCCCTGAAACCTATGTTTTTTCAGTGAATTTCTAAGGTTTTTTAAATGCTAATCCCTAACTATAACTTCCCTGAAACCTTTGTTTTTTTCAGTGAATTTCAAAGGGTTTTTAAATGCTAATTTCTAACTATAACGGCCCTGAAACCTATGTTTTTTTCAGTGAATTTCAAAGGTTTTTTTAAATGCTAATTACTAACTATAACGTCCCTGAAACCTATGGTTTTTTCAGTGAATTTCTAAGGTTTTTTTAAATGCTAATTTATAACTATAACATAGTAGTCGCGTTTGCAGAGTGGTGCAGAAAGGGGCCTCCGACCAGCGCTCAGGAATTCCGCTGCGTATGACTTACATGAGGTACCAGGAGGGCCACTTGGCCCCCAAAGTCCCTCAGGAGTAAAGTGGACTTCATCCCCCAACCAGTAGGGTGCCAGGAGGCGAATTTGCAGAGTGGTGGAGAAAGGGGGCGTGGCCTCCGAAGAACCTCTTAGCAATCTCACTGTATGGGACTTACTGGAGGTAACAGGAGTGGTAGTTGGCCCCCAAGGACATTCTTGGGGGCCAACTACCCCTTCTATTACCTCCAGTAAGTCTCACACAGCAGATTGCTAAATTCTCAGACCAGGCTACGCCCCCTTTGCCCACCACTCTGCAAACGCACTCCCTGGCGCGCTCTTGCATGGGGATTGAAGTCCCCTTCGCTGCTGGGGGTCCTTAGGGGCCAACTAGCCTACCTGTTACCTCCAGTAAGCCCCACACAGTGGGAATGCTGAGAGGTGGACAGAGGCCATGCCCCCTTTCTCCACTACTCTGCAAACGCGCCTCCTGGCGCGCTCTTGGTTGGGAGATGAAGTCCCCGTGCCTCCTGAGGGTCCCTGGGGGCCAACTAGCCCTCCTGTTATCTCTAGTAAGCCCCACAAAGCTGGATTGCTGAGAGTGGTCTGAGGCCACGCCCCCTTTTTGCACCACTCTGCAAACGCGCCTCCTGGCGCACTGCTGCTCAGGGGATGAAGTCCACTTTAGTCCTGAGGTCCTCAGGACACAAGAGGAACTCATCGCCCCACCAGCAGTGCGCCAAGAGGCGCGTTTGCAGAGTGGTGTAAAAAGGGGCGTGGCGTCGGACCACCTCTCAGCAATTCCACTGTGTGGGGCTTACTGGAGGTACCTGGTGGGCTAGTTGGCCTCTAAGGACCCTTAGTATTCAAGGGGGCTTAATCCCCCAATCCAGAACGCGACAGGAGGCGGGTTTGCACAGTGGTGAAGGGAGGGGGTGGGGCCTCCGGCGAGATGCCGGCTTTTTTTTGTATTTGGTTTTTGGAAGGGGGGCTGTGTGCCCCCTTCCCTTAATAATTTTTGGGCCCTGGGGACCCCATCCTGAGCATTAGTTTTTGAATTTTTTTAATTTATTTTTTAATGGGATTGGGGCCGCGCGGCCCCCCTCCCATGGCCGATTTCGGCCCCGGGGACCCCATCCCCCGGGGCATGGCCACATATTCTCCATTTTTTATTTTTAAAAACATTTTTAAGTAGGGGGGCGGCATGGCCCCCTTCCTGAGGCCGATTATGGCCCCGGGGTCCTCATCCCCCAAGGCCGGCCTTCCGTTTTTTTTTTTTTAAATAAATAAAAGGGAGGGGGCCTCGTGGCCCCCCACCGGGGTCACTTCTGGCCCCGGGGACTCCATCCCCCGGGGCCGGCCATCAACATTAGGGACCGCGGGGGGAGCTCCAATGCCCCCACGGTCCCTGCCGGCTTAACACCTCCTGCGGGAGCCGGCATTGCGTTTGGACAAGGGGAGCTGCTGACATGCTCCTGCTCCCGCCCCTGCCATTGCAAACTTCAATGTCCCAGGGGTGGGCACCCCGGGACATTGCCTGAGCTGGCCCTGGGGGGTGGAGGTCCCCAGGGCCATAGAGGGCTCCAGGAGGGGGGCCGCATGGCCCCCCTCCTAATGTATACATAGCCCCATGGAGGTGGTGGTCCCCGGGGTTCCACCCGGGGAGGTGGTGGTCCCAATGGCAGTGTGGGGGGGGGGCAGGAGCCCCCCCACACTTATTTATTTACATTTAAGCCCCGGGGAGGTGGCGGTGTCCGGGGCTTGGGCAGGCCCGCGAGGCCCCCCACCTCAAATACATTAAAGCCCTGAGGAGGTGGTGGTCCCCGGGGCAGCATGGAGGGGTTGGAGCCCCCCCACGCATTTTTTTTTCAAGCCCCAGGGAGGTGGCAGTCCCCGGGGCTGCGGGGGAGCCGCGTGCCCCCCGCACATAATAAATAAAGTCCCAGGGAGGTGGCAGTCCCCAGGGTTTTACCGAGTCACAAGATGGCTGCCAACAATTCCTGGTTTGGAGTGCTGACAGCCAATTAAAATGAAGCTTGTGCTCGGGTGGGTTCGCGAACCCTCCTCGGCCCTCAGATATCAATATTTTTATTTTTTTAATTTCTCAGTAACTACTGAATGGATTTACACCATTTACAAAAAAGGTCGCTTTCTGAACCAAGAGCTACATTTTTGCCAAATTTGGTGTAATTCCGTTCAGCAGTTCGGGCTGTAGCCGTGTCTAAAGTTCCTATGGAAATTAACATGGAGAAAACGCGTTTTGGGACCCCCCTTTTTTTCTCGGCCCTCACTTGACGAATCACCCTGAAATTTTCAAGACAGGAGCTAACCGGAGCGCCCCATTCGTTTTGAAAATGTCGCGGAGATTCATCAAACGGCGCCAAAGATATTGGCAAAAGAAAAAACGCTTTTTGAATAGAAACAAGGTCCTAATTGTAACTACCTACTGGCGACCGCCAGTAGGTCATATATATATATATATATATATATACATATATATATATATATATATATATCCAAGTAAAATGTGAAACTCCCGCAACCTCCAGGCGGCGAAGAAGGAGAGACGGACCAACTCAGAATCTTCAGGCAAGTTCTTTTATTCAACCATTTTTCTCATAAAATGACACGTTTCGGGCTCGAGAGCCCTTGATCACATACGGAAAATTAGTCTGAACCTTCATTTTTAAATGCTACTTCCCAGTGAATCCCCGCCTTCCTGTGTTCCGTGTCACATGATCATGTGCATGGAAAAAGACTATATAGTATGCAATATAAAAGTCTCAAAAATTGCATATACAACAAAGCGTTTCATATTGGTGCCTTATTAACTATTTAAACAATCATATGGAAGAATATTGACAATTTGATATAAATATTTCTGTATAAATACACATTCTCCATATAAATATATAAATCAGTAAATAGCAAAATGAAAGAATTTTAAATGTATAAATACACCCTTTCTGACAAAGAGAAAAAAACTTATCTACACTTTGAAATTGATTCTGCAATATTACCGGATAAATCCTGAATAATATGTGAGACAATTTAAATATTTGCTTTTTTAGTAGTATAGTACATCCACAGAAAAGACCCATTAAAGTGCAAACAATACAGAGCAGCAAAGGCTAATCGTGCAACTCAGTGCAAATTGTGCAAAAATACAATAATCTAAAAAAAATTGCAATAGAAAGATAATAAATTACATGTATATATATTAATAACAACATAAAATCTTAGTTCGATAAATATTGTTAAAATCATATAAATACTAACAGCAAAATTCATCATATTACAAAAATAGTGTCAATATTAAAATTTGTGCAAAGTGCGGTTTTCGAGGTATCAATAAATATTTTATAACTAACTTATTTAGCTATAATGTTAGATATTTGCGTCTATTGTACTTAGGAACCCTAATAAAACATTTGGTAATCAATGGGACTTCATAAGGAAACTGCCTAAGGAATATTATTAACAGTTATTTATAGAAGATTATAGAAAATTATGCATATCCTCTGTATTATTTAATCCGTTAGGCCATTTACTATCGAATTCGAGGATCATTTTAGTTTCCATTTGTCTAAGTTTGCGTTCCCTGTTACCACCCCGTCTTGATTTAGCTACTGCTGCTATTACATAATATGTAAGGCAAGTCACATCATTATTATGAACTCTTTTGAAATGACGGGCTACAGGATATGTAGGATCACTATGCATAATTGCTCGCAAGTGTTGTAAAATTCTCACATGCACTTGAAGCTTCGTACTACCAATGTAGTGAAGACCACAAGTGCACGTTAAAACATAAACTGCGAATTCGGTCTTGCAATTAAAACTTCCTTTAATAGCTATGTCATTGTAATTAAAAGCAGTGTGGTAACAAGTCGTATTTATACCAAACTTACATGCTCTACAGCTTGAACATTTTCTAAACCCTGGAGCTGGTTTTAGCCAACTACTTGTCTTTTTATTCTCAGGGCTGCTTGTATCTAGAATGGCACCCATGTTTCTTGCTCTTCTAAAAGTAATAAGTGGAGTAACAGGCAATCTACTATTGAGTACTGGATCAGTGAGCACGATAGGCCAATTCTTTTTGACAATTGACCTAATTTTTCTTTCATCTCTGCTATAAGTAGTAATTAATCTAGGACCATCATTGTTGACTGCCTTGATAGGAGTGGCAGAATCCATTAATACAGCAGGCTCAGTCATAGGTTTATTCTTGAATAGACTTATTCTAGGGCGTGTATTGGCTTTTTTCATAGCCTCATTTAGTGTAGTTTCTGAATATCCACGTGCCCTCATTCTCATCATGGCTTCCTTAAGGCAGATTTCAAAATCACTCTCTACACTACAGATTCTTTTTAGTCTCAAAATTTCGCCATAAGGAATGCTAGCAATTAAATGCTTTGGGTGGGCACTGCTGGCATGAAGAGTAACGTTGCCAGCTGTTGGTTTCCTAAACAAGGTAGTTTCCAATTTGTTATCTTTAATATAGATTTTGACATCTAAAAATTCAATACAATCTTTATTGATGTGTGATGTGAAGGTAAGATTCATGGAATTTAAATTCATAGTTTTAATGAAATCTACCGCTTCTTTCTCTTCTCCCTTCCATAAAATAAAGATGTCATCTATATATCTCAGATAACAAATAACATTATCATCAAACCTGTCTCTTTGTTCTTGTTTGAGGACCTACTCCTCCCACCAACCAACGTGTAAACACGCATAGCTGGGAGAGAAGCAGGCCCCCATGGCTACACCTCTAAGTTGTCTGTATAAATCCTTCCCAAATAGGAAAAAATTATGATTGAGGCACCAATCAATGAGATCCAAAATTACTTTGTTATGTTCATAGAATTCACATGACCTTTTATCCAAGAAGTATTTAATAGCATTTAAGCCTATCTTATGATCAATGCTAGTATAAAGCGATTCTATGTCACAAGTAATTAATAACATATCCTCTGTCCATAATAGTTTACTAATCTTGACAAGAAAGTCACTGGTATCTTTAACATAGCTTTTCAGGTCTTTGACTATGTCTTGCAAGAAAAAAATCAATGTATTGGCCTATATGTTCTCCCATGCTATTTATAGCCGATATAATGGGCCTACCCGGCACTGGCATTGTTCCTTTGTGTATTTTTGGGATTAGATATAACACAGGAAGGACAGGAAATTCATTATTCATGAATTTGTACTCTTCTGTAGAAATTAATCCCTCTCGACGCCATTGTGCCAGATGTTTCAAGAGAGATTCTTTAGCTTTATTGTACTCTTTAATTGAAGATTTTTCATAACAATAAAAATCACATAGTTGTCTATTGGCTTCTTCCACATAACAAGTTTTCGGCCAGATAACCAGATTACCACCTTTATCTGACTTTTTTATTATAATCTCATTGTTTTCTCCCAATTTTTTCATTAAATTGGCATATTCATTTCTTTTGTGATACAATTTTCTTTTTTTGGTATTTTTTTGAATGTACAATTTTTAATTTCTTCAATTACACAGTCATGAAAGACATCTACCGCATCTTTTGGCATTAAAGGAACAAAACACGATTTAGATTTATATGGACTCAGGCCCGCTCGTTTCTGTGTCAAATTGATTTTTTGTAACCTTTTTTGAGTGGTCAGGTCAGAATCAGTACCAGAAGGTTGTGAATCTGTTGCTTCATTTAAATCATGTAGTGTCAGTATAGGGGGAATGTCAGATGCAGCAAGTACAGGATCAACACTAACATTGCTGATGTCTTCTGGATCAGTTTTGTTCATACTAGGTTTGAGTGCAAAGAATTTTTTAAGTTTCAACTTTCTAATAAAACAATACACATCAATACGCGTACTAGCATAATTGAAATCATGACCTGGACAATAATTTAGCCCAAGTGCTAACAATTGCTCCTCTGCTTTCGTTAGTATTACAGAAGATAAATTGATGACAGAATTATTAGAAATTGAATTGCCAAAATTTATCGCCTCTTTTGCCATTGCGCTTTCTTTTTCCAACCTTTGTTTGCACCTTTTTCTTCTACTTTCTCTACGTCGTTTGTTTTTTCTTTTTCTATTGGCCTCCTTTGTGGTCTCGGTCTTAGCGTCTGAAGTCTCTCTTCCACTAAAAAATCAAGTTCTTCCCCCAGGCTTAACTTTGTGGGTACATTTGTTCTCATATCTGGTTCAAGACTGGAAGCACTGGATAACGAAACAGTATCTGTGCTGGAAATGTCTTCATTTATTTCACTGACAATATTAGATGACATGTTAGATTTGCCTTCTTTATTTTTATTGCTGTAGTGTTGTCTTTTTGCATTGTCGAATTTCCGTGCAAAAGTAAAAATCTGGCCATTATCATAGTCAATTTGATCGCGTGTAAATTTGTGGGTTTTTCTAATTTTGATTCTTTCTTCATGTTTGCGTAATCTTTCATTCATTTCTTCCTTACTTTTTTTAATGAATTCTGTTTCTGACATTTTATCAAGTTCATCATTTATTTTATTGATTTCTTCCAGAATTGCCTGTTGATCTATTGCTGCATATTTAATCAGGATGTGAACCAGGTTCATGGAAGCCGCCAAATTACTTTCCCCCCACTCTTTGAGCATACAGGGATTCGGTTTGTCAAAGCTGGGAGCGAGTAGAATTCTAAGCCCCCGAGGGACCCGTCCTACTTCTGCATACTTAGTTAACGATTTGTGCTCCCACCACTTAGTGATTTCCAGCCTCATATTCTTTTCCAAACTTTTCAATAAGCCTTTCGCATTAGGTTCCACAGTAGTAGTCTTATTAAATGGTTGTTTGACGCCAATAGATGTTGTCGGCACATTGCCAAATACCTCGTCTGCCGCTGCCTCACGTGCACGAACTGCTTCCGCAGACATTATGAGAAATTTTATTCCGGTCTTATAGCCCAAAAAGTAAAGGACTATCTTGAAATTGAAGCCTTTAATCGCACCTCCCCTCCTATGCACAATGCCGTATTCACTCACCACAACAGTTTGATCCTTCAACGGGTCCTCCGACCCAGTCTCCGGTCGTCCTTGTCTCGGTGCAAGTTACTTTTGCTGCAATAGGGGGCGGCTGCCAAAATTCTGCCACAGAGCACGAACAAGATAGGTTTGAGAGCAACCAACAACTTCCGGGGAGGGGGTCCGTCAACAGAAGCAAACCAACTTCCGTAACAATATCCAAGTAAAATGTGAAACTCCCGCAACCTCCAGGCGGCGAAGAAGGAGAGACGGACCAACTCAGAATCTTCAGGCAAGTTCTTTTATTCAACCATTTTTCTCATAAAATGACGCGTTTCGGGCTCGAGAGCCCTTGATCACATACGGAAAATTAGTCTGAACCTTCATTTTTAAATGCTACTTCCCAGTGAATCCCCGCCTTCCTGTGTGTACATTATTTTCGAAGGGCTGAAGCCGGTTTCAGGGATAAATGGTTTTGTTAAACCTTCTCTTGTGGAGTGGTGTCCTTATGCTTGAGGGCAACTTTTCAACATATTTTCACACGGCAGCCCCGCCGTGAAGGATTGCACCGCCATTAATAATATGGGTCTGCATGGTTTGAATTGGTGAAAACCTGTTGGCAGCACGAGAGTTTGAACATTGGAAACCGGCCTGACCCTTTAAGGCCCACTGGAGGGCTTGGATAAAAACATTGAAATAACACTTTTAAAAAATCGAACTGCCAGAGAAACGGACCCCACTGAAGGGGAAGATTTAGCGCAGTATTAAAACTACCACTCCCATCATGCAGTAAGAAATCACTCACCTGTGAGCGACCCACTGAGGGGATAATTAATTAGGCATGTGAAAAGAGTGAATGAGTGCTGCGCAGAATCCGTGGCTGTCAGTTGTGTTTCCCCATGAAGAAGAAGCAGGAGCTTTGAAACGCGTCGGGATGTACATTATTTTCGAAGGGCTGGAGCCGGTTTCAGGAATAAATGGTTTTGTTAAACCTTCTCTTGTGGAGTGGCGTCCTTATGCTTGAGGGCAACTGTTTGACATATTTTCACAAGGCAGCCCCGCCGTGAAGGATTGCACCGTCATTAATAATATGGGTCTGCATGGTTTGAATTGGTGAAAACCTGTTTGCAGCACGAGAGTTTGAACATTGGAAACCGGCCTGAACCTTTGAGGCCACTGGAGGGCTTGGATAAAAACATTGAAATAACACTTTTAAAAAATCGAACTGCCAGAGAAACGGACCCCACTGAAGGGGAAGATTTGGCGCAGCATTAAAACTACCACTCCCATCATGCAGTAAGAAATTACTCACCTGTGAGCGACCCACTGAGGGGCTAATTAATTAGGCATGTGAAAAGAGTGAATGAGTGCTGCGCAGAATCCGTGGCTGTCAGTTGTGTTTCCCCATGAAGAAGAAGCAGGAGCTTTGAAACGCGTCGGGATGTACATTATTTTCGAAGGGCTGGAGCCGGTTTCAGGAATAAATGGTTTTGTTAAACCTTCTCTTGTGGAGTGGGGTCCTTATGCTTGAGGGCAACTTTTTGACATATTTTCACACGGCAGCCCCGCCGTGAAGGATTGCACCGCCATTAATTATATGGGTCTGCTTGGTTTGAATTGGTGAAACCTGTTGGCAGCACGAGAGTTTGAACATTGGAAACCGGCCTGACCCTTTGAGGCCCACTGGAGGGCTTGGATAAAAACATTGAAATAACACTTTTAAAAAATCGAACTGCCAGAGAAACGGACCCCACTGAAGGGGAAGATTTGGCGCAGCATTAAAACTACCACTCCCATCATGCAGTAAGAAATTACTCACCTGTGAGCGACCCACTGAGGGGCTAATTAATTAGGCATGTGAAAAGAGTGAATGAGTGCTGCGCAGAATCCGTGGCTGTCAGTTGTGTTTCCCCATGAAGAAGAAGCAGGAGCTTTGAAACGCGTCGGGATGTACATTATTTTCGAAGGGCTGGAGCCGGTTTCAGGAATAAATGGTTTTGTTAAACCTTCTCTTGTGGAGTGGCGTCCTTATGCTTGAGGGCAACTTTTTGACATATTTTCACACGGCAGCCCCGCCGTGAAGGATTGCACCGCCATTAATTATATGGGTCTGCTTGGTTTGAATTGGTGAAACCTGTTGGCAGCACGAGAGTTTGAACATTGGAAACCGGCCTGACCCTTTGAGGCCCACTGGAGGGCTTGGATAAAAACATTGAAATAACACTTTTAAAAATCGAACTGCCAGAGAAACGGACCCCACTGAAGGGGAAGATTTGGCGCAGCATTAAAACTACCACTCCCATCATGCAGTAAGAAATTACTCACCTGTGAGCGACCCACTGAGGGGCTAATTAATTAGGCATGTGAAAAGAGTGAATGAGTGCTGCGCAGAATCCGTGGCTGTCAGTTGTGTTTCCCCATGAAGAAGAAGCAGGAGCTTTGAAACGCGTCGGGATGTACATTATTTTCGAAGGGCTGGAGCCGGTTTCAGGAATAAATGGTTTTGTTAAACCTTCTCTTGTGGAGTGGCGTCCTTATGCTTGAGGGCAACTTTTTTACATATTTTCATACGGCAGCCCCGCCGTGAAGGATTGCACCGCCATTAATAATATGGGTCTGCATGGTTTGAATTGGTGAAAACCTGTTGGCAGCAGGAGAGTTTGAACATTGGAAACCGGCCTGACCCTTTGAGGCCCACTGGAGGGCTTGGATAAAAACATTGAAATAACACTTTTTAAAAATCGAACTGCCAGAGAAACGGACCCCACTGAAGGGGAAGATTTGGCGCAGCATTAAAACTACCACTCCCATCATGCAGTAAGAAATTACTCACCTGTGAGCGACCCACTGAGGGGCTATTTAATTAGGCATGTGAAAAGAGTGAATGAGTGCTGCGCAGAATCCGTGGCTGTCAGTTGTGTTTCCCCATGAAGAAGAAGCAGGAGGTTTGAAACGCGTCGGGATGTACATTATTTTCGAAGGGCTGGAGCCGGTTTCAGGAATAAATGGTTTTGTTAAACCTTCTCTTGTGGAGTGGCGTCCTTATGCTTGAGGGCAACTTTTTGACATATTTTCACACGGCAGCCCCGCCGTGAAGGATTGCACCGCCATTAATAATATGGGTCTGCATGGTTTGAATTGGTGAAAACCTGTTGGCAGCAGGAGAGTTTGAACATTGGAAACCGGCCTGACCCTTTGAGGCCCACTGGAGGGCTTGGATAAAAACATTGAAATAACACTTTTTAAAAAATCGAACTGCCAGAGAAACGGACCCCACTGAAGGGGAAGATTTGGCGCAGCATTAAAACTACCACTCCCATCATGCAGTAAGAAATTACTCACCTGTGAGCGACCCACTGAGGGGCTATTTAATTAGGCATGTGAAAAGAGTGAATGAGTGCTGCGCAGAATCCGTGGCTGTCAGTTGTGTTTCCCATGAAGAAGAAGCAGGAGGTTTGAAACGCGTCGGGATGTACATTATTTTCGAAGGGCTGGAGCCGGTTTCAGGAATAAATGGTTTTGTTAAACCTTCTCTTGTGGAGTGGCGTCCTTATGCTTGAGGGCAACTTTTTGACATATTTTCACACGGCAGCCCCGCCGTGAAGGATTGCACCGCCATTAATAATATGGGTCTGCATGGTTTGAATTGGTGAAAACCTGTTGGCAGCACGAGAGTTTGAACATTGGAAACCGGCCTGACCCTTTGAGGCCCACTGGAGCGCTTGGATAAAAACATTGAAATAACACTTTTAAAAATCAAACTGCCAGAAAAACGGACCCCACTGAAGGGGAAGATTTGGCGCAGCATTAAAACTACCACTCCCATCATGCAGTAAGAAATTACTCACCTGTGAGCGACCCACTGAGGGGCTAATTAATTAGGCATGTGAAAAGAGTGAATGAGTGCTGCGCAGAATCCGTGGCTGTCAGTTGTGTTTCCCTATGAAGAAGAAGCAGGAGGTTTGAAACGCGTCGGGATGTACATTATTTTCGAAGGGCTGGAGCCGGTTTCAGGAATAAATGGTTTTGTTAAACCTTCTCTTGTGGAGTGGCGTCCTTATGCTTGAGGGCAACTTTTTGACATATTTTCACACGGCAGCCCCGCCGTGAAGGATTGCACCGCCATTAATAATATGGGTCTGCATGGTTTGAATTGGTGAAAACCTGTTGGCAGCACGAGAGTTTGAACATTGGAAACCGGCCTGACCCTTTGAGGCCCACTGGAGGGCTTGGATAAAAACATTGAAATAACACTTTTTAAAAATCGAACTGCCAGAGAAACGGACCCCACTGAAGGGGAAGATTTGGCGCAGCATTAAAACTACCACTCCCATCATGCAGTAAGAAATTACTCACCTGTGAGCGACCCACTGAGGGGCTAATTAATTAGGCATGTGAAAAGAGTGAATGAGTGCTGCGCAGAATCCGTGGCTGTCAGTTGTGTTTCCCCATGAAGAAGAAGCAGGAGCTTTGAAACGCGTCGGGATGTACATTATTTTCGAAGGGCTGGAGCCGGTTTCAGGAATAAATGGTTTTGTTAAACCTTCTCTTGTGGAGTGGCGTCCTTATGCTTGAGGGCAACTTTTCGACATATTTTCACACAGCAGCCCCGCCGTGAAGGATTGCACCGCCATTAATAATATGGGTCTGCATGGTTTGAATTGGTGAAAACCTGTTGGCAGCACGAGAGTTTGAACATTGGAAACCGGCCTGACCCTTTGAGGCCCACTGGAGGGCTTGGATAAAAACATTGAAATAACACTTTTAAAAATCGAACTGCCAGAGAAACGGACCCCACTGAAGGGGAAGATTTGGCGCAGCATTAAAACTACCACTCCCATCATGCAGTAAGAAATTACTCACCTGTGAGCGACCCACTGAGGGGCTAATTAATTAGGCATGTGAAAAGAGTGAATGAGTGCTGAGCAGAATCCGTGGCTGTCAGTTGTGTTTCCCCATGAAGAAGAAGCAGGAGCTTTGAAACGCGTCGGGATGTACATTATTTTCGAAGGGCTGGAGCCGGTTTCAGGAATAAATGGTTTTGTTAAACCTTCTCTTGTGGAGTGGCGTCCTGATGCTTGAGGGCAACATTTTGACATATATATATGTATATATATATATATATATATATATATATATATGTGTACATATATATATGTACATATATATATGTACATACATACACACACATATATTGTGTGTGTTTGCGCACACACATTTAAAAGTCTACCGTATATATGGATATATAGGTACATATTTACAAGGCTATGCAAACACCGGAACAGGCCAGATATAGAAGTAAGACTAAAGGCTTTAGTCCTACTTTTATTTCTGGCGTGTCCCGGTTTTTGGTTCTCAAATCTGGTCACCCTAACTAAGCCCTGGGGGGCCATTAGAAATACTATGATAATAAACCACTTTTATATATATATATTCAAAAGATAAATTACACATTTAGTTACACGTCGAGCGCCTCTGCTTCCGTTTAATTTTTATTAAATGAATTGGCCCTGAGTGTCGGTATTAATAAGGCAGACCTCGTTTTATGCACCAAATGTTGTTTTGCGACTTTTCTTCACTTTATACTTCCCAGAACAGATCTCACTGCACTGTGAGTCACCTGATCAACAATGCGCACCTCTCTCCTTCCATGTGCCCTCCCATCCGTTTCCATGTCTGCCAATGTACACAAGGGGAACATATTGCCTTGTGTTTTCTAGTGAATCGGAGTTCTGTTCGTTCCGCACGCAAGCGCTGTTCTTTCTAGGCACAATATTACACACCCAGGACCACGAGTTTTAGATAAAAAGTGAGGGGTGTTGGGAGGGTAAATCTGAAGACCAAACAGGCCCATAAGTAGATAACATGAAGTGAAACAGGAACACGAGGCAAATGGCATAGTGCCAATATCGGCAACACGCTCCTCATCACACATACAGCAATCTCCTGATGAAATAAACACACAAGACCCTTTCTTCGTGGAGAAAATTGCTGCAGGTTTATTTGCATACCGAAATATGCCAACATGGTGGGTCAACTTACGGGCGATCCAAGAGCAGGCAGCCCCTCACTGCCTGCCCACCTGAAGAGTCAAATTGCACCGTGGCACTAACCCATCGGTGCTTACCAATTTTGGGGGAGGGTTTACCCCTTCCCCCTGTGGACCGCCAGTCCACCCCTTTACTCACGCCCCTTGAGGGGGGTGGAGCGTATCCAGGCAGCCCCCGGTTGCTCAGGTCCACAACCGCCCGTAGGACTAACGGGGTGCCGTTGCTCCTCCAGGGTCCAACGTGAGGACCTCCCTGGGGATATTTGGCCTTTGCACCCATGTTGTGCTCCTGCAGAGGGTACCCCTCTGTACCTTACAGCCTCTGGATCACCCTGTAACTCCGCCTGCAACACAAAATAACAAGTTAACTGCCTCTCCCACCAAACCCCCTGTATGTATACGCCGGGTAAGCAGTAGGGAGGGAAACGGCGTGAAGGAAGGCAGCAAAGAGACCGCCAGGTGGGCAGGCGAGGTACTTATACCTGCTCCCTGCCCACCCGTGCGCCGGAAATGACGTGGGGTGCGCCGGACCCCAAGGGGTTCCCTCTAGCACTAGAACGTCCCGTGTGCCATCATGTGGCACTAAGTCGGCCGCCCTCTTATGGGGGGCCCCTGCATGGGCCTCGGGCAGCCACATAGTGCCAATATCGGCAACACGCTCCTCATCACACATACAGCAATCTCCTGATGAAATAAACACACAAGACCCTTTTTTCGTGCAGCCCCTCACTGCCTGCCCGCCTGAAGAGCCAAATTGCACCGTGGCACTAACCCATCGGTGCTAACCGCCCGTAGGACTAACGGGGCGCCGTCGCTTCTCCAGGGTCCAACGCGAGGACCTCCCTGGGGATATTTGGCCTTTGCACCCATGTTGTGCTCCTGCAGAGGGTACCCCTCTGTACCTTACAGCCTCTGGATCACCCTGTAACTCCGCCACAGCTCTGGGTGTGGCCACCGTCACAACCAGGGCCCCCCACCAAGGTAGGCATCTTTACCTACATCCTGCTGATTCCAGGGCCTCTCCTAGGTCCAGCAACAACAAGTCCATGCCCCCTCTGGACAAGTGCACCTCATCCTCTTCAAAACTCCCTGTGGACTTTCGCATGCAGCAGGCCATGCCTGATAAACCAAAACCCCCTTTGTTCAGTGACTCTGCGCATGGCACTGTTAACTCTCCTGCGTGAGGTTTCCACGGCAACCCCTGACCGGTCCCCTTGCCACACTAACAATGGGGTTATCTCTGGCCATCATAACACACATGCCCACAATTGGTTGCTTAACTTACACCAGGAGGATTTAAATTCTGGCAGCAGTGCCATCCTACCCAGGAAAGTCAAATTATTGCCTCCCAGGTGTATGGCAAAATTGTTGGGAGGGGAGACACCCCGCCCTAGTCTGTGCCGCAGCTTCTACAGCAAGCTGTTCCAGCGCATGCCTGGGACCCCCAACCAAATTATCTCAGTAGTGTGCCGCAGCTTCTTCAGCAAGCTGTTACAGGGCATGCCTGGGCCCCCCAACCAAGTTAACTCAGTGGTGGAAAACCCATGCCTCCATTTCTTGAATTCCGCCAGTCGCGCCACTCACAGGACGCAGGGAAGGCCCTTCACCCAGACCTTTGATCCTGGCAAAAATAAAGAAATGCTAGGTTGCTAAACACCCTTTGTTGAGCACTGCACACCATTCTATACAACTAATCCCGCTTACACATAATTTACCTAATAACACTGCACCCCAACAAACCTCAGGTGCCTCACCAGGGTGCCTATGGTATACTCAACATTTGCCTGTACCTAAAACACTTAACCTGTCTTCCGGCCACTCCCCTGGGTGGCTGCGGACGGATGTACCTTTTAACACATTGGGATTCCCATCGTCCCACCTGCATGATGCGCTCCGCTGACAAGCCCGCCCAGAATGCTGGGTTTGCTGCCCCTGCAAAAAAGAGTGACTGCAAAAGTGCCTGCCAGGACCCGCATTGCCTGACATATTTAATTATGCCTTCCATACCCGTTCAACCCCAAATTGGTAAGGGGCGTGCTGTCAGCATGAACCTGAGAGTAACCTTCTCCAGAAGGGCGAAGGGCCAGGTAGGAGGCAACCAGACCCACTGGGCCATACATCTATCCCCCAGCTTGGTGCAACCAGAATACCCTGCAGCCTAGCCTGGTCAGATTCTGCCCTTCTCCCTCCACCCCTGTAAGGGAGTACCACCCCGGCCCGCATTCCTGGGCCATAAACTGGAACCGTAGTCCCCTTGTTAGCTGACCACTCCCAAGGATATTTTGCTTAACTGAAGCAACCTGTATCATGCAAGCTTTTGGATATGAGGACATGGAGTAAACCTATGAGCAATGTACCTGTACCTTCTTCACTATGAATGCAAAATGTGCTCTGATAGTTGTCCGTCTTTGTGGTCCTAACCCTCTATTTCAGCACTATTGGGGTAACAGCACCCTTTTGGGAATGGCAAACTCACACCCTAGCAGACTGAATAGAGCCTATTCGTATGCGGTCAAATGACCCGACAGACACCTCAAACCCGCTGCGACAAGATGAGGCCTGCTAACCTGCCCACAAACTCTGTGGGAACCACAACCTGTGCAAGCTTCGGGAGAGCCTGCCACCCCGAAACCCTCTCCGGCACCCGGGGGGTCATGCAGCCACTCCTTGGCCTGAATACTAACCAGGTTAACATTATGGATGGTGCTGAAGGACCCCTCCCTCGGCGCATGCTTGCGACCTTTCCCCTGCATCACCATAGTCAGTGAAAACGACTGCAGGGAGCATGCCGAGCAAGTCGTCCCCATTTGCTGGCCCAGGGCCCCCCCTCACCCTCACGTAAGTAGCCCAGGGCCAGACTCCTGCTGACGTATACCAGAATGCAGGCCTGTGTGTGGAAAAGCTACTGGAGCGGAGCGAACCATACAAGCAGTTTGCCTGCCCTTTTTAAATATTGGAATGCCCAATGTCCAATAACTTGTAGCCTTTGCTCTTTGTGCTGTAGCCCTCCCTGCGCAAGTGGCATTTTCCTAAGAACCGGGTGATTGAACCCGTGGGCATGTTGGAGCTGAAGAGGGAGGTGCCAGGCTTAGAGAAACCCACGGGGGGACCGAAACAGGGAGGTCGACCCAAGGCCCCCGCAGTGGACGCTGTAGTCGCTGAGCCAGCAGAACCCAGTAATAAAAGGTCCTGCTCAGCTACCAGTAAAACCAGTGTTGGTTAACAGTTCAGCGCAAGAGTCCTAATATCCAGCATTATATACGCTATAAGCCCGCCAGGCTTATATACTGTAGTGCGCTCCCAGGTACACCCTACCTGCTGACCAACTGTGACCCTAGGGCAATAGCCCTAGTTCACTTCGTTATCCCCGGAATTGTAGCCCGTATGGAACCACT
The DNA here is from genome assembly GCA_963921515.1 of Calotriton arnoldi. Classification (NCBI taxonomy): domain Eukaryota; kingdom Metazoa; phylum Chordata; class Amphibia; order Caudata; family Salamandridae; genus Calotriton; species Calotriton arnoldi. The sequence continues at coordinate 134,602 of CAWUFW010002741.1, read as the reverse complement.
GTTGTGTCATAGTACAGTAGCCTTGGGGAATAGTCTTTTGTGCCTCACCAAGTCCGTCAGTCCCCGGCACATTAATCATATATTTTTCGGTACATTGATCCTTTGGCTAAGCCATGGGGACCTGGAATGCACTTTAATCCTCCTGTCCTCTGCTCGAATAGCAAGCACCACCCACTGTTTCCTCCTAGGGGCTCCCGATAGTGGGAGAGGGTGAAAATGTCCTGCTAGCTTGGCCACCACAGGATATAATACATTTGTAACCATCCCCCCAAAGGTACGTGCCTGCCCAGCTACTGGTGCTTCTAATAAAAGGCCTTAGGGAATGCATGTCACTGTTAACAGTATGAGTAGTGCAGCCACATTACGCCGGAATCTAACATGTGCAGTGTCATGTTCTGGTGTAGTCCCCCTTATGTGATTCCGCTGGGCACCTCTGCCTGTTGTGCGTGACCTAGGTACATAGCCACCTTGCATGGAGGCCTGCCAGTGAGACAATACATCACATACACAATAAGTACCGCTCCAGTGGCGGTGCATCCATTGGGGGCGTTGGGGCGTTGCCCCACCGACCGTCACCGTCACACCACCACCAACATCCTAAGTTAAGAATTAAACAAAGTTAGTCTGTGATTGACGCCCGACTCGAGGCATGAAGCAGACGCGGACGGCGCTGAAGGGGATGGGGCTTGGCAGCTTGAGTGACAGACTAGACAGCGCGGTAGTGCGCATGTCCTCTTTGGGGCTGGTCATTTTTATGACTGGCCGGAACATGCGCAGCACACCACCTTCCCGCAGAGCGACTGGCGAGGGAGGGACCCAAGGGAGCTTCTACAGCAGCCCCCGGGTCTCATAATGGGCGGTGACTCACCCTGCTCTTAGCCAATCCTGGCGCTGCAAGCAGCGCCAGGATTGGCTGAGACACCGCGTGGCCTGAGCGCCTGAGGGCAGGAATTATAGTATAATGGGTGCCCGCGTGGGTGGTGGCACTGCCGCAGCCGCACTTTGTCTGGCCAATCACTGTGGCTATTATGTGGAAGCCATGCAGTGATTGGATGGCCATTTCATTCCTCTCAGCGCAGCAGTCACGTCACCGCGCCGCCACACGACACACACAGACCTCGTGCGCGGTGACGGACGGTCACAGTGTCTTCTTGACTAGTTCAACTGCTGCTCGTGTTGGCTGGCTCGACGTGACGACGACGACGAGTAGTCCGAGACCAGGTACCGAAGGCCCGGCTCCTTGAAGAGTTGTTGAATAATAAAGTGTGTGCAGGCTGGGAGGTGTACAGGGGGACGCACGGGGTCTGCAGACGGGATTGCCTGTAGAAAGGGGCCTCCTGGGCCTGGCATATTCTGTGTTCTGCATTGCAATCTGCTTCTGTGAGAGGTGGTGAGGTCTTCGTCGTCAGTGCTTATGTGCGTTTAGGGTTACGGACCGGTCCGGACGGTATCGGATACATTTACATATGGATATCCTCTACAAGTTACAACTGCTGCTCGTGTTGGCTGGCTCGACGTGACGAAATGAGATTTTACCGGCCCGCACAGCATCCGGCCTGCATCTTTGGTACACAACCAGGATAAAAATGATTCCTGAATTCCAATTATATCGGGAGCCTGACTTTGATTTACTTTAGCACTGGATTTAACAAAACGACCTTGTTAGGAACAAAAATAGAGCAGTTTTATGCAAACGCCGTTCAAATAAATTCAGAGCAGAAAATAGGGAGATTTAAAATTGACAAGTTAGAAGGAATAGTGATCCATAACCTTGAACTACCGCTGCTGTCCAGTGCATTTATGATGCTCGCGTTAAACTGCCTGTCGAGCACGCTCCATAGAAACTGCATTCCATCTAATGCATAGTTGGTTCAAAATATACCTATTGAAAAAGCGCACATGAATGCTGGCAGCTAAAAGGCACTTCAATTCCATGAGCAACTAAGCGTCCGTTTTGTATAATTTTGGAATTAACAAAGTTTTCGTAGACAACAGGAGCCTGCTTATCTTTTCAATCTACTCCCTAACGAAAAATAAATGCCTTTTGTCACGGTACACAAAATTAAACGTTTCTAAAATCATGTCAAACATTAATAAAAATGATACTGGACCTCGTGTCAGTTTCAGCGATATTTTGATCCAATGAGAAAAACACACCTAAACGGGTACATTTGGTTCTTTCTGTATCTGTAGCTACGAGTCCGAGACCAGGTACCGAAGGCCCGGCTCCTTGAAGAGTTGAAGTTGAATAATAAAGTGTGTGCAGGTTGGGAGGTGTACAGGGGCACGCACGGGGTCTGCAGACGGGATTGCCTGTAGAAAGGGCCTCCTGGGCCTGGCATATTCTGTGTTCTGCATTGCAATAATTTTAAGATGGCCCCTTTCCTCGTTATTACTGAAAAGGTGTTTACTAATGCATGGCTTACATAAGGTTGCATACTGGCTCCTATGCTTTATATCCTCTCTCTCTCTCTCTCTCTCTTTCTCTCTCTTTCTCTCTCTTTCTCTTCCAATATGCCGAGATCACAGTTATTTTGGACCAACCTGCCGTCAGCTTCTATAGAACACTTGTATCCCTGGAAAAATAATTGTAAAATAATTAAGTTCACAATAAAATGCTAAAAACAAACATCCTGGTATTTAGTAAGAAAGCTGTCAAGGAGCATGGTGAATGAGAGATTAGAACTCCAGATAGCATGTATATACCTAGACATCTGATTTTGAGGAAAGAGGGGGAGTAAAAGCTCATCCTGTCACCCTAAAATCAAAAGCGTTAGCTTTAAACGCCGCTATCCTGCATCTGAATAGAAATCTATATGGGCCCCTCAGCAGTTCCCATATTAGAGATCATGACAAAAGAGCTAGGGGCAGATTTACGAGCCCCCGGCGCCACCAGTACGTCACTTTTCGTGACGTACTGGTGGCGCAGGGGGCTGCTCCATATTTACAAGGAGAGGAAAAGCCACCCTGCATGACTTTTCCGCTCCTTGTAAATACGGCCCCTTCACACGCAGCACTTTGCGGTGAAGGGGCGTTCCATGCGTGTTGCTGTGGGTGTTCCCACGCAACACTCATGGAACAAGACACATCTCCAGAATTACAAGAAATCGTAACTCTGGAGATGCGTCTGAAAGCTACGCCACCCTAGAGGTGGCGTAGCGAGGCGCACCGAGGAGAAATGTTTTCATTTCTCCTCGTTTTCCTCTTTCAATGCGTGCTGCATTCTGCAGCACGCATTGAAAGAGGAAAATGGTTGTAGTGATTGATTTTGTGCAGGAAGGTTCCCCTTCCTGCACAAAAACAATCTCCCACGACGCATGGCATCCTTGCACCAAGGTGCAAGGGTGCCTGCGCCGGCGCATGGCTGCAGTTTGTGCGCCAGCGCAGGGGAAGCACAAGGATGCGACATATTCTTGTAAATATGTCGCATCCCTGTGCTTCAAAACTAACGCAGCGCGGCGCAGCAAAATGACTTGCTGTACCCCGCTGCGTTAGTTCAACGTAAATCTGCCCCCTAATGCTTACATTGCATTTTGGTATGGCGACCTTTTATGGCAAACTGGCTCTGTTACCAGACACACATCAGTGTCGAGCGTCCAGTCTTGTTTGGCCTTTTAGCACCACACAAGCCCCGGTTAGGTTACAATTTAATCTGTTTAACCAACTTAGAATACATGAGCGCTCTTTGTGACACACTGCCTAGAGCTAAGAGCAACGCCAGCTGGCCCTTTAAAATCTTTATTATGGCAGGAAATCAATGAAGTCCAACAGCTGTATGATAATCCACGGAAGTGTTATCTAGATACAGCACTTACAAATGTACAGTTTAACAACCCCTGGAAAGCAGAGCTTCCATCCGTACAACCTAAACTTCTATCCAGGAAGCAGTCTAAACTAATATCATTTTCTGTTGTTAGAAAAGAAAGGCATGCTTGCTTGACTATTGTCTGTAAGTCTCCCTTTAGCACCAAACCTGAAGGACAAGCTTATTAGACTGAGATTCTTTTCTGTCGGTTATTAGGTTACATCTGAGACAGAACCATTGCCACATATAGGATGCATTTGTTAAGCCTTTGAGTCCTCGTGCAGAAGGGTCCTGAAACCTGTTTCTAAGCCTCTTGAATCAGGCGAAGCAAAGAGGCAGTTTTAGCTTCTCTCTCCACACTGGTTTTAATGAAGCATGCAAATAAACTAAAATGAGAAATAAGATTCTATGGACACCAGGCTTTCCTGCATCTTACTTTTAGATAATAAATATATACATGTGTGAAAGCGGAGTGAGAGGCTTTCGTTTTCTACACACCCCGTGCTTAGAGAAACACCTTTTATAACCGTCTTGCGAGACAGTGACATTTTCTCTCAGTCTCATTCTGACTCAGAAATAGGATCCACTGTCTCCTCACAGTTGTTGTTGCCATGGTGTTCAGGATTTTACTGTTAGTTCAGCTGTAAAATATAGCACCATCCAGGCACCATCTTAATTTCACAAGTTCCAACCGTCTGCATCTTCTGCTCTGAAATCTGCCATCACGTTTAATTTACTCAGAAACAACATTATTGATGACTTGACTGTCAGTGCTCGAGAAATTAGCTTTATATTTGTGATATGGAAGATATTTTATTTTCCGAAGGCACCTGCACAAAGCACATTTTAAGAAGGCGGGGCTCAAATCTTGTGCAACGAACGGCAGAATACACTTAAAGTGTGTGTTTAGCGCCGTGAGAGGTTATTATGTTAATTGTGATGCAGCAAATAGACCATTTGCAAGGTGGACAACAATGCACTTTTAATGGGAGTAATAGTGCTTTATTAAACAGCAGTACTTGCTGTAAGAAGGCAAACCATGTTACCTTTAGTTGTAGAGAAATGTGATGACATATATTGAAATACTCCTCGAAAAGGGACTTCTTTAGTCAACAAGCAGTTGTGTGGAAATGGAGGTCGCAGAGTGCAGAATAATTGATATTGACAGGGGCACTGTAACAGCGCCTCCTTTACGTGTGCATGCTACCCTTCCTCGTCAGACAGGCTGGTGGATCAATGTGCACAACGCCAGTGGTATTGCTTTTTGTATGCACGGAAGCATCATTGATCAGTCTACCATCGTGAAACACACCCGTTTACAACAGGATGAAATGCAAGCCAAGTAAAAGACAGATTTTGCACTGAAAGGGGATAGTCGTTTGAGAAGAGTCTTAACTTCCTTAATACATTTTAAATTATTGATTCAGATGGTTATTGTTTTCCACTTAGGACTACAAAACCGTGCTGTATCTGGATGACACGAGTCCAAGAGATCATTGCTCAGCAGGTTGGACCCACATTTCATGTTTTCTTTGCGTTCTCCAACATTTAAATATAAATTTACTGTTTGCTCTTGAATGCCAAAGCCCACCAGTATCTTATCTAGAGAGCCTCCACAGGTCACTCTAACAGTGCATTTAGAACAGAACATAGCAGTTACCCAACACAGCCTGAAGTGGCTTAAATTGAGTTCATGGTGCCCAAACAACAGTGAACAATAATAAAATCTCCTGCAAAACCCATTAGGCATCACTGTACATACATCACAGCTAGACATGCCATAACATTGGATGTCACTACTCAAAATTAACTGACCGCCTCCTGGAATGCTGGTCCATAATTGTGGAATCTGGGATTAACATCTGTTTCTGACCACAGCAGCAAGAAGTAGCACTTAATCATGCTTTAATATAAAAATTTGTTGGCACTAAAAGTAAAGGTCAGTTAGCAGAAATATTTAAAATGCACCAATTTGGGGGCAGCACAATACTATGCTTCCTGAAATGCACTAATGTAATTCAGTGGACAAACACCATCAAAGGATAGATTGTATTTTAATCTGAATCTCACTTGAACTTATTCTACAAAACATCTACATCAACATGGTTAATGTTTTTCCTAGAGAGAGATCAGAGTTTTGCCTAGTGGAAGTTTTGACTCATGGAAAGGTAGTGCAGAAGGTTAATGTGCCTGCTGCAAAGAACATGTACCTGATGCAGATCACAAAATGCACATGATGTAAATAGGTCAGTGAGTCACCGCTTTTGTCAGAGAGATCCTTTTGTTACTTGAAGTTTGTAAGTTAAAATCCTAACATACAACAGTGAGCTATTAACTGTCATCTAAGAGCTGCATGCAAACTGCAAGGTAAAAATTGGAGCGTTATGTTTTTTCCCCCCCAGTCTTTGTTTGATTACCCTAATGTTTCAAAAATAAATTGTTATGTTTTTATTTTCAGCACCTGGTAAAGCCTGACAACCTGAACTATTACCTAATTTTTGGGCAATTTTTGGACTTAGAACAAGAGGCCCCAACGACCTCCTTTGCTGCTCTTTCACTCCGGCTACGACCCAGCAAACACCAGTGTTAAAGGTAAGGAAACTGATGCTATATTTTTTAGATTGGAGTTAGGGCTATGTATGTGGTCACTCTACATGGTGGTTGGGGTGGGTGCACATTCTGAACATTGTACCCTCAGTGGATGCAATTTACTAATAGCCTTAGCCCCGTGCTTTCGGCAATAACAGTTGTTAAAGCCACTATCTATCCCTTGCCTTGTTCAAGGCCCTCAAGCAGTGTCTGTTTCAGTGCCTTCAGCAACCAGTACGGCACACAGAGGCAGCAGGCAGTAAAGCTGTATTTTTAGCAGTCATGTTGTGCAAAGGGGAGCTGTTGGAGATATATTGCGATAATGCACAAGATATATGTACTTATACTGAAAATTGATATTATTGCACCAAACCTTATACGTTGTACTTTGACTATTGACAGGTTTCTTTCATATTGGTAAGGACAGCATCGGCATGATGAATACAGTAGAACAACTAATTACACTGTCATTCCATGCACGGCCACTAGAACAGAAACTACATATAAAGAGATTAGGACCTGATCGGCCTGACCTACAACTACAACAAGATACCCAGGACAGAGGAAAATCTTACAAACGTACATTCTCAAACACCTGGTACACAAAAGCTGATTGGCTTACAGGGTGCCCGTCAAGAAACAAACTGTTCTGCTTCCCCTGCTTGCCGTTTAAAGGTGAATTTTCTTGGACAAGAGAAGGAGTAAAAGACTTGAAGCATTTGTCTGAAAAAATAAAGACGCATGCACACACAAGAAAGCATATGGAAAACCTGACGAGACTGGGAATGTTGGGAGACACACCGATTGAGCAGCACATAAACGATGCATACCGTCAAACAATACAGAAACACAATGAAGCAGTTGATAGGAATAGACACATATTATCAAAAATAATTGATTGCATTTGTTTCTGTGGTGCTTTCGAACTGGCATTGCGAGGCCATGATGAATCAGAAGGTTCCCCAAATCCTGGAATATTCAGAGGGCTTGTGGATTTAATAGCAAGCATAGACAAGGAAATGGAAGCACATTTAGCAAGTGCTACAGTCTTTAAGGGCACCTATAAAACGATACAAAATGAACTGCTTGAGTGTATGCTAGAAATTATGAGAAGCCATATTGTCCAAGAGTTGCAAAACACAGACTTTGTGGCTATTCAGGCTGATGACACCACTGATGTGGCCACACAAACACAGTCTGTATTAGTCTTTCGGTACCTGGACAATGACAATAATGTTGTGGAGAGGTTCTATGGTTTCACACATTTAAGAGACTCTAGTGCAGAAACCATTACTGCAGCTATACTGCGTCAACTGAGCTTAATTTTTCCAGAGGTGCCTCAAAAAAAAAAACTTATCGCACAAAGCTATGATGGTGCGTCCGTAATGAGTGGAAGCCTTGGTGGAGTCCAGAAAAGAATTAGAGATGTGTACCCTAATGCTCATTATGTGCACTGTTACGCCCACCAACTTAATCTTATTATGCAACAGGCAGTATCAAAGATCTCCGAGACACGAATTTTCTTTCGGGCTGTAGGAGGCATGGCAGCATTCTTCTCACGTTCCCCAAAAAGAACGGAAGCACTTCAGGATATTGTGGACAAAAGGGTTCCAAGGGGATCCTCAACTCGTTGGAACTTTAACATACGTACAGTCAAACTAATATATCAATTTAGGGAGGACCTTGTGAAATGTTTTGAAGCCATAGAAGCCAATGAAACCTTTGATTTCAAAACTCACAGTGAAGCCCGTGGCTTTGCTAGAACACTAAAAGACAGAGTTTCAGTTCTTTCTGTTTTTATTTCATGACATAATGTTAGCTGTCGAGAATTTATACAATCAGTTACAAGCACGAGAGATAGATACTGTCTCTGTGAAAAGATATACCACTATGTTTGTCGAAAGCATAAGCAAAGTGAGACATGAGGTTGACAATTTAGATAGCAAACTGCCAGAGGTTTCTACTTTTGCAAACCACAGGAAAAACATCACCAGTCTGGTCCGAAATGCAAAGGAAATATGTGACATTGTAATTGTGCATGCACAAGAACGTTTTGCTTTCACAAAACATTTGATGAGTGCCGCATTATTGGAAAGTGAAAACTTTGCAAAATATGATGAATCCTTCCCTGTGCATGCTCTGAATGAGGCTGTGGAAGCTTATCCTATGCTCAACCAAGAGGACCTGAAAACTGAGTTGACTGTACTGTACTCAATGCCTGTGTACCGGAAGGCCAAAGGTGCCAGGTCTTTGCTGGCTTTTATTCATAAACTTAATATGGAAAAATCACTTACAGAGACAGTGGCTTTACTAAAAATTGTCATTACCACTCCTATGACAACAGCAGAGTCAGAACGATGTTTTTCCACCTTAAAGAGGATTAAGACATTCCTGAGGAACACCATGCTTGAGGAAAGACTAAATGCTTTGGCAATGCTCTCTATAGAGAGCAAGCTAGTTCAAAAATCCCAGACTTTAACGTTCAAGTTATTGAAAAGTTTGCTGCTCTTAAAGACAGACGTGCTGATTTTAGATACAAAAAGTAAACAATATGTTGAATGCTGCTAGTTTGCGACCTGTTTAGTTGTTTGTTAAATAAAAAACATCTGTGAGGTACTCAGAAATGCATTATATCTCAAAGTCTGTTATGAAGCTCTATGGTTATACTGAATAAGCAGCTACCTATGTTATATGACATCTCTTTATTAATGTAATAACTGCACTTTCACAATTGCTTTATTAACCTTCCTGCTTTCTCAAATTTGCTTGAAAATGTACCATTTTTCCACTCTTTTTCATTTGGGTGTTCGGGCACGCTCGCTACGCTCGCTCGCTACGGTGCAGTATGACAATCATTTTACGCCTCACCACTTTCAAATGTCACCATCCGCCACTGACCGCTACCTGCCTTCGCTTGAATAATGGCCATGCCAAATTTTCCTAATACATTGTAGCCCTTAGAGCTATAATACCTTGTTTCCCCAACATGGGACAGCAGCACCTTAGCTAGATGTCAGCTTCCTCAACCGGCTATCACAAAGGCTATCCGGGCAGGGAATGATGTTTAACAGAAGCAACCTGTACCATGGCCCCGGGACCAGTGTGCAACTGCTTTACTGAGTTGGACCAGACCTTTGCACAGCCCTATGAATGCTCAACCCTGGCTAGCACCTGCATGGTGACAAATCCGGTAATGACCTGGCAGGCATACCCATAGCCTACTCAACGTTGGAGACTATCCTACTCTGATGTGTACAGGCTCAACCATCAGAGCTTAGGAATATGTGGCCTCAGAAATTGCCCTGTATCCCTCCTTTCTTACATTCTGTGGTGCATGCGCCCCCGACTCCCCAGGCTGCATAACTAATAGCAATGTGAGCAGTAGCTACCATGGATGGGTGAAGCTCACGTTTGCAACTGAAATTTTTACACCGCCCACTATGAGCAGATGCTGACATAAATGAGGGAGTCCCCAGTTGCAGCTTGAATTTTTATTTTTTTTTATTTTTTTATTGCCCACCCCGATGTGCTACTGTGTGAGCTATTAAGTACCTAACATATCTCTTCCCCTTGGAAAGATACAACAACCGCTTCGGTTTTGGGAACCTCACTAAGCACAACAATTTATCATAGACCTACCTCTAGGGAGGTACCAACCCCTCAGCCTCTGAAACTCGTAATGATCAGCTGGTTGAAGCCGCGGCCTAATTCATTACAAATGTTTGCGCTCGGGCCTGATGAAAGTAAATGTTATTCCATCATTACTATTGTGCAAGATCCACTCCCATTGGCTCCTCATGTGTTTGTTTCCTGTCCTTACCGCATAGAGAGAAAAGCTTGCCAACTGTGGTTGACATAGGCTATGCCAATCCTAACCTGGACGTGTTTGAGCACCTTCACCCCGAGGGATCCCCTGGCACTGATTAACAGGCCCTTATTGCTACCCAGCTCGAAGGTACTCATTTTAGCGACCTCAGGAGGATGCAAAGCTGAGGGGGGGCGGCACACCATCTGATAGGATGGCCTAGTAAATGGATGCCCCTATGTAATTCCAATATGCCCCCACGTCTTTGGGTCATGTGTGCGAGAAATGTATCCTTGAGTTATGTTATGTTAATTTGGTATTTATAAAGAGCACGGCTACTCCCAGGAGTGTCCCGGCGCTGAGCAAAAAACCACATAGCAGCCGCAGAAAAAGACTCCCAAGGCAGAAACGGCAAAAAACAAATTAAAGTTGGAAAAGCCATGTTTTGAGCTTTTTCCTGAAGGTGAGCAGGTCCTGAACCTGTCTAAGGGACAAAGAAAGGCTGTTCCATAGGCGGGAGGCGACCACTTGAAAAGATCGTCCTCCAACCCGGGAGAGCGAAACTTTAGGAACAGGAATCAGAAGCTGAGCCGAAGACCTCAGAGTCCGTTGGGGAGTGTAATGGGGAAATTAGTGCGGGGCGAGCTAAATACCTTCCTGCTAGCCAGAAATTCCGGATGCCTCATCAATACCAACCGAATGAATGCGTGACCCGGAGCCTTTCCCCCATGTATGCTGGCACCACAGTCGTCCTCCTATCGCTCTCCCCGTACTTGGCACCGCTGCCGCCCATATTCCTTCTGGGTTGTCTGGTCCATCTTCCTTCGACCAAGATGCCACCATCGTAGTACGGTTCAACTCCCAGATATCGCAGACAGATACCATGCAAGATAAATAAAGACACAGCAGATTAGTGCACTCTCCAATTGCCATACGGACAAGTTCACATGCCAGGTAATTCTTTGCTTCAAGAAAAACAGATTTCCCCCTTATAGCCCGCGCCAAATCCAGCCCCATCTTACCAAGAGGACCCCAACTCACTTCAGTTTGCACCACACATCGCTCCTGCCGTGCTGCCAATCCTACCAACATCACAACTACTGACCCTGACACTTGAACAACTAAATGCCAGGACTCAAGACAGGCGGCCACTTTAGTTTGCACCACACATTGCTCCTGAATTCAGACTATTCCAGGCCCCCAGAGCTGAAGAATGGCTTGGGCAGCAGGCAAGAGGAATTTCAATGTATATTGAAAGGTAAATAGACATAATATCGAAAAAAATATATAGAATGGACAGAATATCGAATTCAAAATATAGAATGGACATAATATCGAATGGACATAATATAGTGGTTAATAATATCGAATTGAAGGTAAGTAATATCGATTTTCAAAATATAGAAGTACATAATATAGGGGCCCATTACGATGGCGGGCGGAAGCACAACCGCCGTGCTGGCGGATGCAAAAACCACCAGTTACCGCCGGCACGCAGCAGTCCACACGCCCGCCCAATTACGATGCGAAAAGCAGGCCAAACACCGCCGGCAAGCCAGCAACACCGTCCGCCATCAAAGTGCGCCCGCACACGTAGCGGCGCAGCACAACTGACACACACCGTCCGACGAAACACGTCCCGCCCGGCGCATAAATTACGATGCCGCAAACAAACGGCTCCCACGGCAAAGAGACACCGCACGTGAAAGAGAGGCGGAAACACGGACGCAGAGCACGGACAACGAAGAAGCGGCACCCCGGGCATGAATCCAGCACTGCAGGCCCTTCCCATGCTTCTGCTGATGCACCACCAAGGACGCAACGTACCGCGGAGACGCAGGTAGGCACACACACAACAAGTGCACGCAAACAGCGCACACAGTGCAAGGGCGGAAAAAGCGGACAACCCCCACCAGCGCGTGTACACTACACATCCACCATCGCATCCACATATGACACACAGGCCAAATCCTAACATCGCAGAACACATGTGTACACACCACCTGGGACTAGGAACCAACCACCCCGTCACGGCCCCAAAGCGCCGATGACGCCGCCACACATGCGCACAACGCAGAGGCCAACCGCAGCGCCATGCATGCGTCGCACACAGACACAGGGACACAACCAAGCAGCACACACATCAGCCCCACCCCGAACGCACATGACACGTGACAGGCCGGCCACAGACATGTCCCCAACGCCCAATTCACGGACAACACCCAACGCCACACAACCGACGCACACATGTCAGTGAAGACACGCAACTGCAGGACACACCCCAGTGTAACAAACATGGCGTAGCATACAGCGGCGGCAACACCAACTAGGAGAAGCAGGGCCCCTTCGGGAAGAGGAACGCCAGTACCACACTGAAAAACCCATACCACCCTGCACATATGAACAAGACACATGAAACGGAACACCAAAGAGCCCGGGGACCGACAACAGGTGGCCCAAGAATTACATCCACACACAAGGCCCAACGCAGAGCGGAAAGGCAGCCTGCCGCCCACACAAGGGAGAGCAGACAGCACTGAATGACCTTCCATTCCAACACCGAAACCACAGCCCTACGACAGAAGCCGGTGAATACAGCCATTGTCCAAGAATAGACCAACACAGGCATGCCGAGGAGACCGACCACAGGGCAGATAGCGCATATCACAGAAGCACACAACGGACGGGGAAGAAAGAAGAAAACACTCCCCCATGTCGGCCACATGCAAGTTAATTGGAAGGAGTCACACAGCACTGACCTTGAACTGTCTGAGAAGCATGTGGGAAGAGGGCCCGTGTCCTCCAAACAAGCCAACAGAACACAAGTCCTGTCTCCCCACGACTACACAGAGCTCACAGCAACCCCGGAGCGTGCACATTGCAGACTGCACACACAGCCGGAGCACGCCACCTCTACGAACCGCTGCGAAATGGCAACCGCAACACACCTACCCAACTACGCCGAACAGCTCAAGCTGTACCAAACCAACACGATACATACATTGGGATGCGATCTCCTGTCCCTGCTGAACGTAAGTTACCGACTGACTTACCGCATCACATTGTTCAGCTGCGTCATGCCCGTCTTCTACTGTCGGAGGTGTCCCTACCAGCATCCCGTCGAGATATGCCTCTCCAACCCGGCATGTCTGAAGGCGGACCTGCTACCACTACTCCTCCCTCTGGACGCACACGACAGGGCCTGCTCTGCCTATGGGGGCATGGCGTATGTGGCCAACATCGCACGCGCACTGAAATGGAACCACTGTGCCTCCACACGACGGATCATCGAGAACAGCTACATCGAATGTCACCCAGCATGCCCCATCATGGTCCTCCAAGGGACAACCTACGAACAACACCTTGACAGCCACCATCCGCTACATTGGCTGGCAAACATGTACACCACCAATGACATGGAAGCCCTGCTGGACGGCATCGCATACCTGACAACCTGTAAATACGTCGGACCACAACGCAGGTTCCCCGAGTGACCTATGAAGTCCAACCCCGCACCCATGCTCAGCTTCCGCACGGACTGGCCAGTCACCACCACAACAGCCATACCAAACGACCGGCAACTGTAACCACACCATCAACGACATCGCCATGACATCGGATATGACCGGGACATGCACACTGTTCCCCATCACATCCAGGAACACCGCATGCATCGTGGGAGGCAGTGGCATGGGCTCTGTGCATCGCACCCACATGGACGGAACTGCACGAACAACCAGGACACGACATGGATCCAGCGCCCATGGACACACACACCGCTCAGTGGACATGAATAGGTCGCCTGGAGTCTGTGGGTGCTGCACCCCTCCCACCCCCGCCCCGGGAATCCCATACCAGGACCTTTGCATGGACGACAAGTGCATACAACAACAACACGACCCCAGTGACTGTGACATGTCCAGTAACCACCACAGTGCAACAACAAGTGGCACGCCGCTGCATGCACGCAAGCACATGCCCTGATGTCATCTCACATGCACGCGTGCATGAGGAACAACCGCAGCAAACCTGTCACATGGAACTGAGATGGACTGTGCCCATGATGCCGAGCGGTCTGGTAGGCTACATGTATACCGTCTGTGTCAAAGTCCGCAGCTCCGCAGCTATACGTAAATATACATTAGCACAGCCTTGGCCAAGCAGATGTAACCCCACACCCTATCCCATTTGTTATCATGCTCAGTATATCCTCAACATGTATTCCGCTGCCAGTAGTGTCCACTATACTGCATCACAGAGGACAGAAGACTCAATATAATGTTTGAAACCAGAACTGTCTCCGCTGACTCATTTCACAAGTACGAATGAGAGAGGATGAGAGTATGTGAAGTACACGGCAGTCGTGACATGACCATGTAGTCCACTGGTATTGGATGTCAACGCAAATGAGTAGCACTACTGTGGAAGACACACATGTGTTGTGTGAAGTCGTATGGACGCAGTGCTCAGGTGGGTGGGTGCGACGGGTAGATGCGCACATGCCAAGTTGGAGCACGCCGTGTTGGGAGGGGTCATGTACAGTACACCACCGCTTCCCTGGGCATTGTGAGAGGACACCTGTCGGGGGGAGTGAACACGTGTGTGCACAGCAGCCGGGCACACGTACAAAGCGGTACCAGGCGCACCTCAGCCCACCCTCTGTGGACAAGCTGGATCCTGTTGTGCGCCCGCCATGCCCCTTGACAAGGCACACACAGCCCCAGTCGACCAGGTGTAACCCCAACATAGTCAATCCGCACAGGCGATACAGGGCACGGGATGGCAGTGGAGCATGGTGTGTGAGAGGTCTCCTCGCGCTCCTCCTGGTCATATCACGCAGGCAATAGAACCTCAACGTCTAGCATGGCACAAGTCAAATGGAAGTGTAGGGGGACGCACCACAGCACGAGCAGCACTGACGTCACGGGAGGTGGCTCGCACCATCCCATCCATTGCCCATCATACCAACCACGCCACATGCCATTGCGACTAAGTGCAAGCGCGTGCGCCACCACCCCCGAGCCCTCCCCAGAGAGGCCAAAGAGTGAATGTGTGGGCCATCAGTCACAGACGGACGCGGCCTGGCCGCAAGGGCAGCCACAGCCACTGGGTGTCGCAGGTGGCGGATCCGGAAGGCGAAGACTGTGATGCATAGTCCATGTAGGCCGGGTCTCCATTTGGGGCACCACGCAGGTGGACGGCGTCCCGCCACACATCATACCCTGAGACAGCCCACTCGTGCAACTGGACCCACACATACACTCCTTGCCCTCTCTGGTGCGAGCTTGGGGCTGCCTGTGCAAGCGCTAGCCTCGCAGGTGAGCATGCATATTGGGGGGCGAGGGGAGGACATGAGGGCTGGGGCGAAGATGACTGTATCACTGTCAGTTAGTACAAGGGATGACCCAGATGTGGAAAGGAAGAGACGTGTCCCGTGTGTACTGCAACTAGTCGCCAATCCAACTACCCCCCATGTCCGGAATGTAAGCCCGCACCTAGGCCCGCCCATCCGCCACATCGAACATACCACCAGCACGACAACCTTCCCATTCGAAACACTGACTGGGGGTGGTGACCAGTGAACAATCATGTGTAGCCTACCCACGCGTACATGTGGGCCCTCCATGATCCATGTCACCTGCGGCAAAGACATGACATGCGCAATGAGGGAAGTGAGGAGAGCGGCCCGCCCCACGCGCAGAAGGTGCATCAGCTCCACAGACCCAGCAGCGAGTCCAGCAGGGGTCACATGTGCAGGGGCAGCTGTGCCTGGTGTGAAGGCACATGCATATAGACAGCACATCGACCAATGTGTAGTCTGCCCACATCCACAGTCCATCATCATGCGGACATAGGAATTGAACACAGGGCAACACATCTTAGTTGGTGCACCCACCGTGACCAACAATGCGCAATCATCGACGTACCCGCCCTGTGCATGGCCCCCCACCCAACGGAGGCACATCCAGTGCCACCATCCCACACACACAAGCCTTCCACGGAACATGCTGTGTCCAATGGTCAGTACAGAGTCAGCGCCCATCTGGTGGATCCTGAACAGGAGACACATGCACACACATGCCAGCTCCCACTATGTACGTCTGCCACCTGGCACGTGCAATGTAACCTCTCACCTGTGACGTGTGACTGCAAGCACACAGCCGTCTTGGCATGGGGCTGTCAATGTGGACACCAGTCAATGTTTCGGGCGCTGTGATCCGTACAGTGCTGTACATAGGGTGCAGTGCTGACACCTACTACTGTCTCATATCCCCTCGTGCCACAGGTCCCACTTGTATTGGCCGCTCAGCCCGTGCCCACATCGTCGTCGTCGTGTGCCATACTCATCCAGCCTCGGAAGCAGTTCCATGCTCAGCAGACACTCATGTTGCCGTGGCGTTGCCGCTTGACGAATATGCAGTCAGTCCCCATCAGCACGCCCCGCAAGTCATTGGGGCCTAGATCCCCATGTGCATGCACATGGCAGTGGTATGTCTCACTTGCCATTGCCATTGTTGGGAGACCTGTGTAAGTGTATTGTGGCCGTGCCGTCCCAGCTTGACAGCTGGGCTGTGGCTCATGTGCTTGCTCAGTCATGTCAGTGATGTGTATGCGAAATTGCTATGTGCCGTGTTGCTTTGACATGTGTCCTCTGCCATTTAACCCAGGCGGAGACCGAACATTGACCGCCCATACCAATTGCTGGCGGACATGGACGATACAGAGGTAATCAGGAAGTTTCGGCTGGACAGGCCAACTCTGCATCGACTGTGTGCCATGTTAGAGCCCCATCTCCGTCCCCGCAGGGTGTATCCGACTGCTGTCACCCCCACGGCTAAGGTGATGGCCGCCATGCATTTCTTCGCCACTGGGTCATTCCAGCACACAGTGGGCAGTGGAGGAGGGATGTCCCAGCCCATGTTCAGCAAGGTGCTGAGGGATGTACTGGCAGCCATGATGCTGTACCGGAACAGGTACATCAGATTCCCCAGGGCTCGTGAATTGGCGGCAGTGAAGGGTGCATTCTATGCCCTTGGCAGAATCCCACACGTCGTGGGAGCCATTGACTGCACTCATGTTGGCCTTGTTCCACCACAGGCCACTGAGCACCTGTACCGCAACAGGAAGCACACGCACTCCCTGAATGTGCAAGTGGTGTGCCTTGCGGACATGGTGATCACCCACGTGTGTGCCAAGTTTCCAGGCTCGGCCCATGACGCACACATAATGCGCAACAGCATCTTGCCACGACTGATGGCCAATCTGCAACAGGATCGTGCCTGTATTGTCGGTGAGTATGTGGAGTGGTGTAGCGTGCTGGTTGTGCGATGCTGTCCCCTGTCCAGTTGGAATAGCAACGGTTCTCTGTGTCCCTCACACCCAGGTGACTCTGCGTATCCGAATGGGGCATGGCTGCTCAGTCCATTGAGGAATCCTTGCACCCCAGCAGACGATCGATACAATGAGGCACATGGGAGGACCAGACGTGTGGTCGAGCGTACCTTTGGCCTCCTCAAGTCCAGGTTCAGGTGCCTGGACCGCACCGGGGGTGCACTGGCGTACTCCCCACAGAAGGTGTGCCAGATAGTGGTGGCGTGCTGCATGCTGCACAATCTGGCCATTCGGAAGCAGATCCCCCTCATTGTGGATGACGGAGATCAACCAGGGCCCCAGCCCGCAGACCAGGACAGCTCGAGTGAGGTGGACAGCGGAGAGGAGGAAGCTGGGAATGTGCGCCAGCAGCTCATCGCCCGCTACTTCACTTGACGGTGAGTGTCCATGTACGACGGATGATGTGTCTGTATCTGTGCAGGTGTGTGTGTGCTGTGTCAGGGTGGCCGTATGTTCACTGCGTGCAGTGTGTCAACGCTCCATGGCCAGGGTAGTATGCCACTGTTGGTGACTGTGGCATTGTGCCCTATTGCTCTGTGCGATGTGTGTACATTGCTTGTAGTTGTTGACATGTACTGTGTGATGGGTGTGTGACACACTCATTGAATGTGCTCCTGTTCTGTCTCCCACCCCTAGGTCCCTACAGGCCCTCCGGATTCCATTGCCATGCCACGCATCAGGTGCCTTTCCGCCCAAGGTGGCCGTTGTATTCCGTACAAATAAAACACAGGGCACAAACAGCAGTTAGTGAAAAAGGTGCATTTATTACAAACTGTGACATGTGATTGTGTGTAAGGTGATGACAAAAGTGGTGCGTGCAGTGACAATGAGCTGTCGGTCATGGCTGCGTGATGATCAGGGTGTACCAACTGGTTCTATGTCCATAGTCCAACACACACATGCCATCCAGCTGGCTGTGTGGAGTGGGATCGTAGAGCAAGTCAATGCAGTGGCTGGTCAAGGAAGGCTGGCGGAAGGCTGGCTGGCTGCCTCACTTGCGACTGGAGCGTGCGAAGTCCTCCCGGGAGATCTGTTTCCTCTTCGGACGGCCCCTTCCACGTTTGGGAGGGGGTGTGTGGTGGCGACCTGCTGGTGGTGGGTGAGGTGTGCTCACTGGCTGTGGACGCAGGGGAAGTGGACACTGCTGCCCGAGCCTGCGCCCTAGCAGGTGGTGGCGGAGGTGGTGTTGCTGGCCTTGCCTGTGACCCCACCGCCACCACCAGCTGGCCCATGAGGTCCACGAGTTGGTCCATACGGGACACGAATTGGCCCATATGGGCGTCCATGGACCTCAGCACCCCCAGCACCTCCCGCGTGTCAGTAGCAGACCTGGCCCATTGTCCTTGGGCCTCTTCATAGGCCCCAAGGACTCTGGCCATTTGAGGCAGGGCATGGCTCCCAGGGGAGGCTGGCGTTTCCCTGACCCTGCTCCTCCTACCAGTCCTGCTGCCACCGGCCTGCCCACTAGCCACATTGCACACCACGGTCCTCGCTGTGGCTCCCAGGGTGGATCCAGTCGGCCGGGCCACCACCTGCGCTGGGGCTGGTGCCAGCGAAGACGTGGTGGTGGTGGAGGCGGTGGTGGTCGGTGCGGCGATGGTGGCGGTTGCGGCAGTGGTAGTGGCCGCAATTACCGTGGGTGTGGCCGCAACGACAGTGGCAGCAGGGGACTGGGACTGTTCAGCATCCCTGGATGATGGGTTGGTGGGTAGGAGGGGTCCTGGGGAGCGGCTGGGCCCTGCCACGCCAGATGGGCCAGCTTGGTGGTCCGTGTCCGAAGAGGAGGACAGATCCTCCAGATCCGTGTGTCCTCGTTGGGGGCTTGTAGGCTGGCTGTGCTGGCTGCTGTCTCCATCCCCAGCATCCAGCAGTTCGTCACCTGTGGAGAGAATGAGATTTGTTATTGTGTTGCACCTGGCGAAGTATGTATTAGTCGTCTGACATTGGCAGTTCGTGCAATCTCGTACATGGGTTTCCCGGAGGCGAGTGTGTGGCTGTGGCATCTGTAGTTGTGTGTGCTAGGCAATGGGACTGTGTGCTGTGCACATGTGGCATGGGACGGATTGGCCATGCCGATGGGTGTGTTGCTGTGCCCCTACTCATTGTGACTCTGGTGTATGCGGGCTCCTGGCCCATCCTGGGTCTGGTTTGTACTTTGCTTTTGGAGTTCATATGGAACGCTTAGGAACGCATATGGCAACATGGGGGCCATGCCCCAGATTCGCATTTGGGAGGGGATATGCTTTTGGGGTTCACATGGAACGCTTAGGAACGCATATGGCAACATGGGGGCCATGCCCCAGATTCGCATTTGGGAGGGGATATGCTTTTGGGGTTCACATGGAACGCTTAGGAACGCATATGGCAACATGGGGGCCATGCCCCAGATTCGCATTTGGGAGGGGATATGCTTTTGGGGTTCACATGGAACGCTTAGGAACGCATATGGCAACATGGGGGCCATGCCCCAGATTCGCATTTGGGAGGGGATATGCTTTTGGGGTTCACATGGAACGCTTAGGAACGCATATGGCAACATGGGGGCCATGCCCCAGATTCGCATTTGGGAGGGGATATGCTTTTGGGGTACATGCTGTGAGCCATGGGTGCCGAACGTGACATGTGTTGTGGCAGCATGACAGTGCATGGTCTGAGGTGTGTGCATGCCTGACATGCCCTGCATATTTGCTGTCTGTTGTGGTTACTGGACATGGCATTGGACGCATCGTTATGAGTGAGTGATAGTTGTGTGCCAGCCAACGTATTGCAGTTGTCCCATCTCCTTGGTGTGCGTGCTGCCCTGTGCCATGTGCATCACTGCAGTGCTCGGGGGGTGTGGCCCATGTTGTGTGTTGTTGCTCACAGTGTGTTGTGCGCTTAATTGACTTCTGGCACATGGTTGGTCATGGGCATGTGTCTTAGCGTGACTGCTGTATGTGTGGCAGCTGTGCGGATGACATGCCTTTCATGAGACTGGGGCTGACGGATGGGATGGATGGTATGTTGTATGTGCATGGTGTGTCTGTGAGTTTGATGGGTTCAGTGGTGTTCGTGTGCATTTCTGTTGTTCCGCTCTGTTGCGTCTAGTGTTGTTTGTCTTACATAGGCGTAGTTGTGGGGTGTGGGGTTGACAGGCAGTGGGGGCTACATGGACAGGACTTCAATGGTGTTTCGGTTGTGTGTGATGAGTTGCACAGTGGCTGCCGTGTGGGACTATATTCAGTGTGGCTTGTGCATGCAGACGTGGCTCCTTGGGTGTTGCTATGTCTGTGATGGGTCATGTGGGGTGTGAGTCTGTTGTTCATGTCCGTGTGCACATTGTTCACTTGTTCGTGACGGTGGGCGGTGCTGCGTGTTCGTCTGCTACGTGACATGTCCCATGTGTTGGTGGTGTTATGCTCCTCATGCCTCCAGTAATCCAGCCCTGTCCAGTTTCCCACCTGCAAGTTGTTCGTGCGTGCACTGTACTGGATGCCACATGGCTCTATGCGGGGGTGCTCCATGTTGCAGGTCTGTGGGGGTGGGGGGTGTAGTGGGTCGTGGGGGTGGCTGTACACCCACTGACACCTATTGCTGTGGACCGTGATGTCTGCCTTTCGGCTGTCGTTGTGCACTGCGGTGGCTGACACGTGGCTGTGGGGTGTGGGGGATGCTCCTCCTTGCTGTGCTGTGGGACTGGGGCCTGGTGTGTGTTGTACTTGGGCTGTCCACCGTCCCACCCACTGCACTTTGTGTTCCTGCCACTTACCTGTTACTTGTCGGTTAGTGCAGCTGTGGCGGACACATGGGTGTGGTGGGTGCTCGTTGTGGCGCTTCTGGCATATTTGGGGACCTGTTGGTGGTTACGTGGCTGGCTTAGTGTACACATGTCCCCACGCATCTTACAGTTGTTCGGTTTGGGCTGTGTGTGGTAGTGTCTGTTGCATGTGTGTGTGATGTGTTGTGTATTGTGTGCTGGACATGGGGGTGTTTGTCCCTGGGAGCTGTGGCATGGTAGTTGCGCATGTGAGTACATAGCGGTGTGCTGGTATACATTAGTTTGTACTTACCAGCCTCCACTCCCCCTGCTAATCCGGCGAGGATCTCCGGATGGATTACGACTCGCACCTTCTCCTCCCACGCTTTGAAGGTCTTAAAGAGCGCGGGATTCCCTCCGCCAGTGACGGCAGCCAGCTCTCTGTTTTTGCCCTCCTTCTTCTTGACCAGGCTCTTGACGTCATTCCAACGTTTGTTTATCTCGACTCTGTTTCTGGGCAGGGTCCCGACTGCATTGACCTGGTCTACGATCCGGTTCCACATTCTGTTTCTGGTGGCTAGTGGTGTGTGCTGGACCATGTTCCCATAGATTTGTGGGTACACCTTGATGATCTCGTCGACCATGACCGTCAGCTCCATGGGCGTGAACTTGGGCATCCTTTGTGGTGCCATGGTGTTTGTGGTGCTGGTGCGGTGTGTGTTGTGTAATGTGCAGGGGGTTTGTGGTGCCGGTGTTTGGTGGTGGTGGTGGTGGTGGTGGTGGTGTTTGGTGGTGGTGGTGGTGGTGGTGGTGGTTGTGATGTGTGCGTTTCTGTGGTGTGCTGCTGTCCTTGCTGTGTCACTGTGTCCTCTCCTCTCCTCTCTGGTTTGCAATGTAGCAAGGGGTTGTGGTCTGTGGGAGTGCTGCTTTTGTACTCACCTATGTGGGTGTGTCCTCATGGTCTGTTGTTTTCAGGTGTGTTGTGTCTGGGGTTCTGGCCTTTGTATTTTTTGTTTGTCCGGGGGGTGTTTTCGGGATGTGTACTGTGCTTGTGTATTTGTGCGTGCCTTGCTGTGTGGACTTGTTGGCCATGTTGTGTGCTATTGGTTTTGTGTGCGGATGGTTTCTGTGCAGGTACGTTGGCGCCATGGCTTCTGCCGTGTCGATTCTCATCGGCGTTGTTTGCGCTGGCGGGCGGTATATTTGTTGTTTTTCCGCGCTCATGGCGGTGCGATCGTAATTTCACGTGCGGTGTGTCGGCCGTGAGGGCGGGCGGTTTTGTGTTGTCGTGCGTGTTTCCGTCCGTGGCGGGCGGTTTGACTCCGACTCGGACGATGGCGGGCGGTATTTTGTGTGATTTTTCCGCCGATGGCGGTTTTCGGTTTGTGTACTCATAATGGCGTGGTCGGTGTTCAGGCGGTGTGTGCGGGCGGATTATTGCCGCTTCCATGCCTGGCGGATTTATTTACGCCGGGTATCGTAATGGGCCCCATAGGCATTAAAAAATATCGAATTTTTAATAATATCGAATTTTTGTAAGTGTTTAGTATGTTAGTATATGAGTTAAAAATGTATATTATTTTTGTAATGTATGTTTAATATTTTTTAAAGTTACGAAATTTAGGTAAAATTATTTTTGCGTAATTTAATTCCGTAGCGGGTTGTGGGTTTATAGGGGAATAGGGTGGGAAGTAATTTAATTATAGTAAATTAAATATTAATTTTTAGGAATTATTAATTATTTTTAATTTAATTTTGCGTTTTAGTCCTGTAGCGGGTTGTGGGTTTATAGGGGAATAGGGTGGGAAGTAATTTAATTGTAATTAAGAAAATATTTATTTTTATTTATTGGTATTGATAATTAATTTATTGTTAATTAATTATTAATTGTTAATTAATTTTTATTAATTGGTAATTAATTTTTATTAATTGATTAATTGATAATTATGTTAATTATATTAATTTATTATTCAGAGCGGGTTGTGGGTTTATAGGGGAATAGGGTGGGAAGTAATTTAATTGTAATTAAGAAAATATTAATTTTTATTTATTGGTATTGATAATTAATTTATTGTTAATTAATTATTAATTGGTAATCAATTTTTATTAATTGGTAATACATTTTTATTAATTGATTAATTGATAATTATGTTAATTGTATTAATTTATTATTCGGAGCGGGTTGTGGGTTTATAGGGGAATAGGGTGGGAAGTAATTTAATTGTAATTAAGTAATTATTGAAATTCTTTTTGTGTATTGATTAATTTATTGTTAATTAATTATTAATTGGTAATTTTGTATTACTTATTATATTTTTGGTATTGAAAATTAATTGGTTGTTGATTAATTATTAATAGGTAATTAATTTTTAATAAATAATATTTATTGGTATTTATAATTAATTAATTATTAAATATTTTGTAGTTGGTAATTAATTTTAATTAATTTTTTATTGGTATTGATAATTAATTTATTTTTATTTAAATATTAAATCATTACTTTCCCTACTGTTGCACTCACTGGAGTGGGAATAGTAATTTTTACCCCTACGCTATCCAACGCTTTCCCTACTGTTGCAGTCACTGGAGTGGGAATAGTAATTTTTACCCCTACGCTATCCAACGCTTTCCTTACTGTTGCACTCTCTGGAGTGGGAATAGTAATTTTTACCCCTACGCTATCCAACGCTTTCCCTACTATTGCACTCACTGGAGTCGGAATAGTAATTTTTACCCCTACGCTATCCAACGCTTTCCCTACTGTTGCACTCTCTGGAGTGGGAATAGTGATTTTTACCCCTACGCTATCCAATGCTTTCCCTACTGTTGCACTTACTGGAGTGGGAATAGTAATTTTTACCCTCCCGCTATCCAACGCTTTCCCTACTGTTGCACTCACTGGAGTGGGAATAGTAATTTTTACCCTCCCGCTATCCAACGCTTTCCCTACTGTTGCACTCACTGGAGTGGGAATAGTAATTTTTACCCTCCCGCTATCCAACGCTTTCCCTACTGTTGCACTTCTGGAGTGGGAAAAGTAATTTTTACCCCTACGCTATCCAATGCTTTCCCTACTGTTGCACTCACTGGAGTGGAAATAGTAATTTTTACCCCTACGCTATCCAACGCTTTCCTTACTGTTGCCTCTCTGGAGTGATAATAGTAAATTTTACCCTCCCGCTATCTTACGCTAAAAATATTGAATATTTTTTATTAATATTAAGTTAATATATATATGTATTAAAAAATAAAAATGTATGTTTATTTTTTTATAACTTACATTAATTATTTATTAATTTTAAGGTTATTTAAGTATTTTTAAGTATGTTTCAGTTAATTATATTTATTATTTTATTAATTTTACATTACTTTTAATACATTTAAAAAATTCGATATTTTAACAAACTATATTATTTACAACGATATTTTGGATTCGATATGTTTGTAGATAGGAATTCGATATTTTGGCATTCTATATTTTATCCACTATATTTTTGCAGGTCGATATTTTGGCATTCTATATTCTGTCAGTGATCCATATTGAAATAATCCATGCCTGTTGTAGTGGTCAAATCTAAAGTAGACAGACAGCGCCAACTAGTGGCAGACTGTCACAATCGCCGGTGTTGAAAAATAAGTGACGGCGCCGCGCACCAGAAACCAACCGGTCCAATTTGCCACAGGTAGACTTGATGCTGGATTTAGCATTAGTGGGCCATCGCAGCACTTTAGGAAGTCCAGGGTTGACTTTCTCACAATGTGGATAAAACAAAACGATGCTGAAACTTTAATGACAGGTTCAACTATGAAGAGTGTGTATCACTGTGACTTATATTGGCAGGGGTGAAAAGATGGAGTCCCTCCCCCTGCAGTATACAAAACCACTTGTATAACACATATACTGATCTGAAGATAAATGAATGAAATGGTCATCATTGTACCCCACGATGTTAATCTCTTTCAGGGGCAGGCGACCGGGGATGCATTTTATACCTATACCTTCCTATGAATTTATGGGTATTTCCTTCGTGTTGTTCTTCACTACACACCTTTGTACGGGGCATCCAGCCCAGAGGAGCTTCTCAGCTCACTGCCCCATTGACCTACGCAGATGCTTCATAAATCCCTCAGGAGACGTACAATTGCCCCTAATATACCACAGAAACCTAGATTTGACACATCCTTTGGGATAGGCGTCCTGCAACTTTACCCTTTCATCGAGGTCTCCGTGACTCAAACAGTGCCAACTCGAACGATGTTCCCATTACTCTGCGTAGATACCTATTTATTTACATTTCGACAGGGAAGGGACGTGATCTAGACCCTGCACCTAGTAAGTGACACTTGTACAATGCTCGTAACACATCACACCGAGCCTCGTTGGCCTTGAGCTCTGCCTCTCGAAACCGGGGCGTCACAGAGCACCTGTACATAAGCATCCAGCGCAGTAACGCGTAGCGTTTACCCCCGGGATCGAACAGAAATCGACCCCTCAACGAATGAGAACATGCAGCCTGAATACCGGGGAACAGCTGACACACAAATTACCGGCTAAAAGCCTCTAGCTCCCGCTGCTAAGTCAAAGTCGCACCACTTCGGTCACATGGAGGGGCGTGTGCAGAGTTACTCCGCCGCGGGCGGCGAGCAGCGGGGGCGGCGCACCCTGGCACTCGCTGCACCCCCACCCCCCACCAAGCGGCCACATATACCTGTGGACCGGGACCCAGGAACCGGAGCTCAGCATGGTGTGCAGCATAGTGTCACCCGTCCACGTTGAAACGTCGCACATATTACATTGGAATTGGGAACAAGACACACAAGCGATAGCTATGATAAATGTTGTAACTAACTCACAGAGCACTTGTAATCCTGCTATTGTTGTAAAGCTCTCTGCTGCCATCGGGCCAAGTCCGCGCTGTATAAAATTGCAAAATAAAATATACAATACAGAGACACACCGGCGCAAGGACAGGGCCCGACGAAACCCTCATTCAAGGGTCACCACTCCGGCAGCAGTTGCCCAGCTACAACCGGCGCTGGCAGAGCGCATGGTGTAGAGAGTCAAAAGACGCTAGCAGGCAGATCAAGAGGGGGGGCAGATGAACTTGTCTGATGCGCTAATCTTTATAACCATCCCAGGCCTTGAAAATGCCTGGTGCCATCATTTCCAAGTCGCGGGCCTGCGCAGCAGCTGCACGCCTCCTTACTTCAGTCTGTGTCCGCAGACTCTGGGTACAGCAGCAGAGCAGCGCCTGCTGCCTGGCCGAACCTTGCGGTACGTGTGCCCACGCGACGCGCACCCACTGTCAGGCCGTATCCAATGGGTACCACCAGACTCGAATGAAGAGGGGATCAAGGCCCCTACAAGACACGCGG
This sequence comes from Calotriton arnoldi, assembly GCA_963921515.1. Taxonomy (NCBI): domain Eukaryota; kingdom Metazoa; phylum Chordata; class Amphibia; order Caudata; family Salamandridae; genus Calotriton; species Calotriton arnoldi. The sequence goes on along the minus strand of CAWUFW010002741.1, from coordinate 107,899 downwards.
CAGCCGTCTGTATAGCGGGACAGCACCGAAGCACATCTCGGGCGGGATGCTGATTACCCTGGGGAATATGTTGCATTAGCACAGAGAAACACATAGGTTGGCTACCCTACAGGGTATAAAGCACTTTACCAGGAGGCATGTACTGAATACTGCTAACACGTGGGATGCCCACCAGCCTGCCCGGCCCAGTCCGGCACGCGAAGGCGCCTATTCACGCAACCGAGCCCGCCTGCACCCCGTGCTACCCCATGTGGCCTCGGCGGCAGGCTCGCAGGTCCCCCAGGCCGCGCGGCCTCCGAGCGGGTGGGCCAGCCTCAGCCAGATATGGGGCGTTTTATAGAGTTACTCCGCAATGGGAGGCCCCTGGAAATGGTGGGTAGCGGAAGGGGGGGCCCTCGCTGCCCCCCCCCCACACAACAGGCCCCTGCAGGTGAAGGCCCTACCAACTGCCTGCACACACGGCAGCCGAGGAGGGGGGGCCTCACGACGCTCGCCCCCCCCACGCAACAACTGGCCCGCAAAGGACGGGGCCCCAGAGTCGGGTGGCCGAATATATACGAATATATATACATATACCCGGCCTGACCCCCCTCTGAGTACACATGGGAGGGGCTGAAATGGCAGGCTAGGCGAACGAAGCCTCCGACCACCCATGGCCCCCTCTTCGGTCAGCAGGTGCTGGCCACGACCAGGGGAGGGGGCCGCTTCCCTTTGCAATCCGGGAGCTGTCCTACCCCCACCTGGCGTCCGCAGCCACGGCAATGGCCGGGTCTGGCAGCCTTGCCACAGAAGGGGGACAGGGGAGGTGAAACGCACTAACCGCAGACAGCTCCTGGAGATCCCACGTCCACACGGCGTGAAGGAAGGCAGTAAAGAGACCGCCAGGTGGGCAGGCGAGGTACTTATACCTGCTCCCCACCCACCTGCGCGCCAGAAATGACGTGGGGCATGCCGGACCCCAAGGGGGTCCCTCTAGCACTAGAACATCCTGTGTGCCATCATGTGGCACTAAGGCGGCCGCCCTCTTATGGGGGCCCCCTGCATGGGCCTCGGGCAGCCACAAAGCCAGAGGCCCCACCCCCCATCCCCGGAGTGCGTGTAAAGACAGAAAGTGAAATGGGTGGATCCACGTCCATGAGTAATAAACAGAGGCACTAAAACGGGGTGTGCCACGGTCACTCAGTGCGTCACATGCTATATTTTGGGGCATACCCTCAAAACTTCGGGTTTAGAATACCATAGTAATAGAAAGGGAGCTTTATCCCGATAGCCTTTCGTAAAAGAATTATGAGAATTGTTACTTGGGCGAGTTGAGATTTATATTAAAAAAAAAAAAGAATTAAATGTATCCTTTTGTAGTGGAACGCTGGGGGCGGGGAGAAGTGCGGGATGGAGAGGATTAATGAATATCAGGGAATATTTAGGGCCTCATTTAAAACGAAATGACACAGTGCAGCGCCACAAGCCATTTTGCTGAGCTGCGTCATTTTAAAAGCACAGAGATGCGTCATATTTGCAACAATATGACGCATCCCTATGCTTTCCCCTGCGCTGGCGCACATTTGGCTGCCATGCACCAATGTAGGCACCCTTGCACCATGTTGCATCATTACCTGCATTGTGGGGATGATTGTTTTTGTGCAGGAAGAGACACCTTGATGCACAAAAACAATCACTGATGGTCAGTCGCGGTCCGTGTAGGAGTGCCGGCCGGGCGGTGACGTGGGGCGGGGGAGGGGCAGGGTTGGGGGTAGCAAAGTACGGATTACGGACCAATACAGGTAAGTAAACATTTAAATCAATGAAACGAATTTCGTTGCGCGCACTGCATCGCATTTGGCGATGAAGCGCTCACAATGAAATTCGTTTTATTGATTTAAATGTTTACTTACCTGTATTGGTCCGTAATCCGTACTTTGCTACCCCCCACCCTGCTCCTCCCCCGCCCCACGTCACCGCCCGGCCGGCACTCCTACACGGACCGCGACTGCTGATGGTGCTGCAGAATGCAGCACGCTTGGGAAGAGAAAAAACAAGGAGAAATAAAAGTATTTCTCCTCATTGCACCTCCTTACGCCGCCCCTGGGGAAGCATAGGATTCTGACACATTCCCAGATTTACGAAATGTTGTAAATCTGGGTATGCAGCAGAATCCATGGCTGTTGCGAGGGAACACCCCTAGCAACACCCATGTCATGCCCCTTTCACGCAAAGTGATACGTGAAAAGGGGCCGTATTTACAAGGCCATTAAAAGCCACACAGGGTGGCTTTGTGTGGCCTTGTTAATATGGGCCAGCACACTGCGCCGCTGGTGCGTTAAAAAAAGTGATGCACCGGCGGCGCACGGGGACTGCAAATAAGCCCCTTAGTGTTCCACCCAAAAGAATCATTAAGCTTTTGTTTGCACCACAGGGAAACTAGCCCTAAACCCATCGACCCCCATGTGAAATTGGAGGAGGTGGTAACAGGGTACAATTAGTGCTGGAGCGCGTCCAGCAACTTTACTGTGCTACAGACGAGAACAGGTCACGAATGTAAATAAAAAAGGGCAGGCACAGGGGAGCACGTAAAACAGTATAAAGGAGTAAAGCTGGAGACCATAGAGATAGTGTCCATGTGTCAAGGGAAGCAGAAAGTGCGCATGCTCAGATGATCGAATCTACGGGTATATTGTATTGATTTCACAAATTACTTTCTGCTTCAAAACTCAATGGCCAGAGACCATTTTTAATAGTCTCTTAATTTAAAAGGGACTATTTCAATTACTTACTGAAGCAAAGATTTCTTCCCGACCTCAACCATGAAAGAGTTAAAGTAGGGCGGCTCCTCCATGTGGGCGGAGAAGCGTCACCCCACTTGCTTTCTCGCAGTGCGAGAAGCAGTAACATAAAATGGCATATCATTTTATGTTACTGCTTCTCGCACTGCGAGAAAGCAGAAGGGTTTGGTTGGGGGCGGGCGGGTGGGCGGTCCTGCTCCAGGCAGGGAGGAGTGGTTTGACCGACTGTTGTGGGCGCTGACTGTTTGGTCGGCCCCAGAGCCGACCAAACAAGTCATGCACACTCTCCGTTTTCTCGATGTAGGCTGCATGCAGCCTGCATGGAAAAAACTGCCTCCCCATAGACGCCTGTGCGGTCGGCGTCCCAGCCAATCACAATGCTGCCATTGCAGCGTTGTGATTGGCTTAGGGGGGAGGAGGTAGGCTGCCTGCTTGCTTCCTGCGGCTGCGAGGAGAAGAGACGACGTGGGACCGGATCGGGCGGCAAAGGTCAGTTATTTTTTTAAAATATAATTAAAATTAACCCCCCGGGCAACCCCCTCCCCGCGCGGCCCCCACCCACAAGTCATGCCACCACGACTGAGTAAAAGGTTGTGTTACAAAAATTGAAATAATAGCCTCGAAAGCGCACAGGAAAAGTCTTCGAAAAACGTTTTTTCCAAGCTCAAAAAATGCATCATCCAACTTCTTAATAAAAATGGTCACTTTCCATTTCTCCACTCCTCCTGGGTTCCTGCCCACCGAGGTGTTTAATCTGAGGAACCTAAATTCCAATCACAGCATTCCGGTAGGTTAACGCACCTGTATCAGATCTTTGTGTACAACTTACAGGCCCCTGGTTCCAGTAAAGTAGCTCAGTGTGTTAATGTGTTCTGCTTAAGGGAACAGAAATGCAAACATTAGGGTCATCAGCTCCCTCCAGGTTATAACGGACACGATTTCCAGTCCTGGACTTTCGCCTAATGCATTCTGGGTGCTGTAGTCTTGTTGTGCGTCCACTGAACTAATTAACACCCCAAATCAACTAATTGTAGGTGAAAGTTCCAGGATGGAGCAGTGTCCATAATGACCTGTAGTCAGGTGGGTACCCTGGCTAACACGGCCCATGCACGGATCGGAGGGTAGGAGGCGGGCAGCACTAGTCACCCACGCTCAAACGCCTGTACTCACCTTCTTAAAGGACACTTCAAAACAAACTAGGCATGCCTTACTCAGCTTTACACCCTGATGAGCCACTGATGCACTGCTTTCCATCCCATATTGGTCACTGCATGCACGTGCTTCTATCTGTTGATGGCTCACTGGATGCACATGCTTGTATCTTGATGGGATGCTGTGACATTGTGGTGACACCTCTGATGTAAGCCCCCTACATTAGTCACAATAGTTGCATGTGTCCCGTCAGAAGCCAGGCTGGGCTGGGCACCCTCCACCTCAGCCCAAAAACAGGAATTACAAATAAAGATGCGTGACTGGCGCTTTCTCCTTAACCGGTTTGGGATATGAACAACTTTAACTCCTTGTCAGGCTGGTCTTGCCACCCCCTCCCCCGCACCGACTAGGCACCCCACTGACCCTTCACTTCCACCCGCAGGATCCTGGCATCTGTAAAGGCACCCCTTTCCAAATCTCAATGAGTACCCCTTTTATTTGATTCACCTGTAAACGCAACACTGAGGAACAGCAACAGAGCATATTATACTTTCTGTCCAAGGTCACTAAGTGCCAGAGTTTGGACTGGGACTAGAACTTCCAGCATTCTATTCTAAATCCTTGAAATCTCACCTTGCATCCTATGCATCATAGGAGCGCAGAATGCTGCAGGCCCACAGTACTGTCACTTGTCCAGTGCACTAGGTACAACGCATATGTGGAACAAGGAAGTCACTGGAGTTCCAACAGCCTTTATGAACATTTAATGTGGCCTTGTCAGACCACCTCCCACCATTGTCAACAAGGAGGCGGCATCTGTTTGCTCTTTGCTGAGAGCGGGCCCTTGTTAAAAGATGCCCATTGTACTACTGCCTGGGAACGAGCCATAAACTGTGAACAAGCACTCTCTTGGCAAGCGTGTGGCATTTGTATAGAGTTTCCTAACAATGCTACATCCACTCACTCACTCATACAGCTACTGACACACCCCCTTACACCCCCATGCAGCCACTCACAGGCCCACTCACCGACGCAGACAGACACTCACACACCCACTCTCAAAGGTTATAGGGATGTCATAATTAGGAAATAATTTTTTTTAAAACTTTAGAAATTCTCTAAAAAAACAAAGGTTACAGGTACGTTACAGTTAGGAAATAACATTTAAAAAAACATAGAAATTCACAGAAAAAAACAAAGGTTACAGGGACGTTATAGTTCGGAAATACAATTAAAAAAACCTTAGAAATTCACTGAAAAAAACAAAGGTTACAGGGCTGTTATAGTTAGGCTCAAATTCCACTTGTGCAAAACCATTGAAATTTAGCAGTTATAGTTGCCTGTGCTAACTATAACTTATGCCCCCGCAATGCACTGCTTCTGACCTCACTTATTACATCACTCATGACATGGTCAGTGACATCACTGATGACATCTCAAATTACATCACTGATGACATCATCTACAGAACCACTCACACACCCACTCACACCCCCACACAACTTCTCATACACCCACTTGCACACGCATACAACTCACACACCCACTTACTCATCCACAGAGCCACTCACATACCCACTGACTCACACACACAGCCACTCACACACCCACTCACTCCCCAAAACAGACTACTCACACATCCAGACACTCACTTATACAGCCTCTCAACTGAGCCACTCAAACACCCACACAACCACTTACATACCCATTCACAAATCCATATAACCACTTACACATCCACTCACTCACCCATACAGCCACTCGCAGACACTCGCTGTTCAATACAGCCACTCACATACCCACTAACTTAACCAAACACCCACTCAGCAAGCTTACTCAGCTACTTACACACCCAGTCACTCACCCATACAGCCACTCAGTCACCCATACAGCCACTCAGTCACCCATACAGCCACTCACACACCCACTCACCCACTGATACAGCCACTTACATACTGACTCACTCATCCATACAGCCGCTCACACACTCACTCACTCACCAATACAGCCACTCACACACGGATACACACAGTTACACAGCCTCTCACATAATATATGTTAGAAATAGTATCACTCATTACTAGTACACAGCGTATACTAGTTTAAGTTATGTAGCAGCTTACTATATATTTAACATTGATAAACTTTTAGAAGACACTCACACTTACTAGATGATATCTTGAGTGATATCATCAGTGATGTAATTTGAGATACATCAACCGCTTACAGCCAGACGTGGTACTCTTGCAAGGGACACACCTAAAGGGCAATAACTGTAGATTCCTAGAGAGAGGTGCATACACTACGCTGGCCCGTGCAGGATTCACTAATGGGGCCCGTGGAGTGGCAATATTTATGAGGAAATATCCCCCCTTTACTGGATGAAAGACATGGATTGACCCTGTAGGGCATTTCATGGGGTGAAGGGATACCGGGGCAGGACTACTATGACATTAATGAGTGTTTTTATCCCACCCAGACTGCAGACACCCACTCTGGCCAAAGTAACAGATATATTGCTTGACACCGCTTCCACATTACATGTAGTGGAGGGCGACTTTAATGATGTGATGACCGCACACCTTGATTGCTCTGGCACTCAACAACCTTCTCCCCATCCGTTTGGACTCGCTCAGTTCGCCAGTAGACTAGGCCTACATGACTTATGGCGCCAAAAGTACCCTACTGACAAGCATTATTCATACTTCTCAGGCGCGCATAAGGTTTAGTCTAGACTGGACTATGTGTTTGTACCTGAAGGGGAGGTAGGGGAGGTGTCACACGTTGACTACCTTGCTAGGGGCCTCTTCGATCACTCTCCCATTTACATCCATATGGGACGTCTTCGGGGTGGGAAGGCTGCAGGGTGGAAACGTAATAGTTGGGACCTAAATGATGGGGATGTGGCAAGGGGCCTCAGAGTAGACATGGAACTGTATTTTACAGGGAACGAACACTGTGGATTCCAAGACTGTACTATGGGAGGCCTTCAAGACTGTACTTAGAGATAGAGCTCAGAATTTGGTTGCCCAGAAAAGAAGGAGGAAGGAGGCTGAGCTGGAAGCATTGGAGGAACAGATTTTGTAATTAGAGAGAGCCCTGGGCTCGACCTCTGTATCCTGAGGATGAGTCAGATAGTGGTAATGCAGGCAGAATACAGGGACCTGGCACAAGAGAAGGCCAAGCAGTAGATGATGGCTACCTTGCATCACCTGTATGAGTCAGGCGACAAGGTGGGCAAGCTGTTGACATGGCTGGGTCGCCGGGAGATGGAAGCCCAATGAGTGCAGACAATAATCAACCAATCAGGGGACCGCCTTCAAAATTATGATTTGATAGTGGATGAATTTGCACAGTACTACAGGCAATTCTATGCTACCAGACTGCTCCACGACTCGCAGGCCATCGCATCATATTTGGCTTCGATCACTATGCCACGCCTGGAGACAGAGGCCTGCGAGTCACTGGAGGCAGATCTCACCTTAAGCGTGGTCCAGGAAGCCATAGCTAGGTTGTGAACAGTGAAGACTCTGGGTCCCAATGGCATCCCAGCTGAGTTTTATAAAAGGTACAAGGTTTGGTGGGACCACACCTACTGAATCGGATTGGGGAAGGAAAAGAGAAGGGGTAGCTGCCTCCACACCTTCCGAGAGCTATGATAGTGATTCTTCCTAAAGAAGGTAAACCCCGAGATAGATGCAAATCATACCACCAAATATCCCTGATTAATATAGAGACTAAATTACTAGCCACCATTCTGGCAACGTGCCTTCTATGGGTCATCACCCCACTGATACACCGTGATCAATTGGGATTTATGCCCGGTAGATCTACCTGTCACAACCTGTGATGTACACACATCTGGTTGACGAAGGTGCAGACCTGCCGACTTTCCCACTTATTTTTATCTCTAGATGCTGAGAAAGCGCTTAACGCTGTCCACTGGCCCTTTTTGGCGCAGACACTCCTGAAGTTCTTCTTCGGGCCACAATTTCGGAGATGGGTAGCAGTGATGTACATAACCCGGTGGCTGCAGTCAGAGTAAATGGGAGGACATCAGAGGAATTTCCAATAGAGAGAGGTGCCAGGCAGAGATGCCCCCTCTCGCCGTTATTGTTTGCACTCACACTAGAATGCCTGGCCTGTGAGATTCGACAACACCCGAGCATACATGGATTCTGAATTACGCCCACCCATGACACGGAGGAGAAATTATCTCTTTATGCAGGCGACATGAGCCAGAAACAGTCTTCCTGACTCTTTTCGAAGTACTAGAGAACTATGGAGCCCACTCTGGTTAGCAGAATGCGTCCCACAGCATCACCCGGGTGCTGTGCCCCTCCCACAGGGTTTACGTTCAAACAGTGAGGGCTTTCTCTATTTAGGGAACTTCATGACTGCACAAAGGGATCTCTGCGCTAGGCACAATATTGGGAAAGTACTTACAAATTTCTTGACGGAAGTGGATAGGTGGAAGGGATTCCCCCTCACATTTATGGGATGCGCAACCTTATTTAAAATGATCACCCTACCAAAACTGCTGTATGCCATTTAAAACACTTACTATCCTGTAGCGCAGTCGGTGTTTACTAGGGTTAACGAAGGGTGGGGATGCTGCTGTGGGAGGGGGGGTCACCCCAGGATGTCGCTCTGAACCCTGCAACGGTCCCAATATAATGGAGGGCTGGCACCTCCTGATATTGAGGGTTAACTGGGCTGTTCACCTAATAGTCATTAATGTTTGGATACACTCCCCTTGGGAACATCCCACGTTCCACCTAGAGCACGCAGGACTGGAGAAACTCACGAATGTATGACGTTACTATGCATACTAATACCACACGTGCCATTACAACGCGAGCATTACTATGTTAGTATGCTTACAATGACCTACCATTACAACGCATTCTTTTACCACGCATATGCCTTTACTACTTATGCCATTACAGGCATGCAGGGTAAAGGCATACACTTGGTAAAAGTGCGTAAGGTAAGTAACACTACTCTGCCCTACCCTAAACCCTAAATCACTACCCCTGCATGACCCCCCGACCCCTGACCCCCAGCCCTTGCCCTTTCCTAAACCCCTACCCCTGCACAACCCCCTGACCCCCAGCCCTTGCCCTACACTAAACCCTAAATCACTACTTCTGCACGACCCTCCAACCACCAATCCTTTCCCTACCCTAAACCCTAAACCCTAAATCATTACCCCTGCACAACCCCGACCCCCAATCTTTTCCCTACCCTAAACCCTAGAGCACTACCCCTGCACGACCCCCCGACCCCCAGTCCTCTCCCTAACATAAACCCCAAAAAACTACCCCTGCATGACCCCCCGACCCCCAGTCCTCTACCTACCCTAAACCCTAAAACACTACCCCTGCACGACCCTCACCCTGACCCCCCAGTCCTCTCCCTACCCTAAAACACTACCCTGCACAACCCCCCGACCCCCAGTCCTCTCCCTACCCTAAAACACTACCCCTGCACAACCCTCTGACCCCCAGTCCTCTCCCTACCCTAATCCCTAAAACACTACCCCTGCACTACCCCACGACCCCCAATCCTTTCCCTACCCTAAGCCACTACCCCTACAAGACCCAACCCCCTTTTACCCTAAAATAGTAACCCCCACCTCAGGCTTAATCCCTCTTACCTCTCTCTCCTCGTGGTTCTTCTTTCTCCTCATGGTTCCTGGTTCCTGTGGTCATCTGAGGGGCGGTGTACGTCGTTGTGAGGAAGCGGAAGAGCCTCTGTTTCCTCACAACGACGTGGATCGCCTATATTTTTTTTTACAACGTATGTGCTTTTACCATACATACCTTTACAATTAAATTTGTTGTAAAGACATGCGTAATAAAAGCACATGCGTTGTAAAAAAATATAGGCGATCCACGTCGTTGTGAGGAAACAGAGGCTCTTCCGCTTCCTCACAGTAAAGACTACGCGTTGTTATAACGCATGCATGGTAACGCTTGCGTTGTAATGGCATGCGGGGTATTAGCCGCGATGTAATGGCTGTTACCCGAAATGCACACACCTACACTATCTGTACAGGGAGCGGTGGTATGCAGAGCCTTGCGCCAGAGACACACAGGTGTCCTTGATAGCGTGGCGTAGAGCTACAAAAACGTAGGGTTGAGCACACAAAATTACCAGAGAGACACAGCTCAGTAGAGGGAGCTGGTTGAAGGAGGTCTCCAAGTTGCATGGCTTCGGGAATTGGGATACAAAAGGTTTTTCTAAAATCAGAGATGTACTCGAGCAAGGGAAGCTCATGTCGCTCTCATCGATGTGACAGGAATACCAGATGCAACAAGCTCAGTTTCTTAAGTATGCGCAACTGTGCCATGCATGGCGGGCAGAAGGGTTGGAAGGGGTGGACCTTCCGTAATATGCCCCTCTAGAGGGATGCATTTTGATGGAAGCACTTGGCAGAGGTGCCATCTCCCAAACTTGCCAGACAATAAATATAACAACATGCCCGATTCCTTGAACAACTGAGGGACAGATGGACCCGGGACCTGGGTGCATTGGAAGACACTGACTGGGAGGCAGCTCTGATACATTCTCAGGAGGTAGCGATAAAAGGCTCGCCTGCACCTAATTCAGTTGAAGATGTTACACAGGGTGTATTACGATCGCCAGAACCTACACAAGATGGGTAGAGCTCTTCTGTATACATGTCTGAAATGCTCAGCAGATATATGTTCCTTCATGCACATGATATGGGAGTGCCCCGGGTACAGACATACTGGACCGAGATCATCCAGGAGCTCTCATGGGTACTGGAGACACAGCTCCCGCTTGACTCTAAATTTGTTTTACTGGGAATCCTTAATGATGCAGACCTCCCCCGATCTAAACTCCTATTTAGTGTCCTAGGATTAGTAGTGGCTAAAAGAGACATAGCAAAGTACTGTGGCGCCCCAGAAGCTCCCTCCTTATAGGAATGGCACAGAGGAATGGACTTCTACATGGCTCCCGCAAATTTGTTAAGATCTGGGGATGGTTGAGGGCGTACTATGGAATGGATATTGTGAGTGATAGCACCAAGGTATCTGGTGTTACAGTGGGTAGGGGAGCTCAAGAGATCTAAAGGAGGGCACATATGGTTCTTCAACTTGGTCATACTAGTGTATACATGTGTTGGCAATATGTACTTATATGTCTGGATTAACACACTGTTCATTAACGAACCTGACATGGCATACTTGTGTACTGTATTAGCTGAAGTGATCACTTGTTGCACACAAAGGTCGATAAAAAAAAAAAGAGTAGAAAAGGTTGTACTTGGCCCAGTTTGCAGTCCCATAGTTAAACGGACAGAGGGTCAGCAGTGGCAAACAACCTGAACCACTACAGTTGGGGCCCAATAGTTCTCATCTGCCCGGTGGCCCTCAAGCAAGGTCTGATAAATGGGTTTATCAGTAAAGTGTAAATTGAGAAGGATACAGGATGAATATATAAGGGACCAGCTTATGGTCCATACATATATGGAAAATAATACAAGAATTATTTTGGAGGGCAGGAAATTCTCAACTGATAGGAGAATGTGATGTGGTATGAGGTGAAGAAATTACATTCAAATGTGTCAAGTATGTAAATGAGAAACAAGAGATGATAGAGCAACCAAGTGTGTTAAAAGTAAATAAAGTTGATGTGGAAGTAGTGAATGGTGTAAAAAAAACAAGAATGCTTTGGAAAAACAGATCTATAAGAAAACTGCATGTGGCAATGGAGAAATGTGTATGAGATTTGGAAATTAGGTCCATATAGCCTGTGTCAAAGACTGTCCCGCTCGCTGTCCTACATGTGTAATATGTAAAAAGATATGACACTATGCCAGGGTTTCTAAAAGTGGCCACATGAGATAGGAAGTAAATAGGATAAATTGAGAAGGGAATGAGCATGATGTCAAAGGTGAATCAGAAGAGAGTGACATTAAAGATCCCAACTATGCCAATCCAATAAACAACATAGATGTAGAAATGATAGAAGATTCCAGGACCAGATGCATGATAACTGCAGAAGAGTTTTGCAAAAACAAGTGTTTAGGAATTTGGTGCATAACACATGCCAATGATACATTGAAAGGATATGATGGAGTGAGACTTGAGATAACATGTTGTGTCATTGCCAGAACTAGATTTAAAAAGTACCATGAGAAGATGATATGTAGAGAAGAAAAGGGCACCCATTCTGGATTGGATACACCAAGAAGCCCAAGAAAGCTCCCTTATTCGTTGATTCAAATAATGTGATTTGGGTGGGCGGAACCCGTCTCCAACAGAGGCATTATACTGATATTAGTTGGAAAAGCTAAGTGGATACCAGCGGGCTAAATTACTGTTTGTATCAATGTCACCTTAGATCTTTGGTAGTACTTTTCAGGGCATATCTATATAGATGTATGCCAGTTAGTTTGGCATCTGTCTCTGTGGTTTTTCAGATGATGATGTAAAAGATATCTGAGGGCCTGGTAGGGCTAAGATACTTTCAAGATGGCGCATTGGTACATGGTGCGACTGAAATGGTACATGATGTCAGACTAGAGGAGGGATTAGGAAGGTTTAAAAAATGATTGACAGCTAAAACTAAAAAATGCTAATTTAAAGTAAAAAAAGTGTGCCATATTTGGGACATACTATCTATTGATGAGACAGGAAAGACCACAAGACCCAAACTGTTTGACACCATCCTGCAGGTTTTAATCCCCGAGGATATGGATCAATGTAGGTTTTATTTATGTTTCAATGAAATTTCAATTTCATTGAGAATTTCACTGAAAATACCAGTGATAAGCAGGATGTATTGACAAAAGGACAAACATGTTTGGGATCGAACATGTCCAAATAAATTCCACAAGAGTAAAGTTGAAATGAAGGAGACACCTTAGTTGGCCACGGCTAACATAAGGAACAATGAGATTCTAACTGCAGGTGCCAGTGCAGATAGAATGGTGCGGTGTCAAGTCAGACACAAGAAAGCACAGAATTTGTCTCTGCATCCACTTTGAGAAACAATGGCAGTGTTCTGGTCTAAACATTTTAAAACACACTTAAGGGCGTGCCATATGTAGAATGAACTAACCGCAAACCCTTATTTACTCCTTGACTATGAGAGGGTCAGGTTTTGCATTGCAAACAAAGCAAGATGGATAGAAAATTTGCAATAACATCATTGCAATGTAGAGTTTTAAACGGTAATATTTAAATAAAGCAGATTGCCTTTCAAGGGTGGAGATAACTAAAGTTACAGGTAATGCAAATGAAGGAACCAAAGCCATTGGAGAAGAAGAATGGGAAAAAAAGCGGATGGTAGGAGGTTGTCTAAGAAAGAACAGTGGCAAAAGTAGTCCCCCAAAGGAAATGAGACCAAGATTGATAGAAATAGCCACCTGGGCCCCCTAGGACACAGCATGACGAAAAGAGAACTAAAGGAATAAGGTTGGTGACCTGACTCAGATAGCGGTGGAGAATTGGTGACTAAAAATTGTGTCATTTGTCAAGCAAGCGAAAAAGTATATAAAAGTAAAGAAAATGCTGTGGCGCTTGTAGAATACCCAGTAAAGATTGGTGTAAAGAAGCCGGAGACATTATGAAGCCAAATGTCATTTTAGGAAGGAGGAATTGCTTTATGTTAGTTATGGCTGATTATCTCCATACTCAGTAAGAGTCACGTGGCCACAGAAAGTAATTGATTTCCGAAGGAAGGGTATCCGGAACAAAATGTATCCTATAACCGTGTACAATCATGTTCCAATGAGGAAAGTACTGTATAATCCCGAGGCTAATGGTTTAGGTGAGAGAACAAATAACGTAATAAAATATCTTTCACAGTTAGGCAATTCCAGCAATCTGCCAAGGAAACATTTTGTGGAATGTAGAAGAAACGTTGTGGGCAACAGAACAATGGAATATCTAGTCACGGGATATAGTCCCTTTGAGATAATGAGAGATAGGAAACCCAGAATAATGAGTCAATGAGTGGTAGGAAACCGAGAATAATGAGTCAATGAGAAATAGGAAACCCAGAATAATGAGTCAATGAGTGGTGGGAAACCCTGAATAATGAGTCAATGAGAAAAAGGAAACCCAGAATAATGAGTCAATGAGTGGTAGGAAACCCCGAATAATGAGTCAATGAGTGGTAGGAAACCCCAAATAATGAGTCAATGAGTGGTAGGAAACCCCGAATAATGAGTCAATGAGTGGTAGGAAACCCCAAATAATGAGTCAATGAGTGGTAGGAAACCCCGAATAATGAGTCAATGAGAAATAGGAAACCCAGAATAATGAGTCAATGAGTGGTAGGAAACCCCGAATAATGAGTCAATGAGTGGTAGGAAACCCCGAATAATGAGTCAATGAGTGGTAGGAAACCCCGAATAATGAGTCAATGAGAAATAGGAAACCCAGAATAATGAGTCAATGAGTGGTAGGAAACCCCGAATAATGAGTCAATGAGTGGTAGGAAACCCCAAATAATGAGTCAATGAGTGGTAGGAAACCCCAAATAATGAGTCAATGAGTGGTAGGAAACCCCAAATAATGAGTCAACGAGAAGTAGGAAACACAGATTAACGAGTCAATGAGAGGTAGGAAACCCAGAATAATGAGTCAATGAGTGGTAGGAAACCCGAATAATGAGTCAATGAGAAATAGGAAACCCAGAATAATGAGTCAATGAGTGGTAGGAAACCCCGAATAATGAGTCAATGAGTGGTAGGAAACCCCAAATAATAAGTCAATGAGTGGTAGGAAACCCCGAATAATGAGTCAATGAGTGGTAGGAAACCCCGAATAATGAGTCAATGAGAAATAGGAAACCCAGAATAATGAGTCAATGAGTGGTAGGAAACCCCGAATAATGAGTCAATGAGTGGTAGGAAACCCCAAATAATGAGTCAATGAGTGGTAGGAAACCCCAAATAATGAGTCAATGAGTGGTAGGAAACCCCAAATAATGAGTCAACGAGAAGTAGGAAACACAGATTAACGAGTCAATGAGAGGTAGGAAACCCAGAATAATGAGTCAATGAGTGGTAGGAAACCCGAATAATGAGTCAATGAGAAATAGGAAACCCAGAATAATGAGTCAATGAGTGGTAGGAAACCCCGAATAATGAGTCAATGAGTGGTAGGAAACCCCAAATAATAAGTCAATGAGTGGTAGGAAACCCCGAATAATGAGTCAATGAGTGGTAGGAAACCCCAAATAATGAGTCAACGAGAAGTAGGAAACACAGATTAACGAGTCAATGAGAGGTAGGAAACCCAGAATAAAGAGATAATGAGTGGTAGGAAACCCAAAAATAATGAGTCAATGAGAATTAGGAAACCCAGATTAATGAGTCAATGAGAGATATGAAATGCTGAATAATTTGTCAATGAGAGATAAGAAGCCCAGAATAAAGAGATAATGAGTGGTAGGAAACCCAAAATATTGAGCCAATGAGTGGTAGGAAACCCTGAATAATGAGTCAATGAGAAGTAGGAAGCCTAGATTAATGAGTCAATGAGAGGTAGGAAACCCAGAATAATGAGTCGATGGGAGGTAGGAAACCCAGAATAATGAGCCAATGAGAAGTATGAAAACCCGAATAATGAGCCAATGAGTGGTAGGAAACCCCAAATAATGAGCCAATGAGACGTAGGAAACCCCAAATAATGAGCCAATGAGTAGTAGGAAACACAGATTAACGAGCCAATGAGAAGTAGGAAACCCCAAATAATGAGTCAATGAGAAGTAGGAAACACAGATTAACGAGTCAATGAGAGATAGGAAACGCAGAACAATGAGTCAATGAGACGTAGGAAACCCAGAATAAAGAGATAATGAGTGGTAGGAAACCCAGAATAATGAGCCAGTGAGTGGTAGGAAACCAAGAATAGTGAGTCAATGAGAAATAGTAAACCTAGATTAATGAGTCAATGAATGGTAGGAAGCCCAGAATAATGAGTCAATGATAGGTAAGCAACCCATAACAATGAGTCAGTGAGTGGTAGCAAACCCAGGTTAATGAGTCAACGAGTGGTAGGAAACTCAAATTAATGAGTCAATGAGAGGTAAGAAACCCATAATAATGAATTCATGAGAGGTAGGAAACCCAGAATATTGAGTCAATGGGTTGTTGGAAACCCAGAATGAAAAGTCCATGAGAGGTAGGCAACTCAGAATAATGAGTCAATGGGTGGCAGGAAACCCAGACTAATGAGTCCATGAGAGGTAGACAACCCAGAATAATGAGTCAATGAGGGGTTGGAAAGCCAGATTAATGAGTCAATGAGAGATAGGAAATACAGAATGAATCAATGAGAATTTGAAAACCCAGATCAATGAGTCAATGAGAGATATGAAATGCAGAATACTTTGTCAATGAGCGATAGGAAGCCCAGAATAAAGAAATAATGAGTAGTAGGAAACCCAGAATATTGAGCCAATGAGTATTAGGAAACCTTGAATAATGAGTCAATGAGAAGTAGGAAGCCTAGATTAATGAGTCAATGAGAGGTAGGAAACCCAGAATAATGAGTCAATGAGAGGTAGGAAACCCAGAATAATGAGTCAATGAGAAGTAGGAAACCCCGAATAATGAGCCAATGAGTGGTAGGAAACCCCAAATAATGAGCCAATGAGAAGTAGGAAACCCCAAATAATGAGCCAATGAGAGATAGGAATCCCAGAATATTGAGTCAATGGGTTGTAGGAAACCCAGAATGAAGAGTCCATGA
The DNA here is from genome assembly GCA_963921515.1 of Calotriton arnoldi. Classification (NCBI taxonomy): domain Eukaryota; kingdom Metazoa; phylum Chordata; class Amphibia; order Caudata; family Salamandridae; genus Calotriton; species Calotriton arnoldi. The sequence goes on along the minus strand of CAWUFW010002741.1, from coordinate 91,227 downwards.
GCGGTAGGCAACCCAGAATAATGAGTCAATGGGTGGCAGGAAACCCAGACTAATGAGTCCATGAGAGGTAGGCAACCCAGAATAATGAGTCAATGAGGGGTAGGAAGCCTAGAATAATGAATCAATGAGAGCAGGTAACCCAGATTATTAAATCAATGAGTTGTAAGAAACCCAGAATAATGAGTCAATGAGTGAAAGGAAACCCAGAATAATTAGTCAATGAGAGGTAGGAAACCAGAATAATGAGTCAATGAGAGGTAGGAAACCGTGAATAATGAGTTAGTGGTAGGAAACCAGAAATAATGAGTCAATGATTCATAGGAAACCCAGAATAATGATTTAATGAGAGGGAGGAAACCCATAATAATGAGTTATTGAGAGGTAGGAAACCCAAAATAATGAGCCAATGAGAAGTAGGAAACACAGATTAACGAGTCAATGAGAGGTAGGAAACCCAGAATAATGAGTCAATGAGAGGTAGGAAACCCAGAATAATTTGCTAATGAGAAGTAGGAAACCCAGAATAATGAGCCAATGAGTGGTAGGAAACCCCAAATAATGAGTCAATGAGAAGTAGTAAACCTAGATTAATGAGTCAATGAATGGTAGGAAACCCAGAATAATGAGTAAATGAGAGGTAAGCAACCCATAATAATGAGTCAGTGAGTGGTAGGAAATCCAGATTAATGAGTCATTGATTGGTAGGAAACCCAGATTAAAGAGTCAATGAGAGGTCTGAAACCCATAATAATGAATCCATGAGAGGTAGGAAACCCAGAATATTGAGTCAATGGGTTGTAGGAAACCCAGAATAAAGAGTACATGAGAGGTAGGCAACCCAGAATAAGGAGTCAAGGGGTGGCAGGAAACCCAGACTAATAAGTCCATGAAAGGTAGGCAACCCAGAATAATGAGTCAATGAGGGGTAGGAAACCCAGAATAATGAGTCGATGAGAGGTAGGAAACCTAGAATAATGAATCAATGAGAGGTAGGTAACCCAGATTAATAAATCAATGAGAGGTAAGAAACCCAGAATAATGAGTCAATGAGTGGAAGGAAACCCAGAATAATGAGTCAATGAGAGGTAGGAAACCAGAATAATGAGTCAATGAGAGGTAGTAAACCCAGAACAATGAGTTAGTGGTAGGAAACCAGAAATAATGAGTCAATGAGTCATAGGAAACCTAGAATAATGAGTCAATGAGAGGTAGGAAACCCAGAATAATGAGTTATTGAGAGGTAGGAAACCCAGAATAATGAGTCAATGTGAGGTAGGAAACCCAGAATAATGAATAAGTGAGAGGTAGAAAACCCAGAATATAGAGATAATGAGTGGTAGGAACCCCAAAATAATGAGAGGTAGGAAACCCAGAACATTGAGAGGTAGGAAACCCAGAACAATGAGTTAATGAGAGGTAGGAAACCCAGATGAAAATTATCTGTGGGAACTCTGAAAACAACAAAAGCACATGGACGAAATGAAGAAATATGGAAGGAAAGCAAGATAAATACAAGAGGCGTTTTGACATAAGTTAGGGGGCAAGAAGATGAGAAATAGAACAAATAGTGATGATAAAAAAGGCCCTCTACATTCTCTAAACCTGTGAAAGTAATGAAAGTGAGCAAAACGCGGTTACTGTACAACAACGTTCACTATGGAACAAAGGAAGGGTTCTGATATTGATTGAGAACAGGGATCAATAGGGCAAAGAAAAACAAAGAGCAAGAAAGATGACTTTTGAAGACAAGGTCGAAATGGGGAAAAGTAAAACTGAGGATGATAACAAGGAATTCATGAAAACCATCTACAGAAGAAACGTTCACTCCCAAGAACTTGAATGACAGTCTCGTGGAGCATCATTAAGTGTATATTTATCACATTAAACATGAAAATCATTATTAACAATTAAGGGGAACTTGTGCTCATGCAGCTCATGCTGCATCAGCAGTGGATGCAGTGTGAATACCTGGTTATGTGCAGTGGTTCCTGGCAGGGCTGGCAGTGGTTAGTTGCCAGGGTTGGAGGAAGAACACCCTGCGGATCAGCTTCATTCTTACAACGAAGTAACCAGGAACCCTAGAATCTTCGTGGCTCCCAAACCATTCTTGTTTCTTTCCACACTCATCGGATATACAGCGCTTACCTCTGCGGTACTGGCGCCAAGCAAATCAATCCATGGCAGAGACCATCTTGTTGTACAAGTGAAATAAATAGGTACCTAAGTCACCTGCAGCACGGATCTTTCAGAAAATCCCCTGCTCCCCCTGCGGAGGTAGTAGCGGAGTTAAAACAGGACACTTCGTCATCAGAATTCATGCAGTGATGCTGTGCAAAGGTACAGAACGACATTCAGGTCACTGATTTCAGACACAAGAATGATGCCTCATACCATGGTCCATGTAACTTTGCCAAATTTTCTGACAATACTTGATACATGTCACAAACCACACTTCATCTTTACACTGCCATTGCAAAATCCACAAATCTGAAAGCTGTTCTAAGTTAAGAGGCAAACCCAACTATTAGCATGATGTAATGTATGGAAAATAGTAAGCATCCAGACTGGGCAGCAACAGTTCCTGGTGATGCAAGGCCTGAGAAATAGAAGGGAATAGAAAATTACTGATTTTTGTGACAATCTGATACCTCATTGGGCTAGAGCACTGGATATGGCCGAAGAACAACTTTAGGCTAAAAAAATAAAGAATCACTCTTGTTTGGTGTGGGAGGGAAGAGAGAAGAGATACAGAACGGGGACTTTAGGATAAAATCTCCCTTACATATTGTTTCCAACGAACCAATCCTACCACCCAGAAAACAGTAGTTTCTTTAAAAAAAAAAAAAAGAGTTTTATTAATTTATATTTTATATATGGCCTTGTCCCCCTTCCCCAATGGGAATATTAAATATTTTTATTTACAACCCTCGCACACCCGAATGGTGTCATGCTTCATCATCAGGTTGCACCCTGCTCCCTACAAACCAGGGTGGGCTCGACCACACATATAAATATTAAATAAATAAAACAGTTTTTGATCTCTGGGTGTTAGGATACCTTTGTTGGAAACAAAGAAAAACTTAGCCATATAGTTCATTAACTGGAAGTCTTCAACTCAATAACTCGAGAAGCAAATGTAATAGCAACGACTGAATCAATCACTCCAACAAATATTTTAACATTACAACTATTAATGTGTTCAAATGGTAAACCAATGGATTTAGCAAAGATTGAGCTCCCAGAAGTATCACTGTACAAAAAATGTTCATAGGACAATTTAAAAAATGTCTAAATCTCTTGAATAACAAACAGGTACTGTGAGTTTTATGGCAGGCAGTCAAGGCCAGAAGTATAGCTCCTCAAGCTAAGAAAGAGAAAAAATATTGAAAGCAGCAAGTGAGAAACTTTAAAAACCAACCCACATGAAGGATAATATATCCTTGGATTTCCACTGCATTGTTTTTCCATTTGGAGGCAGATACTTCTTGTAAGGCATGGTGGCCTCCCAATACATTTTACAGGGAACCTCATTCCAGGATTTACAGAGGGAGGGCGCTAAACTGAGGCACGCCAGATGGGATCCACCATGGCTGCTGGACCAACATTGTGGCAATGAGGTGGATCACATCTTAAGTTCACGTTGCACAGGTTTTGAAAGAGGCAGCAACATGTTCTCACAAATGTCATCAACAACTACACTGAGCAAATTTCCTAGAGACTAGCTTTCTGGGAACATGAATAATAGGTTTTGGCATTTTGCACGTCCTCTTATGACCAAAACATTTAGAAAGGGAGTGCCCTTATTTTAGAACATATCGTTCAGAACCTGTTTACTCAACACCCATCTGCGGCACTTTGTCATCTCACTACTCAGTTAATTGACAGTGTCCAATCATCTGAGCTTTCTGTGATAGGTCACGCGAGTGCCTCTCCCATTGCATCAGTGTGCTACAGACGAGTGATGCTATTGGTCTGACTGGCATTATCTTCCCTCAGGTGCCAGACCAGAAGTAAGAAGGACCAGCCCTACAGTATTATGCCCTTCGTGCAAGGTCACCTGACTGTCACAAGATCTGCCTTGCACTGAAAAGGACTGTGTATGCACCCTGTGAGTGTGGTGTGGGGTCCGATGGGAGGTGCCTATATGTACAGAACTCTAAGTAGGTGTGATGAATAATGAATTAAGTGTGACGACAGGGCTAGCCTTACAGCTAGACCTTGGATAATCTAGGGTTTAAGCGCTATGTATATACAAGGCATACGTACCGACTTACATGGACAATCTTCCTGACTATGAGTATGGGTTTCTGGGGTGTACCGGGTGTCTGAGAGTCCAGAAATAGTCAGGTAGGAGAGCATGCAATTCCTCCAACTGAGCAGAATGTCGCAGCAGAGGGTTTATTTATATCACCAAAAAAAGTACCAGTGGAGCATGCTGGCTCCCTTTCCTAGGAAATGCAATTTAGGACAGGAGCCCATCTCTAGGAAACAGATGCCCCACCAATCATCTAAGAAGTACCTAACAGGACGACTGCTGTTGTGTGCGGCACAGTCAACTCTTTGTCTTGGCATGAAGGCTCTGATGCCCACAGGTTTGTGAGACACTTTGAGGCCACATCAGCTGTCAACTTGTTTGACGCAAATATTTAGGGAGTGTTGACCCACCGACTCACAAACGCCAACAAACAGGCCACAGTGGCTGTAACATCTCGGCTGCCAAAAAGTTAAGACAAGTGTTCCCTTTGAAAATGCTTATCACAATATCCACACACTTATTCACCACAACCTTTCACTCTCACTCTGGGACCCGTAAATACTCCAGTCAGGATGTTAAAGCACTTATAAAGATATTTAATAAATTGATATTTTTAATTAACAGTACTACAATAATGCATAAAAAATGTGCAAATCATCAGTTTAAAAAGACATACATAACATATTAAAATCCTATACATCACAGTTATACAAATTCATTTTACTACCAACTCCTTGGAAAGGAAAAATTGAGACAGTTATATTTGTCTTGTGACTGTTAATTTGCGATAATAGACAGCACTGTGCAGGGTTGCTACTATCCTGTCCTCGTCTTATTGCTGTCTTTTAACAAATTTAACAAAGTTTTAGGCGTCAACGCGTTTCGGTGGTGTAGCCTTGATCAAGCCACCTTCTTCAGGACAAAATGTTTAATTCACTCCTTTCCATCATTAAAATGGTACAAACATTTGATTCTTTATGTTCATAAAAAGGTTTACACCCATTGTCTAACACAATCATAGTAGTACAAATTAAAAACTAAATTGCAACAACAATTTTTCTTAACCCTTAACACATATTTCAAAGGACAAAATTACCAATTTCAGAACATATCAGGCTATATGATAACCTCTCCTCAGTCCCCACAATATCAATAAGTGCTTCAAACATCCCTACTTTGGTTATTTTCTATTTGACAACCATATATAACACCATTCGTCCTCAGTCATAACTCCATCATCATACATTTCCCCATCCTCTTAACAACTCACCGGTGCAATAGCACTAGCACTCAGTGGATGGTTGTTTCGGTACAGAAACAAGCATCCTGGGACCGGTTTCTGGCTTACAGCCGTCATCAGCCAGGCTATCTTGAATCCAGTGGCAAAGTGGAAGACATGGCTTGGCAGTTCGGGCTGGACTGTTCCCATGAGGCACAGGGTCAGACTGATTTGCATATGGCCATGTCTGAACTGGGGTGGTGGAGTGAGCTAAAGAATGATGATGGATTAAACCCAGATCACTTGACTGGGGGTGAGTGCTTGCAATGTTCAACACTCCGTCCATCATCTCCTTTGGTTTTGCTGTGTTCGCCCTAAGTTGGCAGGGTATGCCCAGACGTGGGTCCCTTGCTCACTTTGCCACTGGATTCAAGATAGCCTGGCTGATGAGGGTTTTGAACCCGAAACCGGTCCCAGGATGCTTGTTTCCGGTCCAGGGAAGACATGGCTTGGCAGTTCGGGCTGGACTGTTCCCATGAGGCACAGGGTCAGACTGATTTGCATATGGCCATGTCTGAACTGGGGTGGCGGAGTGAGCTAAAGAATGATGATGGATTAAACCCAGATCACTTGACTGGGGGTGAGTGCTTGCAATGTTCAACACTCCGTCCATCATCCCCTTTGGTTTTGCTGTGTTCGCCCTAAGTTGGCAGGGTATGCCCAGACGTGGGTCCCTTGCTCACTTTGCCACTGGATTCAAGATAGCCTGGCTGATGACGGCTGTAAGCCAGAAACCGGTCCCAGGATGCTTGTTTCCGGTCCAGGGAAGACATGGCTTGGCAGTTCGGGCTGGACTGTTCCCATGAGGCACAGGGTCAGACTGATTTGCATATGGCCATGTCTGAACTGGGGTGGCGGAGTGAGCTAAAGAATGATGATGGATTAAACCCAGATCACTTGACTGGGGGTGAGTGCTTGCAATGTTCAACACTCCGTCCATCATCCCCTTTGGTTTTGCTGTGTTCGCCCTAAGTTGGCAGTGTATGCCCAGACGTGGGTCCCTTGCTCACTTTGCCACTGGATTCAAGATAGCCTGGCTGATGACGGCTGTAAGCCAGAAACCGGTCCCAGGATGCTTGTTTCCGGTCCAGGGAAGACATGGCTTGGCAGTTCGGGCTGGACTGTTCCCATGAGGCACAGGGTCAGACTGATTTGCATATGGCCATGTCTGAACTGGGGTGGCGGAGTGAGCTAAAGAATGATGATGGATTAAACCCAGATCACTTGACTGGGTGTGAGTGCTTGCAATGTTCAACACTCCGTCCATCATCCCCTTTGGTTTTGCTGTGTTCGCCCTAAGTTGGCAGGGTATGCCCAGACGTGGGTCCCTTGCTCACTTTGCCACTGGATTCAAGATAGCCTGGCTGATGAGGGTTTTGAACCCGAAACCGGTCCCAGGATGCTTGTTTCCGGTCCAGGGAAGACATGGCTTGGCAGTTCGGGCTGGACTGTTCCCATGAGGCACAGGGTCAGACTGATTTGCATATGGCCATGTCTGAACTGGGGTGGCGGAGTGAGCTAAAGAATGATGATGGATTAAACCCAGATCACTTGACTGGGGGTGAGTGCTTGCAATGTTCAACACTCCGTCCATCATCCCCTTTGGTTTTGCTGTGTTCGCCCTAAGTTGGCAGGGTATGCCCAGACGTGGGTCCCTTGCTCACTTTGCCACTGGATTCAAGATAGCCTGGCTGATGACGGCTGTAAGCCAGAAACCGGTCCCAGGATGCTTGTTTCCGGTCCAGGGAAGACATGGCTTGGCAGTTCGGGCTGGACTGTTCCCATGAGGCACAGGGTCAGACTGATTTGCATATGGCCATGTCTGAACTGGGGTGGCGGAGTGAGCTAAAGAATGATGATGGATTAAACCCAGATCACTTGACTGGGGGTGAGTGCTTGCAATGTTCAACACTCCGTCCATCATCCCCTTTGGTTTTGCTGTGTTCGCCCTAAGTTGGCAGTGTATGCCCAGACGTGGGTCCCTTGCTCACTTTGCCACTGGATTCAAGATAGCCTGGCTGATGACGGCTGTAAGCCAGAAACCGGTCCCAGGATGCTTGTTTCCGGTCCAGGGAAGACATGGCTTGGCAGTTCGGGCTGGACTGTTCCCATGAGGCACAGGGTCAGACTGATTTGCATATGGCCATGTCTGAACTGGGGTGGCGGAGTGAGCTAAAGAATGATGATGGATTAAACCCAGATCACTTGACTGGGTGTGAGTGCTTGCAATGTTCAACACTCCGTCCATCATCCCCTTTGGTTTTGCTGTGTTCGCCCTAAGTTGGCAGGGTATGCCCAGACGTGGGTCCCTTGCTCACTTTGCCACTGGATTCAAGATAGCCTGGCTGATGACGGCTGTAAGCCAGAAACCGGTCCCAGGATGCTTGTTTCCGGTCCAGGGAAGACATGGCTTGGCAGTTCGGGCTGGACTGTTCCCATGAGGCACAGGGTCAGACTGATTTGCATATGGCCATGTCTGAACTGGGGTGGCGGAGTGAGCTAAAGAATGATGATGGATTAAACCCAGATCACTTGACTGGGGGTGAGTGCTTGCAATGTTCAACACTCCGTCCATCATCCCCTTTGGTTTTGCTGTGTTCGCCCTAAGTTGGCAGGGTATGCCCAGACGTGGGTCCCTTGCTCACTTTGCCACTGGATTCAAGATAGCCTGGCTGATGACGGCTGTAAGCCAGAAACCGGTCCCATGATGCTTGTTTCTGGTCCAGGGAAGACATGGCTTGGCAGTTCGGGCTGGACTGTTCCCATGAGGCACAGGGTCAGACTGATTTGCATATGGCCATGTCTGAACTGGGGTGGCGGAGTGAGCTAAAGAATGATGATGGATTAAACCCAGATCACTTGACTGGCGGTGAGTGCTTGCAATGTTCAACACTCCGTCCATCATCCCCTTTGGTTTTGCTAAGAAATTAATTGCTTCATAAAGGGACTAACTTGGACTTCTGCAAATGAACTATAGGATACGTAGCAGTTTGAGCTACACCTTCCATTACCATTATTTAGCAATGGGCTATGGTGGCTCCAAATAAAGCACAGAGTAGGGCTAACTAGATTGAAGGACTGGGCATCAGCGCAATGGTCGGCACAGATATGTCGAGGGAGCTTAATAAAACTGCATCATATACCACATCAGGCACCAAGGGTGTCCCCCAAAATGAGGAAGCTGGACCACAAAAAACATGACTGAAAAGCACCCTACTGGCTACCAGGCCAACACTTTCTGTGCTGCCCTCATATGCGAAGCAAGTAAGAACAAGCATCAGCCAAGACCGGGTCAAAGTCAATAGGTCTCACCTTTAGAGCTATTGGTTTTGACAATGGGTTTAGCCATGGTGTAGAGCAGAGCTTTCCAAACTCTGTTTCGCGACACGGTACTGTGTCGCCTGACATGTGTGGGTGTGTCGCGCGACGGTGCTCTCTAATCAAGCATGTACGTCTGTCTTAAATCTTTAAGACGTATATTCTTGTTCAATTTTTTGTATCAGGACCTCTGCGCATGTCAGTGACGCAGTCGCGGTACGCGGAGGCAGGAGAGGCGTTAGTGGAGCGTGTGCGCGCGGCCTCGTTCCCTTTGTTGATCGTTGAATGCGCAGTCCATGGAGCCGCCTCTGCTCCTCATCCCAGGCGCTCGGTACAGCGCACTTTTAATAGTAGAGGCAGCCCGGAGACGAGGAGCACTGCCCGGAGGCTGCTGAGGGGAGCCGGGCTATGGCGCTGTCTGTTTGTGCCGCGGAGCGCGGAGACGCCCGGGCACTCCCGCCACTCCCGCCACCATGAGATCCAGGCCTGCCTGACAGACCTGCTGTAGGTGGGTAATTACTTTGTATTTGTCATTTATCGCGTTTACTGCTATTCTAACTCATTGATGACACGTAGTTTTATGTCTACTCCCCATTCCCCCCTTCTTCACCTTTTATGCTGCCTCCTCTCTGTCTTCCAACTATCACTTCACCTTCTGCCCCTCCGCGCCGGAATGTGTTGGACATATGGGACGTGTAGTAGTTTTGCTGCCGTTCATGTCACTGTTTTACAAATGGCGGCAAGGGGGCTGCGGTTACTTTATCCAGAAAAAGTAAGCCGGGGATTGAGCGGCCGGGGGTGAGGGGAGACGTCCCTGGCAGCTCAAGGGGACTTTTCGAAGAAATGATGTTTATGGGGGTGCGAGCAGGCTACTGCCTCTTATAAATGAGTGGGGAAGGGGCTCGGGTCAGGCGTCTGTGGAGCGTCTCACAGACAAGGGCCTGAGACTGGGAGCTGGGTAGCAGTGCTGACGGCCCCTTCAGTGGCTCCGAGAGCCCCTGGGGGAGCTGGCCCGCCATCTATCTTTGCGCCCTGATAAAAGCCACCTCTTCTTGCCAGGCTGCACTCAGGCCTATAAATACCTCAGCGGGCATGGGCCTGTGAGAGGACTGGAGACAGGGGCGATATGGGGATTAATGACCCTCAAGGGAGCGCGGTGAGTGGCTTCATTAGCAGTATCGACTGCTGCCAGATAAAGTTGCAGTCCATAATCCCTCCCAAGCACTCTGAGCCAGGGTGGGCAGAACCAGCCCTGCACGCTTCTTCATTAACCCAGCGATCCTGGGGGTGCCTCCTGCCTGCAGCTGCCAAGGCGCATTAGGGCATTCTTACACCTTGCAGATAAGGAGGCTGCCAGCCAAGTGCCCCAGCCAGGCAGCCAACAACCACCGTGCCCAAAAACAAAGCAAGAAGCCAAGGGGCCTTCTAAGAAAAGGAAATTTCAGCAATCTAGTGTAGATGGTGGCTGGGAAAGAATCTGCCACTACAAGGGAAATTACATTTTGCCACTCGCTCCGTTAGCAATTTCCAATTTGTAGACTCCCCCCCCTCCACTTCTCCAAATGGTGTTTAACTTGAGCACATCTCTGTTATCACTTTCTCCCAATGCCTCAGTTCCCATACATGGCAACAGTGAGAGTTATTGGAAACGCACTGACTTCAGGTATGAACATTACATCCTTAACTGGACAGAGCCAGCGACCAGTGGAAGGGCAGCTGCACACAGCATCGGACATGCCCATTAGCCATTCCGCCGCTGGGCCCCCTTGAAGACAGAAACTGTAACTGAGCGTTTAAATGCTCACAAAGTACTCAGAAAAGAGGAAGTGATCCTAATGCCATCCTGTACTATAGCAGGAGAGGGGCTTCTTTTCTAAGATTGAACTCACCATTAAGGAGCTCCAGTTAAAATTATTCAGAACTGAGGAACAAGTGCTAGGAAAATAGCGCCATTGAAGACCACCAATCAGAAAATTCTTCTCACGCTCCCTTTCAGAGAAAAATGATTGTCCAGTGCAACCGTGGCAAAAGAAAGAGGTGCAGATGATCAAGAGAGCAACGTTTCAGGGTCTTGTGAGCAATATGTTGCTCACAAGCTATACATGGTGTACCACTGCACTAGGGGCCTCTTTTTGCAACCAGGAACTTCAAACCTCATTCCATTGCCATCATAAGAGGTCTGAGATCCCTATTGTAAAAGGTTTGATTGGACATATGTATTGATTTTAAGCAGGAGAAGTAGCTTTGCCCAATCTTCTGAATGCTACTCTGCCACATTCCATCCACCTTAGATTCCTCACCAGTCTTTAAGGCTGGCGTTTCCACATCGAAGTTAAAGGAGAATAAATACATATTTATTCTGGTTACTGGTCCATAACGTCCCTATTTCTTAAACTGCCAACCTAATCAGGCTCTGGTGTGCCTTTTCATTTGCAGAGTAACTCTATGCATCAGTAAGCACTGGAGAACAGGAAGGAGTTCTGTCTGCGAATAGTGTGCGACCGTAGCAGCACTGCAGCAGAAGCGCGCCTGCACTTGCTGCTCTGTCGCTTAATGGATTTCGTAAAAACCAGTTGTCAGGAGATGGCTTGAATTGGTAACGACACAAGGATTGAAAAGGCCCTGTTCCCATTTTTTATAACTAAGGCAGGGGAATCCCAGGCGGCATATATGTACTTGACCCGAGTTCTTAATCCTATGTGGTGTTTTGTAGAGTACCTCGAACTCAATGGACACAGTCACAAGTGGCGGTGATCCCGTTGCAGGTGGTAACAGGAGTTACTGACTACATTGAGGTTACAAGTGATGTGAAAATACTGTAGCCACAATTTCCACTGCCCCATCCCCAGATATGTAGACTGCAAAAGGCAGCCAAAATCTGTGTGAGAAACAGGCTGAAAATGGTCACGAATCCACAGAAATTGGTGCAGTAATCCAGATTTCCCCAGTTATTCTCCATTTCTCAGGGTCCACCAAGCAAGGGCCCTGTAATTCTGCATCCTGGATTTGTAATTAAAGCATTGAAACGCTGATGAGTTTAGAATCGTGCTCATTAGTCTACTTATGTAGGACATTACGATGTTTTTTTCTCTGACAACCATTGTACTTTTGTGCTAATTAACGGCTGAACACACTATTGTTCACTGTGGGTAAATTATGTCTGCGTTACAGTGTGTAATTCCTTTCGTCGATGCCCATGACACAATGTTTGTGGTCAAGGACTCCAACCTCTCTTGTCCAGTTAGTGCACCATAGAGTTAGATGTTTGGCCTCTTCATCTCATACATCCCTGGCAAAATTGCCCTCACATGTCACCGGATGAGACCAATGGGACACGTAGTTCTCGGTAGAATTTCATCCAGCAGACCAGTACAGATATATCACCACTTCTCTGTAGCACTCAACCTGAAATTTTAATAAAGAAGACTATATATAGGATTTTGAACAGCTTGTGAATTCGGATAAAATGTGTTTTTGCCTTTGCAGCAGATGACTACTTTTTGACTTTACCACGCTGTGGCACTGTTAACTGCTTCAGGCATGTAAGGGAGAAAATCAGAATTTGCTTGTACGGTGGACAATCTTGGATCTTAGTTAGTTATCTTTTAATGGTGGGCTTGTCAACATATATACATATATATACATATATACCCAGTTTTGCCGGTCACTGTCTTTGTTAGAACAGATTCACAATTGCTTTAGTAACCTTCCTGCTTTCTCAAATTTGCTTGCAAATGCACCATTTGCCCACTTTTTTTTTCAAAATTTTCTCCGAGGGGAGAACCCCCCGAACCCCTCTGAGGTGGTTCGGGATCGCTCGCTACGCTCGCTCGCTACACTGCCTTACCGTGTCGCAAAATTATGCATTTACAAAAAGTGTGTCACCAACATGAAAAGTTTGGAAAGCTGTGGTTAGAGCATCCCTTTTGCTGTGCAGCATGGCTAAAGAACTTAAAGCAGAAAAAAACCTATTGATGCAGACGGCTGTGTCATTTTGTAGGCGTGTGCAACATGCATGTGCATATCTACAAAATGGCGCAGGTACTTTTTTTATTTGGAGTTGGATCGGTAACTAAAATGGGAAAAAAACGCCTTGAAGAGGAGCAGAAGCAAAAAAAAAGGGGACTAGGGTGGGAAAACCAAACAAGCAACTTGTGAGTTGGCAAGCAACACGGGGGACAGAATAAACATGGCAGAGGCACACACAGTGAAACAGAGCAACAGTGGCGGCTCCTCCGCTCAGGCGGAGGAGCATCCCCCCACTGCTCACTGAGTGAGCAATTAAAAACGGAAAAATAAAATGATAACAACTTAACATTATTATTATTTTATTTAAACGTGCTGGCTCAGTTGTTTGGGGGCGGGCTGGGCTGTTTAGATGCTGGGGGAGGAGTGGTAGGCACTTCTTAGTGTGTATGACATTTTGGCCGGCCATCTCGGGCCGGCCAAAATGTCATATGCACTTTGCATGTTCTCCACCCAGGCTGCATTGCATCCAGGGTGGAGAACATGCCCAGGGTCCCATTCCCTGTTTGAGCGCTGAACCACGGCACTCAGATCAATCACAACGCTGCTGGCTCAGGGGAACCAGGGTGCTTCCTGTTTCCACAGAAGCCAGGAAGAGGACAGAGAGGACGGAGGAAAGGCGGCGGCCGGCCGCATCCAGGTAAGTGGGTTTTTAAAAAAATTATTTTTAATTCCCTCCCCCTCCTACTCCCCCACATCCCATTCGCGTTCGGTAGCAGCCGCTACTACAGATCAACACAGAGACGTGGGGGTTGAGTGAGGGAGGCCGGAGCCCAGATACACACGGCTAGACAGAGCAACACGGTGACCGGGAGTAAATCACACAGCAAGGCAGAGCAGCACAGAGAGGGGAAGCAGAGAAGCACACAGAGAAACAGAGCAACACAGAGACAGAGGGGCAGAGAAGCACACACAGAGAGATAAAAGCAGCACACAAAAAAGCAGAGCAAGGACACAGTAATGCTTGAGTGCCCCAGCGGAGGGACAAACTCACGATGGGGTAGTAAATCTCACACACAAGCCATCAAATTGGCAGCCAAATGTGAGTGACAATGAGACCAATCGATAGTAAACAATGGGTGGGCTGTAAGCTGACTGTAAGAGAACAAAGTGTCTTGCAACAGACAGCACATGCGATGTCTTAAGCGAGACCTAAAAAGCACTAAAATATGCAGAAAAAACATTGAGGGGCTTATTAAAAAGCCTCTTGCATCACAGGTACGTCACTTTTTCCTATATTAAAAGTGACGCACCGACGGCTCAAGGGGCTTGTAAATAAGCCCCAGAGGGTTACAGGGAACAGAGTTTTGCCACAATCAACCCCGGCAAAGAGAACGTAGCTGAACTATGTAATCCTCAGGAAATATTAGAGCACGTTTGCACAATATAAAACAAAAAGTTAACGGAATAGAAATGTGAATCAACCAACTGCCCCTAATGATGTTATTGTGTTGTAGAATTTATATAGCGCTTACTAGCCCTATATGGGGTGCCAAAACACTTGCCCACACGGGTAGCAAGCTGCACCCTGTAGAGTGTGTGATTAGGAGAGCGTTGTGTGTTGGTGTAAGCTTATAAAGGAAGCACTTTGGTGGCAAGCGGACTGACCAGCGAGGTACTTAATATTGTGGTGGTGGGAAGAAGTGTGAGAGAGAAAGCATGCACACTTTACTTTGATGACCCCTCCCCCAGCACTTTTAAAGCAACCAAGGTTTATACACTATGCAGGGGCCATCCAAAGGCAAACAACCACTGAAGCACTATTAGGCAACCAGAATGAAGGTTAACAATTTTTGGGGGGGGCACATGGGGATTGAGGGACTTAAACATATAGGCAGCTACATCACATCACCCTAGCCAGAGGGTCAGCGGGGACTGAAAGGAGGTGATCATGGAAGGCCGAGAATTGAAATGGCACCAAAGCAAAGCAGAGGAGTAAAATAATCCAGAAGGGCTAAATTGGAGTTGGAGCAGGAAATGAATTTGAGGGTAAAAACACTGACCGTGCAGTGTGTAAGGCAGGGGCAGTGCCTACTGCTGGACAAATAAACCTGAATGAGGGAAGAGGTGGAGGAGCTATCAAGTTTTGTAAGCTGAGCAGAACCTACAAAATCATTAAAGTTACAAGATTAACCTACTCTTTAAGGGCCAGAAGATGTAAAGTGTTTGAGTGGGGGTTCAAACCCCAAGCCCGTCTTCAAGCTCCCGATGGTAGACAGACACCAGTCAGGCCAGCCCTAGTCGTCTCATGGCTCAGGCCCCAACCAGACTGGCCTCTTGCACATGTGAGGACATACAAAGGTGAGACAAGACTGAAAGAACACAACTGGGATACCTTTGTATCCGCAGACCTCCATAAGATCCAAATATATTCCTTTAAGATCCAAAGGCCCTTGCTCTTTCCCTAGTTTGCGCCAGGAGGCATCCTTCTGCCCTTTTAGAATTCCCTCCCAGTGTTTCAACTTTCGCTATCAATAAGAAATCACATCTTGTGGGAAAAAAAAAGAAACAGTGTATTGAAAAGGAGGCTCACCGTGCTCCCAAAGTGCTTCTAAAGCTAGAACCGGGGGCATAGCTCCAAGGGACGTTTTGGGGTGTTAAACACCCTAAAAAATGTATTCTGTATTAAATAGTTGGGTACAAGTGCTTTCAGTCGGGTAATGTGAAGTGTCTGTCGGATTTTACCTGGGATTTTTCAATGGCCCACTGACAAAAACATACACACTCTTTGTGGTCTATGTTTTGAAGACCTTAAAAATGTTGATTAGTTTGAAAAATATTGCGTTTTAAGTGCCCTGAACTATCCTCTCTTTCCACTGCCCCTTAAGCCCCCCCTCATGTCCTGCTTCTCAGATAATGTGTTTTAATAAGATGTTTCAGCATGATTGTTGCCCCCCCACTCCTCCCCAACCTTAGCCCACTCTTTGATGCATGAGCCTTTGAAAAACGCAGCTTTTAAAGGACTCCACAAGTTAACTTTCATTATGGTCTGTTCTGTGGGGCCAACTTCCCACTCCCCCTGCCCGCACAAACCCAATTAACTCTGCTCTCACCTCTAGCAATAGGCCTTAAATGCAGACAACAGCATCTGAGGCAGTTCTCATTTTTCTGTTCTAGACAATGCCTGAATCACCCTTTCTGAAAGTAGGTTCCAGCCAGCAAAGCGGTTTGTTTAGAGGTGGCAAGACGGAGAATTTGTGGGGAGAGAGCAGACTGAGAGCCAAAGAACGAGCCAAGCCATTGAAAGATTGGGAGCATATTTACAAGCCCCTTACGCAACCGCTGCGTCATTTTCTTGTAAATAAGGCCCTGAATGTTTAAATGATACAACAGATGTCAAGTAAAATTATGATAAAGACGCTTCAAAATTAAAAATAAGTTCTTTCTTGGCACTTGTGTTTCACTAAAGTGCATTTGATTATATCACTGAGTTGACATTGGATAAAAGTAATAGTTTTTAAACCTGAACTTTTCCCCACTTATGATGGATGCCCTGACAACACTGCCATGAGCAAGCAAGGCAAGTCTGTTGTAATGCACACATCATATATGGCCACAATGGTTAAATGTGGAGCAACATTATTGTCTATTAAACCATATGTAAGTGAGATGTTTATACAGCACACACCCTGAACATCTTCAAGGTGGTCTCAGATTTGACTCTCCATTAAAATGGCGCACAGTGAAGTGAAGTGCTTTGTGTAGAATCAAGCAGTTTGATTAAGTTTCCTGGTTACAGATTGTCAGTGCTTGTTTTGAGCCGGTGGTTGCCAGTGAAGGCTACTGGCTCTTATTTTTGGGGACCAGCAGTTATTTTTCTTCAACAGATATTGACCGCGAGCAAGAGAGAGAAAACTAATGGTAAAGAAGGGGGAGACGAAGACAAAAAAATGGCCACAAAGGGAGAAAGCAGGAACCGGCAAGAGTGACATAATTGGACAGCAGTGTCTGGTAGTGGATTAAAGTGGCAGAAACAGAGACGTTTTAGGGCATGGGCACAATGGGCACTTACCCAGGGACACAGCCGTTCAGGAGGTTCACAGATAGAGCCAGCTGTGTTCAGCAAACAGTCCTGTCCTTGAATGATTCTTAAACATACATTATTTTAAATGCTGTTTCCTTTAAAGTATTTTCAATACAGGTAATGTGTGGGAGTTTAATTCAAACATTTTGCAGAAAAATGTTTTTATTCATATTTTTCAACACCATGCAACATCCATAAAAAGTTTGTTTCAGGTCAAACCGGACCTCAAATATGAGAAATGGGAGGGGGGCCACAGAGATTATTGCAATAA
The DNA here is from genome assembly GCA_963921515.1 of Calotriton arnoldi. Classification (NCBI taxonomy): domain Eukaryota; kingdom Metazoa; phylum Chordata; class Amphibia; order Caudata; family Salamandridae; genus Calotriton; species Calotriton arnoldi. Next base: position 74,054 of record CAWUFW010002741.1, on the reverse strand, counting down.
TATTAGCGAGCGGCTGCTGTATTACACTCACTATTGAAAACATGGGATATAAACCCTGAATATTAGGTGGAAAAACACTTGGAATTTGGCCCAGTGTTCCTGTGCACTGCCAGTGACCCCACCAAGGAGGGCATGAAAGAGCTGTAATTGGATCATAAATTCAAAGCTGTTCTGAACAGGGGCCCCTAAAATACTCTGGCCCAGGGCCCTCAAAATCCTTAGAGTGTCTCTGGGCCGAAGGTGAACTCAACACTATGCAGCCTTGGTATTTAGTGTGCTAACATTTAATTGCACCAGCCATGGGCTTCTGAGCAGAGATTCGGGCACCTGCACTCTTCCACAAATTAAGCACTGCACAGTGTGCAGTTCAGCCACTGGATGACGATCGCCACCTCTCTCTCATTAACACCAAAGGACCAAGGGTGTAACGCAGGCACCTGCAGCCCCCGAGGACCAGGGTGAATCCCATACATTTTGGGGGCCTCCAATCCTTTGGGGAGAGAAGTTGAGTCCCAGACCAATGAATATCTGTGAGATATGGGAGACTTAGGGGCCCCTCGTCACATTCTGCAGAGAGGCCGCATTATTTTGTATTACGCCACTGGAAAGGACAACTCTTTTTATTTCTTTCAAGAGCTCAATTAGTACACCGGTTAATAAATATGTGTATTACATGTAAAATGCACCTGACATCCAATCTATCTAGAAAAAAAGAAGTAAGTGAAGGCAGAGTATTCTGTTTTTAGGTCTGGTCTTTGAAACAGTTTTAGCTGTCTCGCCAGACTATTGTTTTTAAATAACAAATATATGTAATCATACATATATAGAGGGTCTTTCAAACCATCCTTCTTCTTATTGGTCTGATCTTGTGTCATTCATATTTTGCTGCCGCCCAGTACAGCATACAGCATGGGGCAGTAGGTCAGCCTACTTCATCGATTGACCTCCCTCACTTTGAGTGAAGGCATTCTGCCCCTGCACAGAGAGCACTTCCGCCTTAAAAGTGTTTTCTTTCGCTGTCATAGATTCAAGGGCTCCTTTTTGGTCTCAGTATTCCAGCTTTTATTCTGCTCTGCAGTTGCTTCAGCTGGTTTCCGAGGCACCCACCGATAAAACTTATTCTCACACCCAATCCAGGTCTCATTTGTGAGCACCATTTTTATGGCAAACAATAGTTATTCTTCTCAGCCAATCAGCGCACCTTTTACGGCATAGCGGGAGGTGCGCCAGAGTGTTTTCAGATTTGGCATTGGCAGTTTTAGGAAAGCTTCCACTTCAACATAGCTGCCTGTTGTAGCATATTAATGTTATGCGCTCTAGGACCCTCGTTGTTCCATGACGGGAGTACACCCCTCTGGCCTCAAGGCAATAATGTCGTTGAATGATTCATGGGCACCTTCAAGAGGGTCATTCAACGAGCATCCATGGAGGGAATTGAACTGAAACAAGCCATGTGCCAAGCCCTCCAGGTCTATCAATCAACTCCTCACTCCATAACTGGTGAGAGTCCAGCCACCTTGCTATTTTGGAGAGCCATCAGAACAAAACTACCTCAATGGACCCCAGATCGATCAGTGAATACTGACAAGGTTCGAGACACCGACGCATCTCGGAAAAGGAAAATGAAAACCTATGCAGTTCAGCATCGCCAAGACCATTAGATAGTCTTTGACAGAGGAGACTGGGTACTGGTTAAGCAGAGACAAAGACTGAAAACGGACACTCCTTTTGCCGCTGATCCTTTACAGGTCGTGGTATGTAAGGGACATATGGTGACAGCACATTGTCCTGGACAATCCATCACTCGGGACACATCACATTTTATACACCTACCGCAATACTTGTCTGGTCCTGAAAACATACGTAAGGCGACCCCGCCAGCAGGTCTAGCTCAAACGCCTGAGCCTATGTCGCTGTTACCCGATCATGGTGGACCTCAATCATCTCGGATCCCCAAAGTTGGCATACAAGTGCGAGCGCCTCGACAACCAATCGAGGAAATGTGATTTTAGTGATGTCAGGCACTTTTTATTTAGAGATGTAGCATATTGATGTTATGCACTCTAGGACACTCGTGGCTCTAGGCGGACTCTGAAAAGGAAACATGTAATACGCAGGGAGGTGTTATGGTGTTGTTAACGTGAACTATAAAGTAATGCGCAGTGTGCAAGTGTATGCTGAAGAATAATAAAATAATGCTTGACCGCAGCTCCCGTGTGGCGTAATTCATCTGCATGCTCCTGGGCTGGGGAAGACGCTACATCTGTGGCACTGGCCTCTTTTGATGTGGTTTTTTCGGTGCTTTCGTTTTCAGTGCTGAAGCTGACAGTCTGTGACAGCTACTCTTGTCCCCTCTGCACACATATATATTCACAAACCTGCCTCTTTTGCCAACTAGTTTAAATATGCGTTTTATCTGTCAGGTAGGGGCATATCGAGGTGAGAGGTTGCATCTCCTCCCCATTAGCGAGCACAGAGAAGGTTTACAAGTGTGTCATTGGTTTATCCAGTGCTTGAAATGGAAAAATAGAAGTGCAGGTATTTGCTTGTTTCTGAGAAGTGCCAGTACTCTCCAATTAAAAGTATTACGTCTCTCTTGAGAAATCCAGGAACTCTCCCTCTCAAAATAAAAAAGTGCATGGTACTCAGTACCGGACAGTACCGGCCCATTTAAACCACTAGGTTTATCCCTGTTTATTTCTAAGTAGTTCATGTGTTTTTAACCTGGAAGACATTAGGCATCGGGTCAGCAATGCAGACTAAACCTAAACCCGGATAGGTTTTAGCCCTCCTTCACTTACAGGCATTTAGAGTATACATGAGCCATAAATAAATAAATAGTCAGTTAATTGCTGATGCGAGCGAAAAGAAGCCCCGAGGAGTACAGCGCTCAGTGTTTCTTTTCGCTGGCATCGGCAACCAGTTGTCGCATGCACAGTATAAATGCCCTTCAGCTGTGTGCATGTTACACATGTTTGCTTCTTCTGGCCCTCTGCCTGCTGTGAAAAGCTGATTTACACACTAGGCCTCCGCAAACACGTTCAGGTGGAACTAACACTTTATTAGTCACTACATGCATGAATAGAATAAAGAAATAAAAAATATATAAGTAGCTTCCAAGGGCGAATCAGCTTTCCAGTGAGTTTAGAGTGGTGGGAAGAATAGGGAGCAGCTAAGCTGGTAAAGTGAGCTATTTACTAGAAATTAAATTCTGTATATGTTGTGTCTAGGTGACTGATTGGTCTATGCCTGAGGTTTACAACAGTAGGTGCTTTAATCCAAGTGAAGTGAACAAATTCTGCAACTCCCACAATGCCCTGGGTTGTTGGTGGAGAGTTCAGAACTTGGACTAGCGTCCCTGGTGACAAGCTCCTATGACTTATGCTTCGTGGCACTACAGTTATCGCAACAAACAAATGGGAAACTGTACCATTGCTATGTTAGCAAACTTTAGTAATTATTCAATCAATCAATTTAACTTTATTCGATTCATACCAAGAATCATAAAAGTTTACAGTTCAATACAAATTGAAAAGAAGAAAATTATCCAAGTCGTTAAAAACAAATTCAATAAAATAAATTTACAGATTTAAGGTGCGTCAGTTAAAAACTTCCTTCTGCTGATAACGGACCTCAAAAACCTTGCCACTACTACACATGTAAACAAATCCGGGAGCAGTTGTAAAAATAAATAGGCCGGTCTACATTGTCTAAAATTTAAAGATTTCATTAAAGGCTTGATAAAAATAGTCCTTAAGTCAGTATAAAATTTACAAAAAAACAATACATGAATGGTTGATTGTTTGGAGATCTGGTCACAAGGACAACATGTTAGTCGACGAGACCAATTATTTCTGTTGGGGAAACTAGTCAAGCGATGGAAAATATCCAGCCTGAAACGTGTCAAAACAAATCTGTGTTGGGCATTTAAAACACTGATTAAATACGGTTGCATCGTATAACAGATCAGTATCATTTGATTATGTTGTACGGTGGGCTTAACAAGTTCCAATGTTAATCTTTTTCCTCCAAGTTGTTCAAACATACTCTTTTTAGTGATTCTCTAGATATATGCAGTAAGGATTCAGGCTTTTCATAGTATTCAGGGTGACAAATATCATGCATAACATTTTTTACGTATTTCAACCATGTTATTTTCATTGCATGATCAGCACCGCAGCAATCCTGTAAAATGGCTCTGTTAAAACTCGTATAATCCGATGTCCATAACTTGTGCCATAGGAGGACTGGCTGCACCCTTAACAGGTCCTCCAAATAGGTAATACCCAGTTCTGCATGACAGACAAAATTAGAACAGCTTTTAGGAAGCCCTAACAGGTTTTTAAGAAACCCATTTTCTACCAGCTGTAAAGAATCAACATCTACATGTCCCCACAATTCAGAACCGTACATAGCTATTGACCGGCATTTCGCGTTATAGATGGTCAACATGTCCCTAGGGAGTTTACGTCCCAGTTTCCTGGAGAAGTTACTCAGACCCGCAATTGATCTGAGAAACTGCATTCTTCTTGATTTTACTGCACTTTTCCAGTTACCATTACCATCAAACATTATCCCTAAATACGAAAAAGTTAGTGTTTGAGGTAAAGTCTCGTTTCCTATTAAAATGTTGCGTCCCTTAGCTGACTTGCGGCCAGCTTTCATTACATACGTTTTGCCTATGTTAATTAAAAGACCCAGATTCTCCATAAAATTAACAAATGTATCTAAAAGATGTTGAAGAGCATTAGGGGTGCGGGCCATAAGCACCGCATCATCAGCATACAATAATACTGGTACTGGCCTATTGCCAATTTGGGGCAGGTCCATACAGGAGTCCACAAGGGTAGTACCCAGGCCATTAATATACAAATTAAATAAAAAAAGGTGCGAGCACACACCCCTGGCGGACCCCCTTATAGAGTTCAACTGGGCTAGTGCCTTCACCGTTCATACCATATCGAATCTTGGCAGAACTCGTTGAATACAAATATCTAAGAAAATTAATAATGGCACAGTCAACACCCATGGAGGTCATAATAGACCAAAGTTTATCGTGGACCACACAATCGAATGCGGAGGACAAGTCCACAAACGCCAAAAACAAATTGCCCCCTTTTATTTGTGTATATTTGCTCACTAGCAAGTTCAGGTTAATAGCCTGCTCTATGGTCCCAACACCCTGGCGGAAGCCGTATTGGAAGTTGGTCAAAATATTATTACAGTCTGCCCACTCCTGTAGTCTGTCTAACACAATACGGCCCACCACCTTAACCAAAGAATCCAGCAGGGAGATGGGTCTGTAGTGTGCAGGGCAGTTTCGATCTCCCTTTTTGAATATTGGTACGATGTGTGATTCCGACCATGACACTGGGAAACCAACTTCCCGAAAGGATTTAAAAACCAGGGTCACAAGAGGACCCCAAAGATCGATATTGTCCTTAAAGATATCAATCGGAATCCCGTCAGGGCCAGGTGCTTTTCCTCCCTTACTCGCTCTGAGTGCCCGTATCACCTCCTCCAGTGTGAAATTAAAATCAAAATATTGCCATGAGAAGGTAAGCCCAGTGGAGACAACTCTCGTCCCTGTCACAGAGTTGTCTTGTCCTTCTTCAATCGGGCCCATATATAGTTTCGCAAAGTGGGCCATCCATTCCTGTTCTGTGATTGCTACCTCTATACTAGGTTTATCATCGTCACAGCAAAATGGTGAATTTACCACACGCCAGAATAACTTAGAATCTTTGTTCTGGCTTGCCTCCTGCAGATTATCCCAGGCATCCTCTTTCATAATCATTTTACGATGTTTTAAAGCTTGCTTATAAGCCCGCCTGCAGTTCTGTACTACTACGTTATTCCTGGGTACCTCCTTCAAAGCCCACTTTAACTTCTTATGAGCAAGAGTGCACGCATGGTCAAACCACCCGTGCTTTTTCCTGGCCCCTCTAATCTGGTTAGTAGTCAACCCAGCACTAATTTCCTCCCTAATATGTCTAAAGGCCTTCACAACCGCGTTAGCATCCGCAGTTTCATCCAGACAGACCTCGAAAGCCCTACTCTGATTTGTACATATTTTCTGTAAAAATCGAGATGAGTCGACCATTGACCAGCGCAGGGCAAAGCCATTTAGACGGGAGAGTGCTATATTTTCCGCGGCAAGGGTGAGTTGCCCTATGCCAGGCTCACCTTGAAGTCTAATATCCAGTGAGAAACTCTGTGGAAAATGATCACTTAATGCGATGTTATGTAGTATAAAGTTAAAAACTAATGCTGAGTAGCGATTAGAAAATAAGAGAAAATCAATGACACTTCTACCTCGGCTGCCATCAAATGTACAGGGTACAACCACCGGCCTGTCTCCAAATTCATTACTAAAGCCTAGATCATATTTAAAAAGCAACTCATTGAGTTTTTCTCCGTACCCTGAATGAGAAAAGTGGGTGACATCGTCACCCTTTCCAGAGGTCATACCACAAACTTTATTAGCCACGAATTGGCAGGGTTGAATGTTAAAATCACCCCCCCAAAGCAGGATTTTTTCGTTAGGGCCCTTGTCCAGAATAGATTTCAAATCCTCATCAAGTTGGCAGAGAGAATCTATTATGTCCAAGTCGTGGGCATTATTGTAAAAATTAACTAATATCAAAGAAATAGAGGTCGTACACACAACCTGAACTATTTGATAAAACAGGTTGGGTGGGTATATGATAGCACTAGCAGAGGCCAATTTGTTAGATACGTAGACACAGAGGCCGCCCTTTGATCTTCCGTGACTGGATGGTGTTGCTTTGGAGTGAAAGGTTTTGAACCCATTAAGATGTATCGGGTCATTAGCCCAGGTTTCTTGCACCATCGAGATCTCAAAGGCTGTCATGAACTCCAACCATTCCGGATTACTGCATTTACTGCGTAGCCCCGCCACATTCCAGCTTAGGATACTAATACTATTCCCTGGTGATGTTATCGGAGTCATATTGTCATCATCAGTATCAACAATATTATTTGAGGTTGGAATACATAGGTCAATAGTATTATAAGCCAAGTTGCCGGGAGTAATTTTCTCTGCACTACACCTATGGACACCCAGATCATCACAGTTGCTGCTGGAAGCGTCATAGTTGTTACAGGGGGAAAAGGCATTGAGAAGTGGGCTGTTATTGTTTGGTGTAATTAAAGGTACACAAGGAATCATTATATTTAACTGATATGAGCTGTGTTCTTTGTTACAGGGTTCATTACTATCACCTGCCCCCTCGACATCTAGGTGGATATCAGCCGATAGCCCCGCTCTGCAAAAACTTCCGTCATCTTGTATGACATCACAGGTTTTTTGGTCATCTATCTGCTTGGGAGGTGCAAAGATTGAAGTTGGAGTTGGTTCATGTGGGTTGCTTACATTGGGCTTACTCTGCACTACATGATTAGATGTCCGATTAAGTCAATCTATCTCTTCCAGGGAAGAGAATATGTCAAATTTATTGTAGAGTGGAATGCTAGATTGAGGATGAATATTTGAGGGTGTACGTCTCTGCTGTGGTACCTGATGCTGGACATGATTTATTGGAGGGTAGAAATACCCCAGGGGAACTACATTTATGCTTCTAGTTGTCACATAAACACTACCAAGTCTTCGCAAGATCTCCCGTATTAAACCGGGCGATCTAAATGTGAGAACTACACAATCGCCGGATAGTGTTTTCTCCCTTGTCCCTACCCAGCCTACCCTTCTTACCATTTTAAACTCAGCAAACAGAGCTTCTGCTAGCCCAGTCTTAGTTCCGAGCCAGCAGAGCGCCTTGTTCCTTAATGCCTCCCAGGTTTCATTAGCCGGGGGGGTAAGAGACGGTACATTTGCCAGTACTATTATGTACGGTGTGGCTTCTGGCGGCAGATGCAGTCTCGCCCCTTCCTTATCCTCCCTATTCATGTGGGCTACATGAGGCCTAGGCAGTGGTTGGGAGTGACTAGAGTTATTGTTTATTGAGACTTCGGTATATTTTGTGTCTATATTACTCTCATGACCATCAGATGCCCTGGCTGAGGTTTGAGGGATGTCTTCACGAGGGACATGAGTTGTCCTATCGTTATCCGATTTAGGAGTGGGTATTACAAAGTTATTTAGATTATTAGCAGAACATGCCCCTTGAGCTCTACTCAGTACATCCTCAATAACAGAAACCCTAGCCAGTATTTTCTCAATGGGAGCTTTAACTGATGAAAATAAATTATCAAATCCCGAACCCTCCCCTTTAGCAGCAACAGTATAAGAAGCCACACTCTGAGGCACGCTTTGATCGTTCAGCTTCAAGTTATTCAGGACCATGTCTATATGTTCTAGGCGTTCGTTCATTATAGCAAATTTAATGTAAATCTGTTCTGTAAGCTGGGTTAGAACATTATCCAAAGCAAACTTGCCAGCCTCTGTAGTCGCATTCTTTGAAGAGATACCCGATATTGAGGGCGAGAGATCGTCGGTCTGAATACTTATAGAGTTTGTTTGGATCAATGCAGGGTAAGTATACCGGGGGTCCTTTTGTACTTTAGGCTTATGTATGTCCTTGCCCTTGCCCCGTTTACCCTTCGCTGTACAGTCTCTTTTCGTCTGATCACTCTGAAGTTTAGAGGTCCGAGTCCTTAAGGCTATACTAGGCTCGTTAGAAATGTCCGCAGTGGAGATCTGCGGTTCATGGATATGAGAGGCCTGTGGCGTCCCCTGCGGAGTAGCTATCAAACAGGCTTGAGGGGTAGTTGGAGCAGCAATACCTAATGAGGAGCGCCTCCGCAGGGAAGAGGGATCTAAAGATAACCTCCTCTCCGTAAGTTCAATTTCGTGGTTGAGCAGTGATTCTGCCCTTATAATAAATGCATCCAATGTCCCTTTAACCCCGCAGACCCCTTGCTTTTGCTCATTGTAGAAAAAAAGGATCAATACCACCTCATCACGGACAGAAACAACAATAATCTGTGGCAAGGGTATAACACCACTATGGTACCTGGCAAGAAAGATCCTCAGTCCTGTCCGCGCTACCAGTTGTTCGAGGGGGGGCCCCGCCCTGCCTCCTCCTGTCACTGACAGGCGCAGACGGGCCCGCCCTTGGCCCGGGCTTTGCCCGGGCGCGGCCCGGGCCCGCCCTTACGCGCCTTGCGCTGCGGGTGTTCCGTGCCGCTTATGTGCGCCTCTGGGCGCAGGATGGTGACGTTGCGGCGTGCGCCGCTTGTGGCGCTGGAAGCGGTAGTCCCTTGACTCCTCCGGTCGTCAGGAACATGAACCCAGTGACTCCAGTGGCGGTGGCGGCAATAACGATGAGCAGGTAAGTTTCCGTTGGGAACCCGCGCTAAGGGAGTTCCGTGCCGCTTATGTGCGCCTCCGGGCGCAGGATGGTGACGTTGCGGCGTGCGCCGCTTGTGGCGCTGGAAGCGGTAGTCCCTTGACTCCTCCGGTCGTCAGGAACATGAACCCAGTGACTCCAGTGGCGGTGGCGGCAATAACGATGAGCAGGTAAGTTTCCGTTGGGTAGTTATTCAATAGTGGTAGGAGTGGGCCTCAGATAACTGCTTACTTCTTCAAGTAGCCGCATCTGGGCATTAAGGAGAGAAGATGTAAGTCACCGGTTGGATGATCCTAAATTAACAGCATGTCTCAGTGTTTCCTGATCCATGACCAGGGTTTAACTTCAGCGTGTCCCTCTGGGCCCTGGTGCCACTGCAGGTGGAGGTGCAGTGGCACCGGGGCTGAATTCTGATTATTGCTGTATTTTAAAGTTCAAAAAGCAGCCAGGGGGGCAATTCCTTCCTTGCACAAGGGCACCTGACACTCTGGCTAGGACACTGTCCATCCCATGACTGTTACGTCATCGTCTCATGACTCGCATCAAAGCAGTGCAAACAAGATTATCGTAATGATGGGTGATAATAGGATAAGGCGAAATTGGTGAATTGAAAGATAGCACATATCCCTATATATGTCTTTATATATAAAGCTCGATGAAATTGTGAACAGGAATTTATTTCAAACCACAGCTCGCCTTTATATATATATGAATGTGAAGTAGTTGTATAGCGAATACAAAGTCAACAGATTGCATACTCTGTTAATAGCAGGCATGCATGTCCTGTGTGTATATATTTGGTTTCTCTTACACACTTTGTTTGTTTTGGTAGATCGAATGTGGCGTTGTAGTATGGCGGTAATGTTAGGAATGACGTGCATATGATGGATTGTAATGATGTAATGCTGAGATGTTCTAGGATGAAAGCACTCCGCAGCCACTGGTCCTGCTGCGGGTCAGGGAAGCAGTCGTGGGTTCATTCCTGGAATAAAAGTTCCTACTTTCATCAGTCTGGATCTCAGTGTGGTCTTTGCTCTGTAACCACGTCCCTACAGGCGTGTTTTCTTTTGCTTAGTGTATGGTATAGCGGCCTGTTCCAATGACCCGAAAAGGACTGGGAATCAATTGCGAGCCCTAGTAAAAATGTTCAAACGAGCCCCTCTCCTTCCTCCCCTCTCTAGCTATCCATGCCTTCTCTGCATCTCTTCCTTTCTCCGTCTCCTCTGCTGCTCTGATCTCTCTCCATTCTGTCTCCTCTGCTGCTCTGACCTGTCTCGCCTCTGTCCGCGCTTTCTGTCTCCTCTGCTGCTCTGACCTCTCTCCACTCTGTCCGCGCTCTCTATCTCCTCTGCTGCTCTGACCTGTCTCTCCCCTCTTTCTGTCTCCTTTGCTGCTCTGACCTGTCTCGCCTCTGTCCGCGCTTTCTGTCTCCTCTGCTGCTCTGACCTCTCTCCACTGTCTCCTCTGCTGCTCTGACCTGTCTCCCCTCTGTCCACGCTCTCTGTCTCCTCTGCTGCTCTGACCCCTCTCCACTCTGTCTCCTCTGCTGCTCTGACTTCTCTCCACTCTGTCTCCTCTGCTGCTCTGACCTGTCTCCCCTCTGTCCGCACTCTCTGTCTCCTCTGCTGCTCTGACCCCTATCCACTCTGTCTCCTCTGCTGCTCTGACCTGTCTCTCCTCTCTCTCTGTCTCCTCTGCTGCTCTGACCTGTCTCCCCTCTCTCTGTCTCCTCTGCTGCTCTGACCTGTCTCCCCTCTGTCCGCGCTCTCTGTCTCCTCTGCTACTCTGACCTCTCTCCACTCTGTCTCCTCTGCTGCTCTGTCGTGTCTCTCTCCTCTCTCGGTCTCCTCTGCTGCTCTGACCTGTCTCCCCTCTGTCCGCACTCTCTGTTTCCTCTGCTGCTCTGACATCTCTCCACTGCCTCCTCTGCTGCTCTGACCTCTCTCCCCTCTCTGTCTCCTCTGCTGCTCTGACCTGTCTCGCCTCTGTCCGCTCTCTCTATCTCCCCTGCTGCTCTGACCTCTCTCCACTCTGTCTCCTCTGCTGCTCTGACCTGTCTCTCCCCTCTCTCTGTCTCTCCCCTCTCTCTGTCTCCTCTGCTGCTCTGACCTCTCTCCACTCTGTCTCCTCTGCTGCTCTGACCTGTCTCTCCCCTCTCTCTGTCTCCTCTGCTGCTCTGACCTGTCTCCCCTCTGTCCGCTCTCTCCGTCTCCTCTGCTGCTCTGTCCTCTCTCCACTCTGTCTCCTCTGCTGCTCTGACCTCTCTCCACTCTGTCTCCTCTGCTGCTCTGACCTGTCTCTCCCCTCTCTCTGTCTCCTCTGCTGCTCTGACCTGTCTCTCCCCTCTCTCTGTCTCCTCTGCTGCTCTGACCTCTCTCCACTCTGTCTCCTCTGCTGCTCTGACCTGTCTCTCCCCTCTCTCTGTCTCCTCTGCTGCTCTGACCTGTCTTCCCTCTGTCCGCTCTCTCCGTCTCCTCTGCTGCTCTGACCTCTCTCCACTCTGTCTCCTCTGCTGCTCTGACCTGTCTCTCCCCTCTCTCTTTCTCCTCTGCTGCTCTGACCTGTCTCCCCTCTGCCCGCGCTCTCTGTCTCCTCTGCTGCTCTGACCTCTCTCCACTGTCTCCTCTGCTGCTCTGACCTGTCACTCCCCTCTCTCCGTCTCCTCTGCTGCTCTGACCTCTCTCCACTCTGTCTCCTCTGCTGCTCTGACCTGCCTCTCCCCTCTCTCTGTCTTCTCTGCTGCTCTGACCCCTCTCCACTCTGTCTCCTCTGCTTCTCTGACCTGTCTCTCCCCTCTCTCTGTCTCCTCTGCTGCTCTGACCTCTCTCCATACATTATACCTGATGCAGGTATAGTGTAGCTCAGGGGTTTACAAGGTGACGCATCTGCCTAGATGTGTCACTTTTTAAATATGGCACAGTGTGGCGCATTTTGTACGCTGCTGCAGCATCACAAAAAGTGACGCAACGGTGGCGTAAGGACCTCTTAAATAAGGCCCCTTGACTTTTGGTTTTCGATGCGGATACTTAATGGCCCACAACAGAATGCAGCAGGGGGCAGTGGAGCAGCTCACTCCATCATTTGCCTGCCGTCTCTATGATTGACAGCATTTGGCTCCAAAAAAACAAGCATTTGCAATGCAATCGGTCTTGCATTTGGGACCTTATAAGTTTTTAGCTATGTAGCATATTATCCTGGGTGCATAGAAACATAAGAAAGACACATTTCTTTTTGAAGCCCATGATGAAACTGTTAAAGGCTAAACTACAAGGCCCACAATGCAGCGAGCACATGGTCGAAGAAAACTAAAATAGAAGATGGTATCCTCTGTCCTCCTACCAAAGAATGGGGTTGTGAAATGCTAAATAAATGTTAGTTCCTGGCTTTCTTAAGTTTTTTTTTCTTGTAGGCAATGAAGGGTTAAACAGCCCAGTGGGGGAGAGGGCAGAGATGCCTTTCAGATTAAATCGGCTACAATAACACTCCTTAGAAAACCTGCAGTGGGCATCCTTTCCAGAACAATGGGAGCAGCAACAGTTAGATGTATCCAAACTTGACACTCAGAAATAAAGATTTAGTTGACTGCTTACACCACCACTGTGAAGTGACCTGCGTGAGAAAGTGCAGGCCAGGCTGCACTGCTGCCCCGTGACAGCCACCAGGGAAGTCAAAAAGGATTTATAAGTACGTATTTTCACCTGCAATAAAATATGCACGCATACGTTAGGAAATCCACCATAGTGTTCTCGATTTTCCAAAGCTCTTTAAATGTAGAAGTAATCCCAGAGAGCATATTGGTGACTATTCAAGGGCCCCTGTGTTATATATGTATTGCATTGTATGTAATTGTATTGATATAGCGCTTACTACCTCTGACGAGGCTTCGAAGTGCTTTGTATGTGACTGGCAGTGGTCGAAGTGGGCGGGATCGGCAGGGCACGGCGTGCCCATACTTCTTTAAATCAATAGATTCAGTTCCCCTACTTTTTTATTTTCAACATGCGTCCCAGGACGGCAGAAATGGCCAGGCTCGGCGTTCGAGGCCGTTAGGTGACGGGCAGGTGGGCAGAGAAGGAAAAGGACTCTGTCTTTTCCTTCTTGCTCAGAGAAGACAATGACAGTGTCCACTTCAGCTCTGCCGCTGGCAGATGCCCCCCTCTTGCTTTCTTCCTCTTACTCCCTCTCTTTCTGTCTCGCTCCTCCTCACTTACTGAAAACCGTGACTTCAAGAAACGGTTCTCACCCTCTGTTTCCTCCTTTCGTTTATTTGTTCCCTTGTGAAATGGATCCAAAAACACTTTTGCTGGAAATGTCGTCTTTTTTGCCATTTTTCTATTGCACAGAGCTGCCTTGGAAATAAGTTTTAAAATATGAAAAAGAAATAAAGAACTAAATAAAGCAAGACAGAGTGGTCGCAAAATGGCCAGATTTGTTTTATTTACTCCCAAACACATTAGCGTCACTTTACAGAGTTTGCCAGTGAAGCACCTGATTGATGGGTGAATTGGAAAATAAAATGTGCACTGCGGCTCTGTGTTCATGGATGTGGTCTTTTTAAAACATACTGCTTACTTTTTGATAGGATATATGCAATGGACAGTGAAATAGGTCCCTTCCGGGTCCTGTAGTCCTGTCCTTAACTTTTTCGGCAAAAGCACTTACTGATTTCTGAATAGTGAGTGTAAAAGCGTTAAGGTAACCATGTTCTTCCTGCTTACATTTCACATGCTTTACTTAATCTTGCATTCCTTATGAGTGTTTGCTTTTTCCAGGATGCTGTTACTTTTTTTTTAGGCAGCATATTGCTTTTGTCTAGTGCGCAATTTGGATTGAGTCACATCGAGGTGTTTATAGCGGGGTGCAATTGGGTTGTAGTTGATGGCAGTGCGAGTTTCTCTCAGTGGGGCAGTATGGTGTTCAGTGGGGGAGAGGATGTGGCACTATGGCCAGAGCTGCCGAATTTAGAACTGGAGAACCAGGTTCAGCCTTCATGACCAGTCCCCCAGACCACTCTCCTGAGGGAGCACATTCCCATGCTAGACCTTAGAAGGCCCCGCAAGAGCTTAGAAGCCCTGGTGTCTTAGCACCTGCAGGTGGACCCTAGCAGTGGCAAGTGTGGGTTAACCTTGAAGGCCTGTCCACCACGACCCATGCTGAAGTTCACCTCCAGTCTTGTGGACAGGCCTATGAAGCAGCACACCCTAGAGCAGAGGTCTTCAATCTGTGGGGCGCGACCCCCAGGGGGGCCGTGGAGTCCTGGGAAGGGGGTCACAGATTCCCCAGCTTCACTTGTGCCTGCAAACCAATATGTTTTAGAAAAAGACAGCTGTCCTGGGATGGCTAATTTAGATCCTTATCAGCTGAAGGTTTATCAATTGAGCCTCTATTTCTGTGAAAAGCTTTCATGCCAGGGTGCCTGCTTGCCTGAATGAATGCAAATGTGCACTATTACTTAATCTGCAAGGGTAAAGGGTGCTTGGGAGCTGGTTCTGGCTTTAATTGTTTAAATCACTCCAAGCTTTGTGATGACAGATTTGTTTTTTTGAGTGGTAGTGCAAAGAGTTACCAACTGGGCTGTGAAGTGCCTGCTTTTAATTTTAACTGCATTTACACAGCCCTTAGTACCCCATAAGAGGTGTTGAAGGGACAGTTATGTAAAAAAAAAAAAAATGTGCATTACATACACTCTGGTATCACTAAAATCTACATTTTGGAAGCACTATTTTATTGTAAAACTATTTGCATGTTTTTCAGCACTCTATCTTACACTGTGTGTAATGCAAGTATAAAATAATGACTTACATATTCACAATGCTTTCTGTCATAGCCTGTGACCTCGTAGCACTAAAAATGCACGTCACAATTCTCCACTGCACCAATCAAGATTTAATTCTGTGGCTCTCTGGTTACACCCAGACCTCTGCAGTGCATTAACTAATAGAGGTTTCATAATGTACTACAGTGGATTTCCCACTAACAACTTTTTACATTTATTTTTCATTATGCTGCCCATTATTTTATATGTAGATATCCAATGGTGAAAGACCTAAAAACTTACAGAATATTTTGGGGCTTATTTATGAGAGGCTTGCATCGCCAGAGCATCACTTTTTTTGTTGCTCCGGTGGCGCAAGCATCTCAAGCATACCTTCTGAGGTGGTGCAGTCACCGTGCATGGCTTTGCATGGCCTCATAGATATGGAGTAAGACATAGCAGCGCAAGTCACTGCATTGCTGTACTCTGCGTCAAGGAGGTGTTCCATGGGCTTTGCATGGGGTTCCCACGCAACACCAATGGATTTTGATGCTGCCCCATATTTACCAAATCAAGTAAACTTGGGGCAGCTCCAAAAACGGACGCCTCCCCAGCGGAGGTGTAACAAGAAGAAATGTTTTAATTTCTCCTCGTTCTTTCCTCTTTCCATGTGTGCTGCATTCTGCAGCTCACATAAAAAGAGGAAAACACCTCTCAGGATTGTTTTTGTGAAGGAAGGTGCCCTTCCTGTAAAAAAACAATCCTGCCTATGTTGGTGCTACGCAGCAATTTGTGCACCAACGCAAGGGGAAAGGACAGGAATGCACCGTATTTCATAAATACGGTGCATTCCAGCCCTTTCACATTGGCAAAGGTCAGCGCAGCAGGAAGACTTGCAGCGCTGCCCTACGCCACTTCCTCATAAATGAGGCCCTTTGTTTTTAGCTACACCTTTGACTACACCCCCACGCTCACTGATCTTTGGTTTGCTAAACACTGTTTAATATTATTTCTCCACTGTAAAAATTATTTGCTGTGCGAATTTGGGGCGTTTATGATTGTCGATAGTTGTCGATGATGAGGAGTACCAGGTTCTAGAACTTTTTGTCAGAAGGGGGTCCTTACGCCTAAAAAAGTTTGACCAGGGGGTCTCGGCATCAAAAAGTTTGAAGACCTCTGCCCTAGAGCGACAGTGACTCTGTCACTGAGGTCACAGGACCCTTGAGCAGGCTGACTCTAGGGCGGTGCGAGACTCTAGGGCGGTGCGACCGGTGTGACCGCACCAGGCGCTGACTTTGGGTGAGGGCATCAGCAACAATAAAAATGTCATAATTCCAGTGATTAATGTTCTTCCTAGAGAGAGATGAGAGTTTTGTCTGGTGAACGTTTTGACTCATAGAAAGGTAGCGCAGAGGGCTAATGTGCCTGCTGCAAAGAACATGTACCATGCAGATCACAAAGTGCACATAATGTAACTAGGTCAGTGGGTCACTGCTTTTGTCAGAGAGATCCTTTTGTTACTTGCAATTTATAAGTTAAAATCCTAACATAGAACAGTGAGCTATTAACTGTCATCTAAGAGCTGCATGCAGACTGCAAGGTATAAATTAGAGCCTTATTTTTTTTCCCCCCAGTCTTAGATTATCCTAATGTTGCAAAAAGTATTCATTTGGATAAAAATCAATTCTAATTATTAAAGAGAACCCCCAACTAGGTGTGGTGCAGCGGCCAGGGCAGCTGACTTCGGAGCACAGGGCTCACGGTTCGATCCCCGGCTCCGGCGCAGCTCAGCTCAGCACCATGTGACTCTGGGCAATAGGTCACTTAATTTCCACAACGGCCCCCAGCGCCTTGAGACCCGTAAGGGTGAGTAGTTTGCGCTTTACAAATACAGATTTTTACATTTAACTATGGTATTACGTTTTAAATTCTGAGTTTGTGTTCCTCCAGACCAATCACTATTAATGTCATGTGACTGCTACACCTTGTAGCCTTAGTCTTATGTAACATCACCTAGACAGTGATTGACACACGTATAATTGATTGACTCTGTGTGATGTGTGTGATGCAGAGGCGGCTCCTTTTTCTGTGTTGGGCCAGTTTTGTGGGGCGGGGCTAGGCTGCACAGGGGGGAGGAGTGGTGGCCAGTGTTCCCAGTAACGTGCGCGCCCGCGCGCGCGCGCACATCTGTTCCCCCGAGCGCGCAGTGCTGCGTGTGGAGCGCGCACCCACAGCACATCCCGGGAGAGCATTCGCGCCGCCGCTTTTATAACGCGAGCGGCGCGAAAAATTGTAATTTCCTGGTTGCTGTGGCTCCTGCACTTGCTGTATTTCCTCCTTACTGAAGCACGGCTGGGGGCTGTTGGTGGGCCTTTGTGAAAATATTTGTTAATTGCAGCACCGTCATGCGCTGCAATTAACAAATATTTTCACAATGGCCCACAATCAGCCCGCAGCCGTGCTCCTTTAAGAGAAGAAATGCAGCAAGTCCAAAAGCACGACATGTGCTTTACACGTCGTTTTTTTGGACTTGATGCATGTCTTTTTAATGGAGCACGGCTGCTGGCTGATTGTGGGCCATTGTGAAACTATTTATGTTAATTGCAGCGCATGACGGTGCTGCAATTAACATAAATATTTTCACAATGGCCCACAATCAGCCCGCAGCGTGCTCCATTAAGAAAATAAATGCAGCAAGCACAAGCATAAGCGATGGAAAGGAGGAGGGAGATGATCCAGAGGGACGGCAGAATCCGGGTGATTATTTGTCTCTAGGGCAGCTGTGGTCATTTCATTTCACCACCAGGTGGTTTCTGGGAGCTGTAGTTCTAGGTCCCCTCATTGGAACTCGCTTTGGATGACTTTTAGTTGGTGTTGCTTTGGACGTAGAAACATGGAATAGAAGGGACAGTAGAGAAACTCGTAAGAGGCGTGAACGTAAAGGGACACGTTAACATGTTGTGGCTGGGGAGCTGGACAATGGGCATTGGAGGGGAATGAGCTCAGTGGTATGTAGGGAAAGACGTAAGGTAGCTCGGAGAGGAAGAAAAGTGTACCGTGGGGAAGGAGCCAGAAGGGAGGCAAGGGTGGCCCTTAAAGGAAGCACTGAAAGAGTATAGCAGGTGGGTAAGGAGGAGGAAAATTAAGAAGAGATTATAAAAGACGGGGTAACAGGTGGAGCAGTGTCGACTGCAGGCGTCTGAAAAAATGGATGTCAGCAAGAAAGTTGAGTTACGAGAAAGCGGAGATTTGAGCATAAAGCCCTAGTGGCCTTAGTGGGGATGGTGAGCGGATTGTGTTAAGCGTTTGACACTGGGATGAGGACGGGGCGCTAAGTGGAGGATAAATAGATGAGTGGTAGGAAGAGAGGAAGTCTTAACAGGAGCATTAAAGACGGTATAGATTTTGGAGAGTGGAGAGAGATTTCCGAAGAGGAATAGGTAAGGAAGTGAGGTGAGGGTGTATGGAGGAGATCTGGTGGACAGAAGAAGTGAAGAGGACGGTAGATAACCACAGCAAGAGTGACTTGGCTTCCACAAAAATGTGCATTTGCGAGATTGTAAGAATCCTTCCTTATAAAGCCAAACTCAAAGTTAAGGGGAGGGGTTTTCTGACGTGTCACTTGACTAGGGTGCATAATGCTGCCACCATAGAGGAAGGATGGCAGGATGTTCCTCCCAGTACGTACTATCAAGGGAGGCAGCATCAATTACTAGAGAGACATTAGTCTAAGTTATGTTATTCATTTTTGGGTATGACGCTTCCTTCCATTCTCTTGCTGTGGAGCTTCAACATGTGGGCTGTTAGCGAAAGGATAGGAGAGAGGCTTGTAATCGCATTCAAGCGTTTAGGGCCTCATTGTGAGCGTTTCACTATTTTAACTGGTAATGCCGCACCTGGCAAACACTGATGGTAGGAAGCCATGGGTTTCTCAGTTACAGCCGTACAAGATTTACCATGAAATAATTATTTTTGTGTCTGCTGTTTGCCAAGACCATTTGTTTTTAATACTATGTGTTTAATGCACTACAAGATAGATAATGTATTTAGTTGTAGGGGCCTCATTAATCCGGCCCTCTTCATCCATTCAAATTTCATATTCCACTATACTAATTCACCACTAATCCTTTATGGGTTCCAGAGTAGCGGGCTACTCGCCAATAAATCACTTCAACACCCATCAGGGTTACAAGCGCTATATAAATGCAAACCTTTTTCCCTTTCAACCCCTCCCAACCCTTCTCAATCCAAATAACTGAATAACATATCCACCACTCAAACTACTTTCATATTTCACTATACTAATTCACCACTAATCCTTTATGGGTTTCCGGAGTAGCGTGCTACTCGCAAGAAAAAGCTCTTCAATACCCCATCAGGGGTAACAAGCGCTATATAAATACAAACCTTTTTTCCTCTTCTATCCTTCTGCTATCCTTCTGAATCCAAATAACTGACTAACCTATCCACCACTTAAATTACTTTCATATTGCACTATACTAATTCAACACAAATTCCTTTATGGGTCCCGGAGTAGCGTGCTACTCGCCGAAAACGCGCTTAGACGCCTCGTCAGGGGTAGTAAGCGCTAGATAAATGCAATTATAATACAATACAATAAAAAAGAACGACGTGTAAAGCACACGTCGTGCTTTTAGGCTTGCTGCACGCCTTTTGTTAATAGAGCGCAGCAGATTGTGTGCCTTTTGAAAGTTTTCATGTTAAATGCAGCCCCGTGTATTAGTATGTCGGGCTCTGCAATTAACATGATAACTTTCAAAAGGCACGCATCTGCCGCCCTCTATTAACAAAGGCATGCAGCAAGCCTAAAATTAACGTGTGCTTTTACAATCACTAATATATGCTAGTGATTCTGAAAGCACACGTCCTGCTTCTGGACTTTCTGCATGCCTTTTGTTAATAGAGCGTGGCTGCGGGAAGATTGTGTAGCTTTGTTGTGGTTGCAGATGCTCTGCACTTTCTCATTTCGAACATGACACAACCATTATTTTATTTTTATTTTACAGAGTTTTATTAAGCGCGAACTTGACCCGAATCGGGTATCAGAGCGCTTTACATAGCACCAGTTGCATTACATGAGGGCACATTTTTTATTTTTTGTTAGGCACGGCAGTCACCAACACGAAGACCACCCCCTGGCTGGACTGGCCTTAGCAGGCATCAGGCGTTTGCCTGCGAGGCTGGAAGGGTGGGGGTCAGTTTTGGAGCAGTGGGGGCCAGTTTTGTTACTGGGGCAGTTTTGCAGCGATGCTGCAATATGGGCCCTCAGTAACAAAAGCACCAGTGCTGGGGACCAGCTTTCAGCAGTAGTGCTTGACACTTGCCTGCCCCCCTCCACCCCAACCCTGGTGGGTGGGAGCCGGTGCAGCAAAATTGCCAGGGCTACTTTGGGTTCCCAGTCCGGCCCTGCCTGCCCCATCAAACAGGCCTCCTCCGTTCCAGTACCTAGGTCATTTATCTGCACAATCAAGCAGGAACCCCAGTGTCAGAACCCCTGTCGCTGCACCCACACACGCGGTTGGGTCCTTGGCGCACATTGCCGTGGCTGGAGCGCACAGAGACCTCACACTGCCGCACACAGAGGAAAAAAATTAGAGGGAACATTGGTGGTGGCACCCTCCTAAGTGCGCATGAAAGTTTGTCCAGCCCTCTGGGCCTGGCGAAACATTCATGCGCACTTTGCATGTTCTCCACCCAGGCTGCATTACAGCCTGGGTGGAGAACATGCCCAGACTTCCCATTCTCCAACCTGAATGCCGAACCACGGCACTTAGGGGAGCCTCTCCTGCTTCCTGTTCGAACAGAAGCCAGGAAGAGGACGGAG
The DNA here is from genome assembly GCA_963921515.1 of Calotriton arnoldi. Classification (NCBI taxonomy): domain Eukaryota; kingdom Metazoa; phylum Chordata; class Amphibia; order Caudata; family Salamandridae; genus Calotriton; species Calotriton arnoldi. The sequence continues at coordinate 53,125 of CAWUFW010002741.1, read as the reverse complement.
AGGAGGGAAGAGAGGCGGCAGGTAAGTGATGTTTTTTTATTTTTTTATCCCCATCTTCCCCCCTCCCCACCCCACTACTGCTTCGCAGGAGCAGCCACGACTGGTGTGATGTAAAGTGCTCTGACACCCTACACTGGTATGAGTGGTGCTGTAAATCAAATTAAATGCATCTGCGGGAGAGTGTGGTTATGGAGACTTGAGGAGCACTGTTAAAGGGTGATAGTGAGGGAATCCATGGCAGAGGTGGTCATTGGGGGGCACTAACAAACATTGTTGCACAGGGCGCCACCAGCGCTAAAGCCGGCCCTGCCCTTGAGGCCAGTCCACCTCACCCATTGGTACCTCCATTGGCCTTGTATTAGTAGCTACAACTCACCAAGGATCGGCAATGCACGATTTGCACGCACACCAAACTAAGTACGCAAACTTCACAGTCTCTCTGCTTCATGCACAAGCACTTTTAACATGTGCTGCCAGCTTTGGGGGCCACTGGAATTATGCAGCAAAAGAAGACAAAATGATGCCGCGGTGTTGACTAAATTATGCAGCAAAAAAAAAGTCTGCAGCGTAATGCAGTATATTTTCTGATACTTTATTATTTTTACACATGCTAACAGTCTCTGGAAAGATTTTGCCTTATTAGAACCAGTGTAACATACAAATGCAGCAGTGAGAAAGGTGATCAGTCAACCTTTGCAAAGGGCCATCCACTTCGCAGCAACACAAGTCACATTTTGTAGTGACTTTTGATCCGTTTGAGCTACAAACAATTTATTAGTTAAAATTGTTAGATTATGCAGCAGATGTTGTATTATGTGGCAAATATGGCAGAGCTATAATTATATAGAAAACATTTGCAAACTAGGATATTTTGCCATTCATGTTTGAACTGCTCTTGTGGAAAAAAAGGGAGAAGTGCTGATGACAGAAACTCCATGGCTCGGAGACAAATAGCTTGTGCTTCCACTTTTAAGAGCATTTGGGACATTCTGTGAATGGAAACATATCCCACTTTGGGAATGTATTTTAATGTCAATAACTCATATTAAACCTTAAATAATAATTTGAATCCATTGGTTGAATTAAATAACATATTAAGCTGTAACTGGTCAATGAAATGCCAAACAAATACTAAAAATTGGAATGTTTTGCGTATTCTGGCCACGCTTCTGACTCCGCCCACTGATCCCATCCTTGGGTTATTCCTGCCCTCTGAGTCTCCGCCCACAGTTCCCCTACTTTTTTTCCCCCACTTCGACCACTGGTGATTGGCACTATTAAGTGTACACACTCCTCCACCGTTCAGCCACCCCCTGTCTTACGGTGCCCTAGAGCCCCGCCTCCACCCCCGGGCAGAGCAGCCCAGGACACAGTTTGTTTAGGGTTGCCTGGCAACTGGAGGCATCGCATGGGTTTTTGCAGCAGTTTGTTCCCTGTGACTGTCTGCTCCACACGCCCTCTGGGGCAGAGCTCTGCTCCACACCATCTGTGTGGCTAGCGAATTCTTAGTCTGATACGTCTAGGAGTAGCCAGGTGCTTTGGTGGTGTGGTGCGTTTTTATTGTGTGTTGTTGTTTTGTGGTATGTTGTGATTCGTTGCTGTTGGAAAGTGGATTATTGGTAGGGGCAAATGTAGGTCTGCCACTAGCAATAAGGCCACTAATCATTGGTAGGACTCAGCATAGGTCTTAGAAAATTATTCCTATGCTCAACCCTTGGTAACGTGGCTGCGAGCAGACAGGCTTACTTCAAAGACAGGTATGTAAAGCATTTAAAAACACCAATTCAGTAAATAATTAAGACACAACACATAATAAAACTCCAACACCAATTTATAAAAAGAGGAAATATTTTTATCTTTAAAATGACAACAAAACGACAAAAATCCAATGTAGGGAACCGGAGATATGAATTTTCAAAGATTTCGCAAAATATAGCACTTGGAAGCTTATAGCACCATATTGGGATACAGGCTCGCAATAGACCGACCCAAAGTCAAAATTTCCGGCCGACCGCGATGGAGCCCCGAGCGGATACCCCACGCGGAAGGTCCCGATCACAGTTTTTACCTTCGGACTTGGAAACTTTTCTGGAGCTTTTCTCCCCGAGGTCCCTCGAAGCTCTCAGCCAGTCCGGAGTCGGTGAGGGTTTCTCTGGCTTGCCTTTCGATGAGCTCCCGGTCACCTTCCTACGTTCGGACTTAGAAACTTTTGCGGTTCGACCTCTGGAGCATTCCAGCGGGGCAAACTCAGGATCCAGGCCGGCACGCGGTTGAAGGCAGGCGGCTTGGCTTTCACGGTTGCTCCCGGTCACCTTTTCTACGAGCGGACTTAGAAACTTTTCTGGAGCTTTTTCTCGCGGGGTCCCTCGATGCTCTTCACCAGGCCGGATTCGGTGAGGGTTCGCCGGCCTCGGATTTCTTCTACTCCCGGTCAAACTCTGGAAGTTGGACCGACTGAGCTTTAGCGGGACGAACCTGGATGGCTTGGCCGGCTCGCGGTTGAAGGCAGGCGGCTTGGCTGACCAGGTTGAGTCGGTCCCTCTATGGAGCTTTTTTTCAAAGTTCTCCAAACTTCTTGAACTTCTTCCTGAAGTTCCTCAAAAGGTCCCAAAGTGCCTCAAACTCACTCCAAGGGTCTGGAAGCTCCAAGATGGTCCTTGAAAGTTGAAGACTTCAGTTCCCACAATCCACTTGGACGTCACCCTTACAAATCCACTGGTAGTTCCCCAGGGTGATGATCCTTGGTGGTGAGGGTCCAGGTGAGCTCTGTTAACCTGTAGCTTGCAGGGAGTCCATTCTTTACTTCTTTTTCAGCAAGGTAGTCCACAGGGCTGTAGTTTCTGATGGTGCAGGCTTCAGAGGTCAGGCCTTAGAATTAGCACAGCAAAACTTCTCAGCTTGGCACAATGTCTTGCTTTCTTCAGTTTCAAGCAGCAGATCTGGAGGGCTCTGCCCCTCTCAGATACGTATTCCAAGTTCTCTGGGTCAAGCAGGAGGTCACTTCCTGACCAATGGAAGCAGGGTAACTCCTCAAACATATGACCACATCCTGTAGAGTGTGGCATTAATTTGTCCCAGAGTGCATCAAATCTTCCAAATCCATACTGGCAGATTTTCCAGCAAGGAGGTAAGAGCTGGCTAAACACACCCCTAGGATGGCTAATTTACTTAGACTCTCCCCCCTGAATCTGCTCATACCTTCCTTAATCCTACCATCTGCCTAAGGTGGAAAGTTCAGAGTTGTAAATGACACTGTTCTCTGCTCTCCTCTTTGAAGAACATAGTTTACGACTCCTCCCCCTGGCCTGGCATTCCTATGGAACAGCACACTGCCCTGCCAGCAGAGCTGGTTGACCCCAGGGGCTCTTTATCACCTCTTCAAGGCAGCCTAGCTAATCCACTTAAATCCGACCAATCAGGGCAGACCACTGGAAGGCTGAATCTGGACTTACAAACAAGAAAGTCTTCTAACTTCTTGTATGTACACTTTAGGAGATATTCAACAATATCATATTGTTAAATTTATTAATACCATTCGGGGAAGTCTTTGAATGGGACTTCTGTCCCTCTCCTATCAAGAGTTATTAGTTAATAACTTTCTAACATGTTAACCTATGTAACAGGGGATTTGCAATGGGAAAAATGACTTGGGCCATTTTTCCAGGACTTACAAAAACATATTTTATAAGTACTTTGCTTATATCTACAGGACCCCCACCCCATGGGACAACCAGGGGAGACTTTAGGGGTTCTGAATCTGTAGAAATATTGCAGATCTTCACTTCACAGTGCTCCTAGCATCAAAGTCTAATTTGGGCAGCACTTTACCACAATATGGGGAGTGAAATGTAAAATTTAACTTAACCCAGGGCATATAAAACTCAGGGGCATATTAGCAAGAACCTGCAAAAATTATCGCAAAGCTTGCTTAGCGCGCGTTTATCTATCGCCGGCTATTGCTGGATATTACAGCGGAGATAACATGCTATTAGCAAGGTTTATCTCCAATGCGATAAAATATCCAGCGATAGCAGCGAAACCCAGCAATAACGCGAGAAATCCAGCGATAGAATCCCCGAGGCTAATGCTGGGGACTTAACCTTACAATCCACCTCCCATTGACTATTATTGTTAAGTCATGTTTTTACCAGTTCTAAAAAACCAGCGCTAATCGCGGTTATCGCGCGTTTTTTTATCGCTTCGCGGTTATTGCTAATAGGCGATAGCGATGTTAGCGACTGCTTTCAGTCGCTGTTAGGTTGGGAACGCCCCCTTTGCATGTCATTAGCGATAAATATCGCTGACATGCAAAGCGGCACCCAAACCAGTCGCTATCGCCTAAAAGCTGTCGCTAACACTTGTTAGCGACAGCTTGCTAATAGGGCGATAAAAAAATGGCCGCTTTAGCGGCAAAAAGTGCCGCTAAAGCGGCGATAGAGCCCTTGATAATATGCCCCTCATTTTATAAGGGTCTACCGTATAGATACCTGACCCCCACCCCTGGGACACCTAGGGGAGACCCTAAGGTCCCTAAAATGCCAAAACATTGTAGGTTATCCATTTTTAAGTGCCCCAAACACCAACGTCGAGTTTGGGCACAATTTACTTTTTAAAAGCAGTCCTGGCACCCAGGGCTGTTTTTAAAACTGACCTCAGGCCTCAGCAGTGCACACATGCAAGTGCAGAAAGCTGCTGGCCTCTAAACTGCCATGCCCTACTACATACTAGGGACTGATAGGTAGTTTCAATTCCCCTGCCCTATTATATACTAGGGGCTTATAGGGTAGGTCATGCCAATCACAGGGGTACCCCAACCCATAGTTCACCATAGTGTATGTAGGTGTTTTAACTGTACCTAAGTGTTTTCAGCACAGCACTGGCCCTGGGCCTGGTTAGGCAATGCCCAGGGTCAGTCACCACCAGTACCAGTCAGCAAAAAGTTGGGGGTGCCCAGGGCACAGGCTGACTTTGCAACATAGCCCCCCCCAAACGAAAGGTGATGGGTTACTAACCTACACCCTGGTAGTCCTCATCAGTGGAAAAACCTGGAAAGTCCATCTGCGTTTGCATGGGCAACCCCAGGTCTGTGTTCCACTGTAAAGTCCATTCCCTGTAGGGAAATGAACCACCTTAACAGCTTGGGATTCTCCCCTCTCATCTGCATAACCCATCTGAGAGGCCTGTGGTCAGTTTGAACACGAAAGTGAGTCCCAAACAAATATGGTCTCAACTTTTTCAGGGACCAAACCACAGCAAAAGCCTCTCTCTCAATGGCACTCCACCTCTGCTCTCTGGGAAGAAGTCTCCTGCTAATAAAGGCAACTGGCTGATCAAGGCCCTCTTCATTTAGCTGTGACAACACTGCCCCAATCCCTTGCTCTGAAGCATCTGCCTGAACCACACATTCTTTTGTGTAGTCAGGGGTTAGTAGCACTGGTGCTGAACACATAGCAGCTTTCAGAGTTTCAAAGGCCTTCTGACACTCTGGGGTCCAAGCCACCTTCTTGGGCCTCTTTTTAGAAGTGAGTTCTGTTAGGGGCCCCACAATGGTCCCATAATTTTGAACAAACCTTCTATAGTACCCTGTCAGTCCAAGGAATGCCCTGACCTGAGTCTGGGTAACAGGAGCTGTCCAATCCAAAATAGTTTGGATTTTAGCTTGGAGAGGCTGTACATGGCCCCCACCTACCAGGTGGCCCAGGTACACCACAGAACTCTGCCCTATTTCGCACTTGCTTGCCTTAATAGTCAGACCTGCCTGCTGCATGGCCTGAAGCACTTCCCTTACGTGGCTTAAGTGATCCCCCCAGGTAGAACTGTATACAGCTATATCATCCAGGTAAGCTGCACTGAACTGTTCCATCCCAGACAAGACCCTGTTCACCAACCTTTGGAAGGTGGCAGGTGCATTCTTTAAGCCAAAGGGCATTACCTTGAACTGATAATGTCCCTCTGGGGTGGAGAATGCTGACCTCTCCTTTGCTTCATCAGTGAGGGCAATCTGCCAGTAACCTGAAGTCAAATCAAAAGTACTCAGGTACTTAGCAGCCCCTAACCTATCAATGAGCTCATCAGCTCTAGGTATAGGGTGAGCGTCAGTCTTTGTGACTGCATTCAATCCTCTGTAGTCCACACAGAACCTTAACTCCTTGGGTCCCCCCTGAGGATTAGGTTTAGGCACCTGCACCACTGGACTAGCCCATGGACTCTCAGACGGTTCAATTACCCCCAATTCCAGCATCTTAGCAACCTCAGCTTTAATGCTGGCTCTGACATGGTCAGACAACCTGTACAGTTTATTTTTGACAGGTAGGCTGTCACCAGTGTCAATGTGGTGCATACACCACTCAGTGATGCCTGGGGTCAAAGAGAACAGGCCAGCAAACTGCTTCAGCACTTGCTTACAGTCTCTGTGCTGCTGGTCTGTCAACTTGGGAGAAAGTATCACTCCCTCCACTGACCCATCTTGCACATTAGTGGAGAGGAGCTCGGGCACAGGCTCAGTTTCCTCCTCCACACCCTCATCAGTGACCAGTAACATGGTCATGTCGGCCCTGTCATGGTGGGGTTTCAATCTATTCACATGCAGGACCCTATGAGGGTTCCTGGGGGTGCCAAGGTCAACCAAATAGGTAACCTCACCCTTCTTTTCTAAGATTGGATAGGGCCTACTCCACTTGTCATGGAGGGCCCTGGGAGCCACAGGCTCCAGCACCCACACCAATTGTCCTGGAGTATACTCAGGCATAGTAGCCTTTTGATCATACCAGTGCTTCATGAGCTCCTGGCTGGCCTCCAGTTTCCTGTTTGCCTTGTACATGTACTCTGCCATTCTAGACCTCAGGCCTAGCACATAGTCAAGCTCATTGTCCTTTGCTTCTTTACGAGGCTTCTCTAAAGACTCTCAGCAGGCTCAATGGCCCCCTCACAGGGTGTCCAAACAACAACTCAAAGGGACTGAAACCAACCCCTCTCTGTGGCACATCCCTGTAGGCAAACAGTAAGCATGAGAGGAGAACATCCCATCTACTCCTGAGTTTCTCTGACAACCCATTTATCATGCCCTTCAGGCTTTTGTTGAATCTCTCAACAAGACCATTTGCTTGTGGGTGATAGGTGGTGGTGAACTTGTAGTTGACACCACACTCATCCCACATAGCAGTCAGATAGCTGGACAGGAAATTCGTGCCCCTATCTGACACCACCTCTTTTGGAAAACCGACTCTGGTGAACACACCAAGCAGTGCTCTAGCCACTGCAGGAGCATCAATGGTTCGAAGAGGGATTGCTTCAGGGTACCTAGTGGCATGGTCCACTACCACTAAGATATACCTATTCCCTGATGCAGTATGTGGGTCCAGGGGACCAACAATGTCCATCCCCGCACTTTCAAAAGGAACCCCAACCACTGGCAGTAGTAGTAGGGGAGCCCTTGTCTTGCCCCCTGCCTTGCCACTGGCCTGACAGGTGACACAGGAGCTGCAAAACTCCTTTACCTTTTCAGACATATGGGGCCAGTAGAAATGGTTCCCCAACCGGTTCCATGTCTTTGTCTGTCCCAAATGTCCTGCCAAGGGGATATCATGACCCAAAGTCAGGATAAACTCTCTGTACCTCTGGGGCACCACCAACCTCCTGGTAGCCCCCTCTTTGAGGTTTCTGGCCTCAGAATAAAGCAGTCCATCTTCCCAGTAGAGTTTGTGAAACCCACTGTCATCCCCGTCCTCTTGCTTAGAAGCAATCTGGCTCAAGCTCTCAAGGGTGGGACAGTCACGCTGTCCCTTACTGAACTCCTCTCTGGAGGGTCCACCTGCTCCTGTCAGTTCTGCCAAATCTGACGGCTCTGGCAGGGATGGAGTCCCTCCCTCAGAGGCCAGACCCTCCCCATCAGGGTTAGATTCTTCCTGTACCTCTGGAGTTCCCTGGGCTGGCTCACCAGGCCCAGTACCCTTGCCTTGGATGCTTGGCCCTTTGTTCCAGGGTCCAAGTGTCCAGCCCCTCCCTTCTGGCTAGTCTGTGACCTAGTCACAGCACATACCCACTCAGGGAGCTCCAATATTTTCATATGGAGTCCTCTCTCCACCTCTGACCACACAGAGGCTTCAAGATCATTGCCCAGTAAACACTGGACTGGGTGCACCTTTGACACAGCTACCTTCATAGGGCCTGTCACACCTCCCCATTCCAAATCCACCACAGCCATAGGATGGAGTTTGGTAGTGCTGTCTGCATAAGTCACCTGGTGAAACTCACCAGGTAACAACCTCTCTGGAGGCACCAGCTCATCCAGGACCATAGTTACACTAGCCCCAGTGTCTCTGATAGCCTCAACCTCAGTCCCATTCACTTTAGGCCTCTGCCTGTACTTGTCCATGTTTGGAGGTAAGGCAGCAAGGGTTGCAATATTCCCCCACCCAGGGACACTAAGGTTGCTTCCACCACCTGACTACCCCTCTCTGGGGCACCACTCTCCACCCCTACACTGACACTGGCTATCCCTGTGGATGGCCCCTTAGGGGGGAGCTTCTTGGCGCAGACAGCATCTCCCTGTTTGTGCCCTGGCTGGTTACAGTGAAAGCACTTACCCACTTTTGAGGGATCAATGAACCTACCATTCTTTCCCTGATTCCACCTCCCTTTGGATTTGGGTTGGCTCGGGCCCCCCCTCCTTGTGCAGGTTTTTGTGGGTTTTTGGAGGACTCCTTCTGGTTTTGACCTTCTTTCCCTTGGGCTTTCCCTTGGGGAGGGACCTGTCCTCTTTCTTCTGGTCACCCCCCTGGTGCAAAATGGAAACCCAGGTTCTCACCCACTCATCAGCTGCTTCCCCCAGCTCTCTGGGGTCTGTCAGCTTAGAGTCCACTAGATACTGGCGTAACTTCTCTTCTGCACAATGAGTCAAAATATGTTCTTTCAAAAACAAATTATACAATCCCTCATATGTGTCAACTTTATTACCAACAATCCAGCCTTCCAGTGCCTTCACTGAAACGTCCTCAAAGTCTACCCAAGACTTTGAACTCAATTTCTGGGTGCCTCTAAACTTTACCCTGTACTGCTCTGGAGTCAGACCAAATCGTTTGACTAAGCCTGCCTTCATCTGCTGGTATGATTCTGCATCCTCTCCCTTCAGGGTCAGGAGCCTATCCCTCCCAGCTACTGGAATCAACTCCCACAGGAGTGCACCCCAATACTTAGAGTGGACCCTACTCATTCTAAGGGCCCTCTCAAAAGCTGCTAGCCATTTGTCAATGTCATCCCCCTCAGTGTACTTGGGTACTATATCCTTGGGAAGTTTGGGATCAAAACCACCACGCCTGGACATTTCAAAATCTTCATCATTTTCACTGCCACCATTTCTTTTCAACGCCTCCTCCCTCTCCCATCTCTTCTCAGCCAATTCCAGTTTCCTCTGCTCCAAAGCTATCAAAGCTAATTGAGCCTTAAGCTGTCTCTCTGCAAGGGACGGTGGTGGTTCCTGAGTAAGGGACCCTTCCCCACTCCCACCATCTGGATTCATATGGCTCACACTAGAGAACATGGAAGCGACATCATCCTCACCCTCCTCTTGGATGAGGTTGGGGGGGGGCACCCTCTATCCCCCCTTGACTCTCCTCAGCTGCCCCAGCCCAGGCCTTTAGAGACTCAAGCAACCCTGCCTTCTTAAGCTTCCTGAAAGCAGGCAGCCCCCTAAGCCTACACTGTTCCCTAAGATCAGCCATCTTAAACTGGGACAGTTTAGCCAGGTCCAGCTCCATGGTTCCCTAGTTTTGGGGCACAAAAACTAGGCACAACAGACTTAGAACAATTTGGAAAAATCAAAACAATGGATTAAAAACAGTTTAGTCCACATTCCAAAAATCAAACTCAAAAGTTTTGTTCTAAGGCAATTTAGAGGATTTTTATAATCTTAATTCACTTTACTGAAAGGTGTACTTTTAAACACAAGTCCTCATCCACACTGCAGAGCACCAAATGTTGGAAAGTGGATTATTGGTAGGGGCAAATGTAGGTCTGCCACTGGCAATAAGGCCACTAATCATTGGTAGGACTCAGCATAGGTCTTAGAAAATTATTCCTATGCTCAACCCTTGGTAACGTGGCTGCGAGCAGACAGGCTTAACTTCAAAGACAGGTATGTAAACCATTTAAAAACACCAATTCAGTAAATAATTAAGACACAACACATAATAAAAATCCAACACCAATTTATAAAAATAGAATATATTTTTATCTTTAAAATGACAACAAAACGACAAACATCCAATGTAGGGAACCGGAGATATGACTTTTCAAAGATTTAGCAAAATATAGCACTTAGAAGCTTATAGCACCATATTGGGATACAGGCTCGCGATAGACCGACCCAAAGTCAAAGTTTCAGGCAGACCGGGATGGACCCTGAGCGGATACCCCACGCGGAAGGTCCCGGTCACAGTTTTTACCTTCGGACTTGGAAACTTTTCTGGAGCTTTTCTCCCCGAGGTCCCTCGAAGCTCTCAGTCAGTCCGGATTCGGTGAGGGTTCGCCGGCTTGCCTTGCGATGAGCTCCCGGTCACCTTCCTACGTTCGGACTTAGAAACTTTTGCGGTTCGACCTCTGGAGCGTTCCAGCGGGGCAAACCCAGTATCCAGATCTACACGCGGTTGAAGGCAGGCGGCTTGGCTTTCGCGGGTGCTCCCGGTCACCTTTTCTACGAGCGGACTTAGAAACTTTTCTGGAGCTTTTTCTCGCGGGGTCCCTCGATGCTCTTCACCAGGCCGGATTCGGTGAGGGTTCGCCGGCCTCGGATTTCTTCTACTCCCGGTCAAATTCTGGAAGTTGGACCGACGGAGCTTTTAGCGGGACGAACCTGGATGGCTTGGCCGGCTTGCGGTTGAAGGCAGGCGGCTTGGCTGACCAGGTTGAGTCGGTCCCTCTATGGAGCTTTTTTTCAAAGTTCCTCCAAAGTTTTCCAAACTTCTTGAACTTCTTCCTGAAGTTCCTCAAAGGGTCCCAAAGTGCCTCAAACTCACTCCAAGGGTCTGGAAGCTCCAAGATGGTCCTTGAAAGTTGAGGACTTCAGTTCCCACAATCCACTTTGACGTCACCCTTACAAATCCACTGGTAGTTCCCCAGGGTGATGATCCTTGGTGGTGAGGGTCCAGGTGAGCTCTGTTACCCTGTAGCTTGCAGGGAGTCCACTCTTTACTTCTTTTTCAGCAAGGTAGTCCACAGGGCTGTAGTTTCTGATGGTGCAGGCTTCAGAGGTCAGCCCTTAGAATTTGCACAGCAAAACTTCTCAGCTTGGCACAATTTCTTGCTTTCTTCAGTTTCAAGCAGCAGATCTGGAGGGCTCTGCCCCTCTCAGATACGTATTCCAAGTTCTCTGGGTCAAGCAGGAGGTCACACTTCCTGGCCAATGGGAGCAGGGTAACTCCTCAAACATATGACCACATCCTGTAGAGTGTGGCATTATTTTGTCCCAGAGTGCATCAAATCTTCCAAATCCATAATGGCAGATTTTCCAGCAAGGAGGTAAGAGCGGGCTAAACACACCCCTAGGATGGCTAATTAACTTAGACTCTCCCCCCTGCATCTGCTCATACCTTCCTTAATCCTACCATCTGCCTAAGGTGGAAAGTTCAGAGTTGTAAATGACACTGTTCTCTGCTCTCCTCTTTGAAGAACATAGTTTACGACTCCTCCCCCTGGCCTGGCATTCCTATGGAACAGCACACTGTCCTGCCAGCAGAGCTGGTTGACCCCAGGGGCTCTTTATCACCTCTTCAAGGCAGCCTGGCTAATCCACTTAACTCTGACCAATCAGGGCAGACCACTGGAAGGCTGAATCTGGACTTACAAACAAGGAAGTCTTATAACTTCTTGTATGTACACTTTAGGAGAAATTCAACAATTTCATATTGTTGAATTTATTAATACCATTCGGGGAAGTCTTTGAATGGGACTTCTGACCCTCTCCTATCAAGAGTTATTAGTTAATAACGTTCTACCATGTTAACCTATGTAACAGGGGATTTGCAATGGGAAAAATGACTTGGGCCATTTTTCCAGCACCAGGACTTACAAAAACATATTTTATAAGTACTTTGCTTATATCTACAGGACCCCCACCCCATGGGAAAACTAGGGGAGACTTTAGGGGTTCTGAATCTGTAGAAATATTGCAGATCCTCACTTCACAGTGCTCCTAGCATCAAAGTCGAATTTGGGCAGCACTTTACCACAATGTGGGGAGTGAAATGTAAACTTTTACTTAACCCAGGGCATATAAAACTCATTTTATAAGGGTCTACCTTATAGATACCTGACCCCCACCCATGGGACACCTAGGGGAGACCCTGGGGGTCCCTAATATGCCATAACATTGTAGGTTATCCATTTTTAAGTGCCCCAAACACCAAAGTCGAGTTTGGGCACAATTTACTTTTTAAAAGCAGTCCTGGCACCCAGGGCTGCTTTAAAACTGACCTCAGGCCTCAGCAGTGCACACATGCAAGTGCAGAAAGCTGCTGGCCTCTAAACTGCCATGCCGTACTACATACTAGGGACTGATAGGTAGTTTCAATTCCCCTGCCCTATTATATACTAGGGGCTTACAGTGTAGGTCATGCCAATCACAGGGGTACCCCAACCCATAGTGTACCCTAGTGTATGTAGGTGTTTTAACTGTATCTAAGTGTTTTCAGCATAGCACTGGCCCTGGGCCTGGTTAGGCAAAGCCCAGGGTCAGTCAGAGTCAGTTACCACCAGTACCAGTCAGCAAAAAGTTGGGGGGTGCCCAGGGCACAGGATGACTTTGCAACAGTTGCACTAATTTGGCTTTGATGTGATTTGATGTGCTGTGCTCTCCAGCGTCCTCGTGTGATGTGCTGTGCTGATAGTGTGTGCTCTGTTGTGTTATTTGTTGTATTGGTCAGTGGGCCATTAGAGTGCACTGTGATAAGATGTGCTTTGGTGTTGTGATGTTCTGTGATGTTCTGTGCAGCTCTGTAATGTGCCATGTTGTGATGTGCTGTTATATGTTGCGCTGTTACGTTAAAGTCTGGGGTGCTGTGTCATGTGGCGTGCTCTTGCGATTTTATTTGTTTTGATGTAGTGCACAAATATGGTCTCAACTTTTTCAGGGACCAAACCACAGCAAAAGCCTCTCTCTCAATGGCACTCCACCTCTGCTCTCTGGGAAGAAGCCTCCTGCTAATAAAGGCAACTGTCCCAATCCCTTGCTCTGAAGCATCTGTCTGAACCACAAATTCTTTTGTGTAGTCAGGGGCTAGTAGCACTGGTGCTGAACACATAGCAGCTTTCAGAGTGTCAAAGGCCTTCTGACACTCTGGGGTCCAAGCCACCTTCTTGGGCCTCTTTTTAGAAGTGAGTTCTGTTAGGGGCCCCACAATGGTCCCATAATTTTGAACAAACCTTCTATAGTACCCTGTCAGTCCAAGGAATGCCCTGACCTGAGTCTGGGTAACAGGAGCTGTCCAATCCAAAATAGTTTGGATTTTAGCTTGGAGAGGCTGTAAATGGCCCCCACCTACCAGGTGGCCCAGGTACACCACAGAACTCTGCCCTATTTGGCACTTGCTTGCCTTAATAGTCAGACCTGCCTGCTGCATGGCCTGAAGCACTTCTCTTAGGTGGCTTAAGTGATCCCCCCAGGTAGAACTGTATACAGCTATATCATCCAGGTAAGCAGCACTGAACTGTTCCAACCCAGACAAGACCCTGTTCACCAACCTTTGGAAGGTGGCAGGTGTATTCTTTAAGCCAAAGGGCATTACCTTGAACTGATAATGTCCCTCTGGGGTGGAGAATGCTGACCTCTCCTTTGCTCCATCAGTGAGGGCAATCTGCCAGTAACCTGAAGTCAAATCAAAAGTATTCAGGTACTTAGCAGCCCCTAACCTATCAATGAGCTCATCAGCTCTAGGTATAGGGTGAGCGTCAGTCTTTGTGACTGCATTCAATCCTCTGTAGTCCACACAGAACCTTAACTCCTTGGGTCCCCCCTGAGGATTAGGTTTAGGCACCAGCACCCCTGGACTGGCCCATGGACTCTCAGACGGTTCAATTACCCCCAATTCCAGCATCTTAGCAACCTCAGCTTTAATGCTGGCTCTGACATGGTCAGACAACCTGTACAGTTTATTTTGGACAGGTAGGCTGTCACCAGTGTCAATGTGGTGCACACACCTCTCAGTGATGCCTGGGGTCAAAGAGAACAGGCCAGCAAACTGCTTCAGCACTTGCTTACAGTCTCTGTGCTGCTGGTCTGTCAACTTGGGAGAAAGTATCACCCCTCCACTGACCCATCTTGCACATTAGTGGAGAGGAGGTCGGGCACAGGCTCAGTTTCCTCCTCCACACCCTCATCAGTGACCAGTAACATGGTCATGTCGGCCCTGTCATGGTGGGGTTTCAATCTATTCACATGCAGGACCCTATGAGGGTTCCTGGGGGTGCCAAGGTCAACCAAATAGGTAACCTCACCCTTCTTTTCTAAGATTGGATAGGGCCCACTCCACTTGTGATGGAGGGCCCTGTGAGCCACAGGCTCCAGCACCCACACCAATTGTCCTGGAGTATACTCAGGCATAGTAGCCTTTTGATCATACCAGTGCTTCATGAGCTCCTGGCTGGCCTCCAGTTTCCTGTTTGCCTTGTACATGTACTCTGCCATTCTAGACCTCAGGCCTAGCACATAGTCAAGCACATTGTCCTTTGCTTCTTTAAGAGGCTTCTCTAAAGACTCTCTCAGCAGGCTCAATGGCCCCCTCACAGGGTGTCCAAACGACAACTCAAAGGGACTGAAACCAACCCCTTTCTGTGGCACCTCCCTGTAGGCAAACAGTAAGCATGAGAGGAGAACATACCATCTCCTCCTGAGTTTCTCTGACAACCCATTTATCATGCCCTTCAGGGTTTTGTTGAATCTCTCAACAAGACCATTTGCTTGTGGGTGATAGGGGGTGGTAAACTTGTAGTTGACACCACACTCATTCCACATAGCAGTCAGATAGCTGGACAGGAAATTCGTGCCCCTATCTGACACCACCTCTTTTGGAAAACCGACTCTGGTGAGCACACCAAGCAGTGCTCTAGCCACTGCAGGAGCATCAATGGTTCGAAGAGGGATTGCTTCAGGGTACCTAGTGGCACGGTCCACTACCACTAAGATATATCTATTCCCTGATGCAGTAGGTGGGTCCAGGGGACCAACAATGTCCATCCCCACCCTTTCAAAAGGAACCCCAATCACTGGCAGTGGTATTAGGGGAGTCCTTGTCTTGCCCCCTGCCTTGCCACTGGCCTGACAGGTGACACAGGAGCTGCAAAACTCCTTTACCTTTTCAGACAT
This sequence comes from Calotriton arnoldi, assembly GCA_963921515.1. Taxonomy (NCBI): domain Eukaryota; kingdom Metazoa; phylum Chordata; class Amphibia; order Caudata; family Salamandridae; genus Calotriton; species Calotriton arnoldi. The sequence goes on along the minus strand of CAWUFW010002741.1, from coordinate 37,770 downwards.
ATGGGGCCAGTAGAAATGGTTCACCAACCGGTTCCATGTCTTTGTCTGTCCCAAATGTCCTGCCAAGGGGATATCATGACCCAAAGTCAGGATGAACTCTCTGTACCTCTGGGGCACCACCAACCTCCTGGTGGCCCCCTCTTTGAGGTTTCTGGCCTCAGTATAAAGCAGTCCATCTTCCCAGTAGAGTTTGTGAAACCCACTGTCATCCCCTTCCTCTTGCTTAGAAGCAATCCGCCTCAAGCTCTCAAGGGTGGGCCAGTCACGCTGTCCCTTATTGAACTCCTCTCTGGAGGGTCCACCTGCTCCTGTCAGTTCTGCCAAATCTGACGGCTCTGGCAGGGATGGAGTCCCTCCCTCAGAGGCCAAATCCTCCCCATCAGGGTTAGATTCTTCCTGCACCTCTGGAGTTCCCTGGGCTGGCTCACCAGGCCCAGTACCCTTGTCCTTGGATGCTTGGCCCTTTGTTCCAGGGTCCAAGTGTCCAGCCCCTCCCTTCTGGCTAGTCTGTGACCTAGTCACAGCACATACCCACTCAGGGAGCTCCAATATTTTCATATGGAGTCCTCTCTCCACCTCTGACCACACAGAGGCTTCAAGATCATTGCCCAGTAAACACTGGACTGGGAGCACCTTTGACACAGCTACCTTCATAGGGCCTGTCACACCTCCCCATTCCAAATCCACCACAGCCATAGGATGGAGTTTGGTAGTGCTGTCTGCATAAGTCACCTGGTGAAACTCACCAGGTAACAACCTCTCTGGAGGCACAAGCTCATCCAGGACCATAGTTACACTAGCCCCAGTGTCTCTGATAGCCTCAACCTCAGTCCCATTCACTTTAGGCCTCTGCCTGTACTTGTCCATGTTTGGAGGTAAGGCAGCAAGGGTTGCAATATTCACCCCACCCAGGGACACTAAGGTTGCTTCCGCCACCTGACTACCCCTCTCGGGGGCACCACTGACACTGGCAATCTTTGTGGATGGCCCCTTAGGGGGGAGCTTCTTGGCGCAGACAGCATCTCCCTGTTTGTGCCCTGGCTGGTTACAGTCAAAGCACTTACCCACTTTTGAGGGATCAAAGAACCTACCATTCTTTCCCTGATTCCACCTCCCTTTGGATTTGGCTTGGCTCGGGGCCCCCCTCCTTGTGCAGGTTTTTGTGGGTCTTTGGAGGACTCCTTCTGGTTTTGACCTTCTTTCCCTTGGGGAGGGACCTGTCCTCCTTTCTTCTGGTCACCCCCCTGGTGCTGAATGGAAACCCGGGTTCTCACCCACTCATCAGCTGCTTCCCCCAGCTCTCTGGGGTCTGTCAGCTTAGAGTCCACTAGATACTGGCGTAACTTCTCTTCTGCACAATGAGTCAAAATATGTTCTTTCAAAAACAAATTATACAATCCCTCATATGTGTCAACTTTGTTACCAACAATCCAGCCTTCCAGTGCCTTCACTGAAACATCCTCAAAGTCTACCCAAGACTTTGAACTCAATTTCTGGGTGCCTCTAAACTTCACCCTGTACTGCTCTGGAGTCAGACCAAATTGTTTGACTAAGCCTGCCTTAATCTGCTGGTATGATTCTGCATCCTCTCCCTTCAGGGTCAGGAGCCTATCCCTCCCAGCTACTGGAATCAACTCCCACAGGAGTGCACCCCAATACTTAGAGTGGACCCTACTCATTCTAAGGGCCCTCTCAAAAGCTGCTAGCCATTTGTCAATGTCATCCCCCTCAGTGTACTTGGGTACTATACCCTTGGGAAGTTTGGGATCAAATCCACCACGCCTGGACATTTCAAAATCTTCATCATTTTCACTGCCACCATTTCTTTTCAACGCCTCCTCCCTCTCCCATCTCTTCGCAGCCAATTCCAGTTTCCTCTGCTCCAGAGCTATCAAAGCTAATTGAGCCTTAAGCTGTCTCTCTGAAAGGGACGGCGGTGGTTCCTGAGTAAGGGACCCTTCCCCACTCCCACCATCTGGATTCATATGGCTCACACTAGAGAAAATGGAAGCGGCATCATCCTCACCCTCCTCTTGGATGAGGTTGGGGGGACACCCTCTATCCCTCCTTGACTCTCCTCAGCTGCCCCAGCCCAGGCCTTTAGGGACTCAAGCAACCCTGCCTTCTTAAGCTTCCTGAAAGCAGGCAGCCCCCTAAGCCTACACTGTTCCCTAAGATCAGCCATCTTAAACTGGGACAGTTTAGCCAGGTCCAGCTCCATGGTCCCCTAGTTTTGGGTCACAAAAACTAGGCACAACAGACTTAGAACAATTTGGAAAAATCAAAACAATGGATTAAAAACAGTTTAGTCTAAATTCCAAAAATCAAACTCAAAAGTTTTGTTCTAAGGCAATTTAGAGGATTTTTATAATCTTAATTCACTTTACTGAAAGGTGTACTTTTAAACACAAGTCCTCATCCACACCGCTGAGCACCAAATGTTGGAAAGTGGATTATTGGTAGGGGCAAATGTAGGTCTGCCACTGGCAATAAGGCCACTAATCATTGGTAGGACTCAGCATAGGTCTTATAAAATTATTCCTATGCTCAACCCTTGGTAACGTGGCTGCGAGCAGACAGGCTTAACTTCAAAGACAGGTATGTAAAGCATTTAAAAACACCAATTCAGTAAATAATTAAGACAACACATAATAAAAATCCAACACCAATTTATACAAATAGGAAATATTTTTATCTTTAAAATGACAACAAAACGACAAACATCCAATGTAGGGAACAGGCGATATGAATTTTCAAAGATTTAGCAAAATATAGCACTTAGAAGCTTTTAGCACCATATTGGGATACAGGCTCGCGATAGACCGACCCAAAGTCAAAGTTTCAGGCCGACCGCGATGGAGCTCTGAGCGGATACCCCACGTGGAAGGTCCCGGTCACAGTTTTTACCTTTGGACTTAGAAACTTTTCTGGAGCTTTCGAAGCTCTCAGCCACTCCGGATTCGGTGAGGGTTCGCCGGCTTGCCTTGCGATGAGCTCCCGGTCACCTTCCTACGTTCGGACTTAGAAACTTTTGCGGTTCGACCTCTGGAGCGTTCCAGCGGGGAAAACTCAGTATCCAGGCCAACACGCGGTTGAAGGCAGGCGGCTTGGCTTTCGCGGTTGCTCCTGGTCACCTTTTCTACGAGCGGACTTAGAAACTTTTCTGGAGCTTTTTCTCGTGGGGTCCCTCGATGCTCTTCACCAGGCCGGATTCGGTGAGGGTTCGCCTGCCTCGGATTTCTTCTACTCCCGGTCAAACTCTGGAAGTTGGACCGACGGAGCTTTTAGCGGGACGAACCTGGATGGCTTGGCTGGCTCGCGGTTGAAGGCAGGCTGCTTGGCTGACCAGGTTGAGTCGGTCCCTCTATGGAGCTTTTTTTCAAAGTTACTCCAAAGTTCTCCAAACTTCTTGAACTTCTTCCTGAAGTTCCTCAAAGGGTCCCAAAGTGCCTCAAACTCACTCCAAGGGTCTGGAAGCTCCAAGATGGTCCTTGAAAGTTGAGGACTTCAGTTCCCACAATCCACTTTGACGTCAACCTTACAAATCCACTGGTAGTTCCCCAGGGTGATGATCCTTGGTGGTGAGGGTCCAGGTGAGCTCTGTTAACCTGTAGCTTGCAGGGAGTCCACTCTTTACTTCTTTTTCAGCAAGGTAGTCCACAGGGCTGTAGTTTCTGATGGTGCAGGCTTCAGAGGTCAGGCCTTAGAATTTGCACAGCAAAACTTCTCAGCTTGGCACAATGTCTTGCTTTCTTCAGTTTCAAGCAGCAGATCTGGAGGGCTCTGCCCTCTCAGATACTTATTCCAAGTTCTCTGGGTCAAGCAGGAGGTCACTTCCTGACCAATGGGAGCAGGGTAACTCCTCAAACATATGACCACATCCTGTAGAGTGTGGCATTATTTTGTCCCAGAGTGCATCAAATCTTCCAAATCCATAATGGCAGATTTTCCAGCAAGGAGGTAAGAGCGGGCTAAACACACCCCTAGGATGGCTAATTAACTTAGACTCTCCCCCCTGCATCTGCTCATACCTTCCTTAATCCTACCATCTGCCTAAGGTGGAAAGTTCAGAGTTGTAAATGACACTGTTCTCTGCTCTCCTCTTTGAAGAACATAGTTTACGACTCCTCCCCCTGGCCTGGCATTCCTATGGAACAGCACACTGCCCTGCCAGCAGAGCTGGTTGACCCCAGGGGCGCTTTATCACCTCTTCAAGGCAGCCTGGCCAATCCACTTAACTCTGACCAATCAGGGCAGACCACTGGAAGGCTGAATATGGACTTACAAACAAGAAAGTCTTATAACTTCTTGTATGTACACTTTAGGAGAAATTCAACAATATCATATTGTTGAATTTATTAATACCATTCGGGGAAGTCTTTGAATGGGACTTCTGGCCCTCTCCTGTCAAGAGTTATTAGTTAATAACTTTCTACCATGTTAACCTATGTAACAGGGGATTTGCAATGGGAAAAATGACTTGGGCCAATTTTCCAGCACCAGGACTTACAAAAACATATTTTATAAGTACTTTGCTTATATCTACAGGACCCCCACCCCATGGGACAACTAGGGGAGACTTTAGGGGTTCTGAATCTGTAGCAATATTGCAGATCCTCACTTCACAGTGCTCCTAGCATCAAAGTCGAATTTGGGCAGCACTTTACCACAATGTGGGGAGTGAAATGTAAAATTTTACTTAACCCAGGGCATATAAAGCTCATTTTATAAGGGTCTACCTTATAGATACCTGACCCCCCACCCCTGGGACACCTAGGGGAGACCCTGGGGGTCCCTAATATGCCATAACATTGTATGTTATCCATTTTTAAGTGCCCCAAACACCAAAGGCGAGTTTGGGCACAATTTACTTTTTAAAAGCAGTCCTGGCACCCAGGGCTGCTTTTAAAACTGACCTCAGGCCTCAGCAGTGCACACATGCAAGTGCAGAAAGCTGCTGGCCTCTAAACTGCCATGCCCTACTACATACTAGGGACTGATAGGTAGTTTCAATTCCCCTGCCCTATTATATACTAGAGGCTGATAGGGCAGGTGATACAAAATGCAGCGGCTAAACTGGTGTGCAATGAGGGCAGATACAGCTCAGCGACAAAATGCCTGAAGCAACTTCACTGGCTGCCCATGCGCCAAAGAGCACGATTTAAACTCTTAGGACATGCACATAGGGCACTTTATCGCACAGGCCCCAAGATTCTCCAGAATAGAATCAAATTCTACGTCCCGCTCAGGTGCTTAAGGTCACGTCCTTTAGCATTAGCTGAGACAAAAAGAATCAGCAAGAGCAGGACAGGTGGACGCACCTTCTCGCACCTTGCAGCACTTTATTGGAATGAGCTTCAGCTGGAACTACGGCTAACTGCAGAACACATGGCGTTCAGGAAAAAACGTAAAACTTATTTATTTCCTTAACACTGCCGCTACCACCCTCAATTAGACTAAACTGACTCATCACTCTCCGGCTACACTAGCGCCGTGATATCCCAGTGGGATGAATGTCGCGCTTTATAAATAAATAAATAAATAAATAAATAGGTCATGCCAATCACAGGGGCACCCCAACCCATAGTGTACCCTAGTGTATGTAGGTGTTTTAACTGTATCTAAGTGTTTTCAGCATAGCACTGGCCCTGGGCCTGGTTAGGCAAAGCCCAGGGTCAGTCAGAGTCAGTTACCACCAGTATCAGTCAGCAAAAAGTTGGGGGGTGCCCAGGGCAAAGGATGACTTTGCAACATAGCCCCCCCCCAAACGAAAGGTGATGGGTTACTAACCTACACCCTGGTAGTCCTCATCAGCTAAGTGGAAAAACCTGGAAAGTCCATCTGAGTTTGCATGGGCAACCCCAGGTCTGTGTTCCACTGTAAAGTCCATTCCCTGTAGGGAAATGGACCACCTTAACAACTTGGGATTCTCCCCTCTCATCTGCATGAGCCATCTGAGAGGCCTGTGGTCAATTTGAACACGAAAGTGAGTCCCAAACAAATATGGTCTCAACTTTTTCAGGGACCAAACCACAGCAAAAGCCTCTCTCTCAATGGCACTCCACCTCTGCTCTCTGGGAAGAAGCCTCCTGCTAATAAAGGCAACTGGCTGATCAAGGCCCTCTTCATTTAGCTGTGACAACACTGCCCCAATCCCTTGCTCTGAAGCATCTGTCTGAACCACAAATTATTTTGTGTAGTCAGGGGCTAGTAGCACTGGTGCTGAACACATAGCAGCTTTCAGAGTGTCAAAGGCCTTCTGACACTCTGGGGTTCAAGCCACCTTCTTGGGCCTCTTTTTAGAAGTGAGTTCTGTTAGGGGCCCCACAATGGTCCCATAATTTTGAACAAACCTTCTATAGTACCCTGTCAGTCCAAGGAATGCCCTGACCTGAGTCTGGGTAACAGGAGCTGTCCAATCCAAAATAGTTTGGATTTTAGCTTGGAGAGGCTGTACATGGCCCCCACCTACCAGGTGGCCCAGGTACACCACAGAACTCTGCCCTATTTGGCACTTGCTTGCCTTAATAGTCAGACCTGCCTGCTGCATGGCCTGAAGCACTTCCCTTAGGTGGCTTAAGTGATCCCCCCAGGTAGAACTGTATACAGCTATATCATCCAGGTAAGCTGCACTGAATTGTTCCAATCCAGACAAGACCCTGTTCACCAACCTTTGGAAGGTGGCAGGTGCATTCTTTAAGCCAAAGGGCATTACCTTGAACTGGTAATGTCCCTCTTGGGTGGAGAATGCTGACCTCTCCTTTGCTCCATCAGTGAGGGCAATCTGCCAGTAACCTGAAGTCAAATCAAAAGTACTCAGGTACCTAGCAGCCCTTAACCTATCAATGAGCTCATCAGCTCTAGGTATAGGGTGAGCGTCAGTCTTTGTGAGTGCATTCAATCCTCTGTAGTCCACACAGAACCTTAACTCCTTGGGTCCCCCCTGAGGATTAGGTTTAGGCACCAGCACCACTGGACTGGCCCATGGACTCTGAGACGGTTCAATTACCCACAATTCCAGCATCTTACCAACCTCAGCTTTAATGCTGGCTCTGACATGGTCAGACAACCTGTACAGTTTATTTTTGACAGGTAGGCTGTCACCAGTGTCAATGTGGTGCACACACCACTCAGTGATGCCTGGGGTCAAAGAGAACAGGCCAGCAAACTGCTCCAGCACTTTCTTACAGTCTCTGTGCTGCTGGTCTGTCAACTTGGGAGAAAGTATCACCCCCTCCACTGACCCATCTTGCACATTAGTGGAGAGGAGGTCGGGCACAGGCTCAGTTTCCTCCTCCACAACCTCATCAGTGACCAGTAACATGGTCATGTCGGCCTGTCATGGTGGGGTTTCAATCTATTCACATGCAGGACCCTATGAGGGTTCCTGGGGGTGCCAAGGTCAACCAAATAGGTAACCTCACCCTTCTTTTCTAAGATTGGATAGGGCCCACTCCACTTGTCATGGAGGGCCCTGTGAGCCACAGGCTCCAGCACCCACACCAATTGTCCTGGAGTATACTCAGGCATAGTAGCCTTCTGATCATACCAGTGCTTCATGAGCTCCTGGCTGGCCTCCAGTTTCCTGTTTGCCTTGTACATGTACTCTGCCAATCTAGACCTCAGGCCTAGCACATAGTCACGCACATTGTCCTTTGTTTCTTTAAGAGGCTTCTCTAAAGACTCTCTCAGCAGGCTCAATGGCCCCCTCACAGGGTGTCCAAACAACAACTCAAAGGGACTGAAACCAACCCCTTTCTGTGGCACCTCCCTGTAGGCAAACAGTAAGCATGGGAGGAGAACATCCCATCTCCTCCTGAGTTTCTCTGACAACCCATTTATCATGCCCTTCAGGGTTTTGTTGAATCTCTCAACAAGACCATTTGCTTGTGGGTGATAGGGGGTGGTGAACTTGTAGTTGACACCACACTCATCCCACATAGCAGTCAGATAGCTGGACAGGAAATTCGTGCCCCTATCTGACACCACCTCTTTTGGAAAACCGACTCTGGTGAACACACCAAGCAATGCTCTAGCCACTGCAGGAGCATCAATGGTTCGAAGAGGGATTGCTTCAGGGTACCTAGTGCATTGGTCCACTACCACTTAGATATACCTATTCCCTGATGCAGTAGGTGGGTCCAGGGGACCAACAATGTCCATCCCCACCCTTTCAAAAGGAACCCCAACCACTGGCAGTGGTATTAGGGGAGCCCTTGTCTTGCCCCCTGCCTTGCCACTGGCCTGACAGGTGACACAGGAGCTGCAAAACTCCTTTACCTTTTCAGACATATGGGGCCAGTAGAAATGGTTCACCAACCGGTTCCATGTCTTTGTCTGTCCCAAATGTCCTGCAAGGGGATATCATGACCCAAAGTCAGGATGAACTCTCTATACCTCTGGGGCACCACCAACCTCCTGGTGGCCCCCTCTTTGAGGTTTCTGGCCTCAGTATAAAGCAGTCCATCTTCCCAGTAGAGTTTGTGAAACCCACTGTCATCCCCTTCCTCTTGCTTAGAAGCAATCCGCCTCAAGCTCTCAAGGGTGGGACAGTCACGCTGTCCCTTACTGAACTCCTCTCTGGAGGGTCCACCTGCTCCTGTCAGTTCTGCCAAATCTGACAGCTCTGGCAGGGATGGAGTCCCTCCCTCAGAGGCCAGATCCTCCCCATCAGGGATAGATTCTTCCTGCACCTCTGGAGTTACCTGGGCTGGCTCACCAGGCCCAGTACCCTTGTCCTTGGATGCTTGGCCCTTTGTTCCAGGGTCCAAGTGTCCAGCCCCTCCCTTCTGGCTAGTCTGTGAGCTAGTCACAGCACATACCCACTCAGGGAGCTCCAATATTTTCATATGGAGTCCTCTCTCCACCTCTGACCACACAGAGGCTTCAAGATCATTGCCCAGTAAACAATGGACTAGGAGCACCTTTGACACAGCTACCTTCATAGGGCCTGTCACACCTCCCCATTCCAAATCCACCACAGCCATAGGATGGAGTTTGGTAGTGCTGTCTGCATAAGTCACCTGGTGAAACTCACCAGGTAACAACCTCTCTGGAGGCACCAGCTCATCCAGGACCATAGTTACACTAGCCCCAGTGTCTCTGATAGCCTCAACCTCAGTCCCATTCACTTTAGGCCTCTGCCTGTCCATGTCCATGTTTGGAGGTAAGGCAGCAAGGGTTGCAATATTCACCCCACCCAGGGACACTAAGGTTGCTTCCACCACCTGACTACCCCTCTCTGGGGCACCACTCTCCACCCCTACACTGACACTGGCAATCCCTGTGGATGGCCCCTTAGGGGGGAGCTTCTTGGCGCAGACACCATCTCCCTGTTTGTGCCCTGGCTGGTTACAGTCAAAGCACTTACCCACTTTTGAGGGATCAAAGAACCTACCATTCTTTCCCTGATTCCACCTCCCTTTGGATTTGGGTTGGCTCGGGCCCCCCTCCTTGTGCAGGTTTTTGTGGGTCTTTGGAGGACTCCTTCTGGTTTTGAGCTTCTTCCCCTTGGGCTTTCCCTTGGGGAGGGACCTGTCCTCCTTTCTTCTGGTCGCCGCCCCTGGTGCTGAATGGAAACCCGGGTTCTCACCCACTCATCAGCTGCTTCCCCAGCTCTCTGGGGTCTGTCAGCTTAGAGTCCACTAGATACTGGCGTAACTTCTCTTCTGCACAATGAGTCAAAATATGTTCCTTCAAAACCAAATTATACAATCCCTCATATGTGTCAACTTTGTTACCAACAATCCAGCCTTCCAGTGCCTTCACTGAAACGTCCACAAAGTCTACCCAAGACTTTGAACTCAATTTCTGGGTGCCCCTAAACTTCACCCTGTACTGCTCTGGAGTCAGACCAAATCGTTTGACTAAGCATGCCTTCATCTGCTGGTATGATTCTGCATCCTCTCCCTTCAGGGTCAGGAGCCTATCACTCCCAGCTACTGGAATCAACTCCCACAGGAGTGCACCCCAATACTTAGAGTGGACACTACTCATTCTAAGGGCCCTCTCAAAAGCTGCTAGCCATTTGTCAATGTCATCCCCCTCAGTGTACTTGGGTACTATACCCTTGGGAAGTTTGGGATCAAATCCACCACCCATGGACATTTCAAAATCTTCATCATTTTCACTGCCACTGCTCCCTCTCCCATCTCCTCTCAGCCAATTCCAGTTTCCTCTGCTCCAAAGCTATCAAAGCTAATTGAGCCTTAAGCTGTCTCTCTGCAAGGGACGGTGGTGGTTCCTGAGTAAGGGACCCTTCCCCACTCCCACCATCTGGATTCATATGGCTCACACTAGAGAAAATGGAAGCGGCATCATCCTCACCCTCCTCTTGGATGAGGTTGGGGGGACACCCTCTATCCCCTCTTGACTCTCCTCAGCTGCCCCAGCCCAGGCCTTTAGGGACTCAAGCAACCCTGCCTTCTTAAGCTTCCTGAAAGCAGGCAGCCCCCTAAGCCTACACTGTTCCCTAAGATCAGCCATCTTAAACTGGGACAGTTTAGCCAGGTCCAGCTCCATGGTTCCCTAGTTTTGGGTCACAAAAACTAGGCACAACAGACTTAGAACAATTTGGAAAAATCAAAACAATGGATTAAAAACAGTTTAGTCCAAATTCCAAAAATCTAACTCAAAAGTTTTGTTCTAAGGCAATTTAGAGGATTTTTATAATCTTAATTCACTTTACTGAAAGGTGTACTTTTAAACACAAGTCCTCATCCACACCGCTGAGCACCAAATGTTGGAAAGTGGATTATTGGTAGCGGCAAATGTAGGTCTGCCACTGGCAATAAGGCCACTAGTCATTGGTAGGACTCAGCATAGGTCTTATAAAATTATTCCTATGCTCAACCCTTGGTAACTTGGCTGCGAGCAGACAGGCTTAACTTCAAAGACAGGTATGTAAAGCATTTAAAAACACCAATTCAGTAAATAATTAAGACACAACACATAATAAAAATCCAACACCAATTTATAAAAATAGGAAATATTTTTATCTTTAAAATGACAACAAAATGACAAAAATCCAATGTAGGGAACCGGAGATATGAATTTTCAAAGATTTAGCAAAATATAGCACTTAGAAGCTTATAGCACCATATTGGGATACAGGCTCGCGATAGACCGACCCAAAGTCAAAGTTTCAGGCCGACCGCGATGGAGCCCTGAGCGGATACCCCACGCGGAAGGTCCCGGTCACAGTTTTTACCTTCGGACTTAGAAACTTTTCTGGAGCTTTTCTCCCCGAGGTCCCTCAAAGCTCTCAGCCACTCCGGATTCGGTGAGGGTTCGCCGGCTTGACTTGCGATGAGCTCCCAGTCACCTTCCTACGTTCGAACTTAGAAACGTTTGCGGTTCGACCTCTGGAGCGTTCCAGCGGGGCAAACCCAGTATCCAGGCCGACACGCGGTTGAAGGCAGGCAGCTAGGCTTTCGCGGTTGCTCCCGGGCACCTTTTCTACGAGAGGACTTAGAAACTTTTCTGGAGCTTTTTCTCGCGGGGTCCCTCGATGCTCTTCACCAGGCTGGATTCGGTGAGGGTTCGCCGGCCTCGGATTTCTTCTACTCCCGGTCAAACTCTGGAAGTTGGATCGACTGAGCTTTTAGCGGGACGAACCTGGATGGCTTGGCCGGCTCGCGGTTGAAGGCAGGCGGCTTGGCTGACCAGGTTGAGTCGGTCCCTCTATGGAGCTTTTTTTCAAAGTTCCTCCAAAGTTCTCCAAACTTCTTGAACTTCTTCCTGAAGTTCCTCAAAGGGTTCCAAAGTGCCTCACACTCACTCCAAGGGTCTGGAAGCTCGAAGATGGGCCTTGAAAGTTGAGGACTTCAGTTCCCACAATCCGTTTGGACGTCAACCTTATAAATCCACTGGTAGTTCCCCAGGGTGATGATCCTTGGTGGTGAGGGTCCAGGTGAGCTCTGTTAACCTGTAGCTTGCAGGGAGTCCACTCTTTACTTCTTTTTCAGCAAGGTAGTCCACAGGGCTATAGTTTCTGATGGTGCAGGCTTCAGAGGTCAGGCCTTAGAATTTGCACAGCAATACTTCTCAGCTTGGCACAATGTCTTGCGTTCTTCAGTTTCAAGCAGCAGATCTGGAGGGCTCTGCCCCTCTCAGATACTTATTCCAATTTCTCTGGGTCAAGCAGGAGGTTACTTCCTGACCAATGGGAGCAGGGTAACTCCTCAAACATATGACCACATCCTGTAGAGTGTGGCATTATTTTGTCCCAGAGTGCATCAAATCTTCCAAATCCATAATGGCAGATTTTCCAGCAAGGAGGTAAGAGCTGGCTAAACACACCCCTAGGATGGCTAATTTACTTAGACTCTCCCCCTGCATCTGCTCATACCTTCCTTAATCCTACCATCTGCCTAAGGTGGAAAGTTCAGAGTTGTAAATGACACTGTTCTCTGCTCTCCTCTTTGAAGAACATAGTTTACGACTCCTCCCCCTGGCCTGGCATTCCTATGGAACAGCACACTGCCCTGCCAGCAGAGCTGGTTGACCCCAGGGGCTCTTTATCACCTCTTCAAGGCAGCCTGGCTAATCCACTTAACTCTGACCAATCAGGGCATACCACTGGAAGGCTGAACCTGGACTTACAAACAAGAAAGTCTTATAACTTCTTGTATGTACTCTTTAGGAGAAATTCAACAATATCATATTGTTGAATTTATTAATACCATTCGGGGAAGTCTTTGAATGGGACTTCTGGCCCTCTCCTATCAAGAGTTATTAGTTAATAACTTTCTACCATGTTAACCTATGTAACAGGGGATTTGCAATGGGAAAAATGACTTGGGCCATTTTTCCAGCACCAGGACTTACAAAAACATATTTTATAAGTACTTTGCTTATATCTACAGGACCCCCACCCTATGGGACAACTAGGGGAGACTTTAGGGGTTCTGAATCTGTAGAAATATTGCAGATCCTCACTTCACAGTGCTCCTAGCATCAAAGTCGAATTTGGGCAGCACTTTACCACAATGTGGGGAGTGAAATGTAAAATTTCACTTAACCCAGGGCATATAAAACTCATTTTATAAGGGTGTACCTTATAGATACCTGACCCCCCCCCACCCCTGGGACACCTAGGGGAGACACTGGGGGTCCCTAATATGCCATAACATTGTAGGTTATCCATTTTTAAGTGCCCCAAACACCAAAGTCGAGTTTGGGCACAATTTACTTTTTAAAAGCAGTCCTGGCACCCAGGGCTGCTTTTAAAACTGACCTCAGGCCTCAGCAGTGCACACATGCAAGTGCAGAAAACTGCTGGCCTCTAAACTGCCATGCCCTACTACATACTAGGGACTGATAGGTAGTTTCAATTCCCCTGCCCTATTATATACTAGGGGCTTATAGTGTAGGTTATGCCAATCACAGGGGTACCCCAACCCATAGTGTACCCTAGTGTATGTAGGTGTTTTAACTGTATCTAAGTGTTGTCAGCATAGCACTGGCCCTGGTTACGCAAAGCCCAGGGTCAGTCAGTTACCACCAGTCAGCAAAACGTTGGGGGGTGCCCAGGGCACAGGATGACTTTGCAACAGTTGCACTAATTTGGCTTTGATGTGATTTGATGTGCTGTGCTCTCCAGCATCCTCGTGTGATGTGCTGTGCTGATAGTGTGTGCTCTGTTGTGTTATTTGTTGTATTGGTCAGTGGGCCATTAGAGTGCACTGTGATAAGATGTGCTTTGGTGTTGTGATGTGCTGTGATGTTCTGTGCAGCTCTGTAATGTGCCATGTTGTGATGTGCTGTTATATGTTGCGCTGTTACGTTAAAGTCTGGGGTGCTGTGTCATGTGGCGTGCTCTTGCGATTTTATTTGTTTTGATGTAGTGCACTGTGTTCGTGCCTGTTGTCATGTGGTGTGTCGTGCGTTTGTTACTTCAATGTGATACGATGTTGTATGACATCCTTTGATCCCAGGTGGCGCGCCTTGATGTGCTGAGATCTGACAGGCTTTGTTGACATGCGCAGTGACGTGCTCTGACGTCACGGGGTGCTCGTGGGTTCACTGGAGTGCGATGTCCGGTTCTTTGCTTTGTTGTGATGTCACATGCTCTGGTGTGACCTGTTGTACGTGGTGCCCTCTCGCCTGATGTGATGTGCCATTTTCAAAGGTGATGTTCTGGGCTGGTGTGTACTCCAGTGTAATGTGACGTCTTGTGGGATGCAGTTGTGTGGTATCATATTTTGTGCTTTAATGTGCTGTGCTCCTATGGTATACGCTGTACACTGTACTGTTACGTGCTGTGTTGTAAGTTGCTGTTGTATGGTGTGCTGAAAAGTATTGTGATGTGCTACAGGGTTCAGTGCGGTGCACTTCTGAGCTGTGATGTGGCCGAAGTCTGAAGCCGCTTGGAAAAATCAAGAAAACTAAAAGTACAGGCAATATTGAATGGAAAAACAATTGCATAGATTTAAATGAGAAAATGTCAAAGTGTACTGCATTCGATTACTGCAGGTGGAGGAAGCGGCTTCTAATAAAGCACAGTCCGAGTTGGTAGTGAAAAAGTTGCTGCCCGAAAGCTTTAATCCTCCTGCAGAGCCTGAGCCCAGGAAGGACGCAGCAGGACCTTACGAGTGGGGCGGGAGCGGGGGGCTGGGAGATCCTGGGAGGGTTGGGGTTGAAAAAAACAGACCCTGGGGTGGGAGATTGGCTGTTGCTGGTTTAGGGACTGTGGTGAGAGGAGAAATTTATCGTAGAGGCTAGGTGGGGGTTATTTTTTTGTGCGAGCGAGCTTGAGTTCGAGCCAGAGAAGAATGCAGCAGGACCTTATGAGTGGGGGTAGGAGGAGAAGGAGGAAGAGCCTGGGAGGGCTGGTGTTTTAAACAAGCATGACGTAAACGCAGAGTTTCAAAGCACACAACATGTTTAATCTTTGTTCGAGATTTTTTCCTGTTTGGTGGCACAGTGTGCAAATTATTTTTATGGCATATTATCTGCTGGGCATGTAACAATGCTGTCCAAGAAGAGTATTTAATGAGACAGGGTCAGGGGCCAAAACATGAGCATGTCTAGAAGGTCTAAGATCGGTAATGTGGAAATAACAAACAACAAGATAAAGGCACGCAAGCAGCGTGAGCGTCACTGCTCGTTCCCGTGGCAATACTTCATGGGGCGGGGATTTGCTTATGTTAATTCAGCCGGAGTTACTTCAGGCACACAACATTTGCTAACAAGTGTGAAACATCTATGTCATTCCAGGGGAGGAGTGGGCCAAGCTATGTGAGTACACGGGTCGGGGGCAGGCGCTGTGCTTCTGAAGTGGAGTTAATGGACGGTGTATTATGGTGTAAAGAAACAAAATGTATGCATAAATTAACAAATGCTGCTGTGGGGTGGGGACTCGCTTATGTTAATTCAGCCAGAGTGACTTGGGGCGAACAACATTCGCTAAAAAGTGGGAAACATCTATCGCATTCCAGGGGAGGAGAGGAGGTAGCTTCATGGGTACTCCGGTTGCGGGGCAGGCGCTGTGCGTCTGAAGCAGAGTTGACAGGTGTCGGTGCACCGAAAGTGCATTCAGGCAGAAACAAACAAAAAGAAGAAGATAAAGGCATGCAAGCAGCGTGCGCGTCCCTGCTCATTCATGCGGCAATACTCCATGAGAGTTAACTTGTGAGAAAAGGTGGGACATGCACCAACCATTTTTAAATGACACACACAAAAGCCAATCCAAAGCATGGGAGGAGTCAAACCCCACAAAGTACATACAACATATCACCTGACAACGCAAGCGCTGTCTAGGCTCGACCTAAAAATGCGCATCCACCTTAAAGGTATTTCATTTCAGTGAGCACTACAGGTTTTCCGCTGAAAGCTGCATGACAATGTCTCTTCCTGAAGTTGTCTCGCTCAGCTGCTGAAGAGCATTCATTGTCAGCCCACCTCCCCCATGATTTCCATGCCAGGAGATGGAACATGGGCAACTGTTGTATTTTCTTAACACCCTTCTCTGGTCCCATCAACGCCTGAGCTCTACTTTATAACACACGCACATTATGCCTATTTTTCAACATTTGAGATGGTCTGCATTTCACTTGCTATAAACTCCATTATGTTAACATGACTAAAATCTTGCAGTTGGGGTGAAGTCAGGTTCACCAAACAATAATTAACAATATGCATAACATGCCTCAAGAAAACACACAGTGAGGTATGATGGAGGAAGCAATGGTAATCTAATTGAAAATGTAGTTTGTGAAATCAGGGGCGTAGCTGCCAATGATGCAATGGGTGCAATGCACCACGGCACAGAGGTGTGAGGGGGGGCCAACTACAGCAGCCCCTTAAGCTCTGAGAGGGCACCTCAATAACCATGCTGGAGTCTCGAAGGTGAACGAGCATTAAAGAAGATATTTGTTTTTATGCTGTCACATTAGCTGTGCTTTTAAAGCTGTAGTCTTCTGACAAACTGCTGCTTATGATTTTAACGTAGAAACAGATGTTTCCTTTTCTTTCCCTTACAGCAAAGTTTGAGGATTTTGTGAACTATGTGACAATCTTGCTGGTGTGAAAGGAAAGGCTGCATGAGGTTGTTTTCTTCCAACATCATTTAATTGCATATAAAGCAACAGTACAAATATTTTAAAATGAATAAACATTTAGGAAAGCACATATGAAGTCGTTTTTTTCTCATTCCGAAGTGTAATGGACGAAGATTTTAATAGGATCCAAACAAAACAAGACCTTTACTTGGAAATGCACAAATGGTGATACACAAATAAGAAATATTTGCTGAAACCAAACTTCCACACATTATCGTTTGTGCGCTATAAAGTTTTATCAGTAAAACTGTATGTCTGTGCAAACTTAGTGGTCATTTCAATGGAAATGTGGTGTCTGTTATTGATAGTGGCTACCACACCATGGTTTAGAATATATTAGTGACAGTGTGCTCCTAAATGCAACACCAGCTACTTATTACAATGTTGCTACTCTCCTGCTGAATGGGTGTGGCACATTTGTGCCACTTGTTCTTTGTGTGATGCTGGGATTTTTCTGAATCTCTATGAGTTCACTACCTACTAGGGCCACAGGAGCGGTTATAGCACTGGGAGCTCACTGTTAGCTCCGTCCAATTCCCTCAGCGGCAGGAGTCAGACTCCAAGCAGCAGAATCTACTGAACCACATCTGGGGGCACTGCAAAAGGCTCATTGCGTGCGTACGGAATGGCCGAGCAGTGAGCATGCTCACTTTTGTAAATGCAGTGTGTGCCATTCGGCCCAGGTTACCTGACACCAGCAGAGGTCAAAGAAGATGTTATGCCCATGATGCTAGATGGCTCCTGAAGACAAGACAGTCACTGTAATCACTGCATTCAGCCTGACGAGTGGAGGTCAAACGATGGCAGCTAGTAAAAGAACTTAGACTTACTTAAGACAGAGTGCTGAAACTGGGAGAATGAGTGATTTGAGCGTTGTTTGTTTCACTTTATGCTAAAACAAAAGCACAGGTAACTTTAAAAAAACGTCCTGGTGTCGCTAATGCACAATTCTTCCTTTTTAAAAATAGAAGTAGGGATTGTTATCCTTCAAGACCCGTGGAAACTGGCCAGAATCTCAGAAAACAAGATGTTGCTCCCCAGAGTGATACTGAGAGAGGGGGGACTAAAGTAACGGTTATACACAGTACTGTAGGACAAATGGGCAAGCCAACACATTAACAGACACAGCAAGCCAATGGTATGTCTTGGATCTAAGAGTCAGGCACAACCTAAGCAATGGAAACATTTGGCATGGAAATCATGCAAAAGATTCTCTATAAAAATAGGATAAAGTGTCTGCAAAATTCCAAAAGTATATTTCTTTGACAAGCGTTTATCACTGCATCGAGAGTCGTTTACTAAAAGTGATCGTTTTCAAACATGAACTTAGAAACATTCTTGCCCCCACACAGTTAGCTATCATGTGCACCCTTTATATGGGCTATATTCCTATGTTACACAAAGCAACATTATAGCACATTAAGTCAAACATAACAGAGATTTTTGTACAGCACACATTCTCACATATTTCAAGGTTTTCTCATATGCAGTAGACACGATAAAATAACCGACTAGGATCACACAATTTGATCAAGTGGCCAAGTCAGGATTGATTCTGGGTTTTCTGGTTCAAAGCTGGTTTCAGTACTAGATTGGTATCCCTTTCGCACTCCTGTTTGACATCAAAGTTTAATGGTTTGTCTTTCATTCTTGCTGCATGAGGTGAGAGTGTTGGGTAGCAGCAGAAGCCACATGAAAGCTCAGCTCATTTTGAGCTCCAGGGCTCAAGAGGACCTTGAGCTGAACCAGAGCCTGGCATCTGGCTCGAGCCTTCAGTGGCTCACTCACCTCTATACTTTACTCTGGGTATTCTGTGTGCCTGAAATAAGCTTAGACGCTGCTTCCAGTGTGATTCCTGTTTTGTATGTGAGGATATCTTAGCTTGCACAGCTGATGTCCGTATTGTACCTGTGGTTCGTGTGATGGAGCTTACACTGCTGCCAAATGCTGCACAGGCTTGGTCTGCTGCTGCAGATGCTACCCATGTTCGGTGCATGTGAGGTAAGCTTGCATTCTTTCTGACCAGATCTGTATGTTTTCTATGGGTGTGAGGGAAGAGTGTACTCCTGCCTGGTGCTGTACCTGTTTTGTGTGTGGAAATCTTGCAATGCATGCGAGTCAAGTTCACACTCATACTGCCCACTGCTGTTCCATAACTTATACCAAATCTGAAATCCTGCTTAGTCGCTGTACCTATAGAGGGCGTCAAATGGTGCTGCCCACTGCTACACTTGTTCCAACTCTTCAAAGGAAGCTTGCACTGGCCCTTCAAAACACACTTGTTCCAAGTCTTTGAAGGAAGCTTGCATTGGGCCTTCAAAACCGCACTTGTTCCCTGTCTTTGAAGGAAGCTTGCACTGGCCCTGCAGTACCATGTGTTCCATGTCTTTGAAAGAAGCTGGCACTGACTGGCTCTGCAGTAGCATACATGTTCAGTGTCATTGAAGGAAGCTTGCACTGACTGGGCTTGCAGTAGCATACTTGTTCAATGTCTGAAGGAAGTTTGCACTGACTAGCACTGCAGTAGCACATGTGTTCCATGACTTTGAAAAAGGCTGGCACTGACTGGCTCTGCAGTAGCATACTTGTTCAGTGTCATTGAAGGAAGCTTGCACTGACTAGGTTTGCAGTAGCATACTTGTTCAATGTCTTTGAAGGAAGTTTGCACTGGCTAGCACTGCAGTACCACGTGTTCCATGTCTTTGAAAAAGGCTGGCACTGACTGGCTCTGCAGTAGCATACTTGTTCAGTGTCATTGAAGGAAGTTTGCACTGGCTAGCACTGCAATACCACACGTGTTCCTCATCTTTCAGAGAAAATTGTGATGCTCTTGACTTGTGCCCGCTCTGTTTTTGTGTGTTTTTGGTCTGATGAAGACTGTTTTAGCTTTCTCACCAGCCGCATATTTTCGCAAAAATAATACATAAACCTGCTTACAGAAAATGGGCTTTGGGTAAGCCCACTTCAGTTATTCATCAGACAGAGTGCCATTCACATATTAGTTCAGCCCTGCAGAACAGCATGCACACAATTAGGCAGAGGAACCGCCCTCTTCAGCCATTGGTTTTGTTGCCAAAGTTTGGCTCTACCTAATAGACAACTGCTGCATCCAGAGGAGTCAAACCTCCGGAGATATTTCCATTAGTTCATTGACCAGCAGCTCATGCAAATGCAGACCAGAGCTAATTGATTAATGAGAGTATCAGCAGCTGCACTGACATTGCTACGGGACCACCAGATTTCCTATGCAGAGCACTAGGCATCACTGCTGCAAACTTCAAGACCAACCACCATCTTGAAACAATATTTTGATCCAGGACAGCAGACAAGTGAGAAGCTTTACTTTAATTTGTTTTAATTGAAGCACATGTCCTTAACATTTAGTTGACATTTTTTTGTTTTTCTTAATTAATTTTAGCATATGTTTGGTTTGTACTACAAAGAAAACAACCACCTTGCTTTTTAGAAGGCAAGTGTAACTTTTTTTTGATGCGTAGAGTCTTCCATGCAAAAGTCCACAAAGATCAGCCTCAAATAGTCTTCAGTGCTGACCCAATTGTGGCTAATTAGAGATTTGATAACCTCAGTGGAAATTCAGGCATCCGTCCATCTTACCTCAACAGCTTCGAATTGCACTAGTAGACCGATGCACCAGATGCACAGATGTACCAACCTGTGCCTCCTATGCCACCATCTTTCCTAACTCTCCTCCTTCCTAGTGAGCGGTGTACCAGTGTACTTGTGTGAGTGCAGAATAGACACCTTGTTTTCTTAGTGCATTGTGAGAGGTGTGCCTGTGTGAATGCAAGATTAACATTGTCTTTTGTGAGTACAGGGTAAGTGGTCCAAAGGTTGAAAGTTGTGCCTCTGTGAGTGCAGAGTGAGGCATATGCCTGTGTGAGTGCAGCGTGAGGGATGTGCCTATGTGAGGGTAGCAGAGTGAATGTGAGGTTCATGCATGTTATGTCTTTATGTACATGCACTTTACAAGGGCCAAACATATTGGCTTTGTTAATGCTTTTTATGGATATGGCTTAGAGTTGCAGAAATACAGTGCACGGAGTGGCAAGACAGTAGTGTGTGTATAAGAATGGTAGTGAGTTTTGATACAGCAGATGCAGACTCTGTCAAAGGAGGTTGAGGGATTTCAGGGAGGCAGCTGCCAGAGTGAGGGGGCCCAGTTACTTTGCTAGAGCCCAAGACAAGCTATCTACGCAAATGTGTGAAATCAAGTTTTATTTTCATTATATACAGGGCCCAGAAGGCAGCTTCATTATAGCTTCAGGACAAAGATATTCAAGTGCTTTTATACATTACAGGAAATAAAGAGTTAATTATGCTCAACCAAATAAACATTGTCTATTGCTAGATGAGAGTTTGTGTCATGGACAGCGCAAGCATTGAAAATGAAAGCATCTACCTAAACAACAAACCATGGACATTGCCAGAGGGAGCCATGTTGAAGTGGAACTGTATCTAAAACAGCCAATATAAATTCTGCAAAGTCCCGCTATACCAAAACAGTCGCGCGGTATAGGATCCGAGATACATTCATTCTGTGTTATGTGATGACATGTAAAAAAAAAAAAAAGTTGTTTATTTGCTTCCTCTCTTATAGAGCTGTTATTCCTGTCAGCAAGACCAAATCTATACATTCCGGCAATCACTATGGTCTTCGTTGAGCACAACAGAAAGGGTACCACAAAAAAAGTTGTGTTTTAGGGCCACTCTTTGAGGTGATGTGCTTCACAGTGTGCATATAAATGTTTTCATTCAGCACTTCTCATCTATTCATCCACTCATTGACCCATCTGCTTTTATGTCACACCTTCACGTGTGTGTGTGTGTGTGTGTGTGTGTGTGTGTGTGTGTGTGTGTGTGTGTGTATATGTATATATATATATATATATATATATATATATATATACACGTATATGTGTGTATATAAATTAATGTATATATATATGCATATATATACATAAACACACACACACACTTCTTCGTATTTATCCCTTCAATTGCCCATTCATTCATGGTGTATCCTGGCTCTGGTTTGTGAGTCTTGACTGTGTCCAACCAGCACCTGAATGAACTGGAAGTCGAATCTTTAGTTCCAGCACCTAATGTAAATAGTGCTTTGTGTGGTTTTGTTATTTAGGTTTTCTGCATTTCAGGTGGTTTTCACAGCTCACTGTAATGAGAAAGTGCTTGACAATACAGCTGGAGAAGCTACCACTGACCTTGGCTCATGATATAAACGCCATGAGAGACGATGGCCAAGGAGACAGATGCAACATCTGTTCAGGGTGATTTGCTGTTTAAGATGGTCTGTCTCACCCTTTACAGTGCAGTGTGGCCACAGGGATGCATTTCAGCTTTCACACAGATGTTTATTTTATGTAATATCTCAAAGGGGTTCACATCTGTCCTAACGTGAGCATTTCTCTGACTCGTGAGTATATTTGCACCACAAGTTTCCAGGTGTTTTAATTACTCTAATAAAACATTTTCAATTATCTAATCAATATCTGAGGCGCACCACCACACACCCATTTTATACACAATTTCACTCTTACGCCCTACAAAAGCATTTGCACAACATCGCGTAAACACAACCTTGTTTGTACATTCATACAAGCACACGTAAACTGAGGGTCTACTGAAACCAGTCTGTGAAAGGAAGACAGTTTGAACTGCTGATGTACATTTCTGTGGGTGAATGGAAGTGTACATTGTTCTTACTTGTGTTGTACTGTCTGTGTATGGGGGGGGAGGACTTTACATTGCTGCTGCACCTACTTTGTGTTCATTCCTTGTTATATGGACATTGCCCCCCTACTGCTATACAATAATTTGTGTGATTTCTTTTTAGCGAAAAGTGGAAAATTCATTTTACAACAAACAAGTTAAACTGTGAGCTTTGTCAGTGTTTACTTTAACCATGCACGTGACTCACACATTTTACAGAATTTCTGATGCCATTTTCTTAAGAAAAACTATCTGCATACCTGAAAACTCAGTGCAATCTCTATTTTGCCCACGTTTCCCTGAGCCAGTACTTTATAATATTCTGTCTGCATGATGGCATAAGTGCAATAATGGACAATGTGAGTGCATGAATAAACGCCTGCATGGATATATGAGAGGGCCTGTGAGAGCATGAGTGATTGACCAATCCAACCACACACTCATCAACACGAACACCAAAAAAACTTGGAGAACACTTGCAACGATTTAAATAAAAAAGGCTAGACAAATTGGCTTTGCCGGTGCTTGTTTATGTATTGCTATTGCAGACAATCCCTTACTAAACAAAGAGACTGACATCGGGGTAAGGTGAACGCCTCAGTAACAGCAATTACTGGAATTAGAAAAACAAAGGCCTTCTTTCAGACTCGTCTGCACACAGGTAGCTTCAAACGAAGGCGTTGGTATGTTTACATTCTGAATTGCCAGCTGGGTTTAGGGCGGCAGAAGACAGGCGGTACCCCACCGCCTCCTCATCAACCCATTCACAGCCATCCATTGCATGTAGCCATTCATCTAACCATTCAGCCTGCCCTGTCTGGACCTCGCCTCCCCTGGAACGCAACAAATAAAGAAGGACTGTGGAAGTGCTGGTGGCTTGTCACCACAACTGCTGCAAAGGTGGGTGGGCGATAGGGGGGGGGGGGTCAACTGAGGTACAAGCATAGAAGGCTCAGATCGTTCTGGGCTCGAGGGACCAGGAGGACCTCGAGCTGATCCCGGACCTTCTGGCTCGATCCTTCAGGTACTCCTCCACCTCTGGAGTTGATTGAGTCTACCGGACACTGCAGCTTCTCTCTGCCCTGGAGAGAGGTAGCTCCGGCCCAGATTGTTCCTCTCTGGCCTCGTGGCCATGTGGTCTTTCTTCACAAGTGTCCTCAGAGTGCCTGAAAGCCCTCGGTGAAGCCCCTCTGAGCCCGATGACACAGAACCGTGAAACACTAGAATGATGAAGCAAGCCTGCCACCACCCTGAGACTGCTGCCAATTACACTCTCATTGGGATAGTGAGCCCTTGCGTGAGGTGAAGGGGGCGTGTCCATGTGGAAGCACACAGAGCTGGTCAGAGAGCGGGCAGGTACGGGTGGGGCGAGAGGCAAGTCCAGTACTTGGTTATGATGGGAGTAAAAGAACCACCCGTGATCGCACTTAGCTTCTCGTTACTGACTCAGAGAGTGATACAAGACGCAGCCGGGGGGACAGAGCAGTCATTATTCCCTGGCTATGTGCTTTTGTGCCTCCCCCCCACGCATTTAATATTTTATTAACAGCTTTCAAAGCAACGCTGCTCATATTTATATATGACGAGGCAGCAAACATGGCTAACGCCCCTAGATGGCACTAGACGCTGTGTCTGCAATGGTTTCTGTTTGCGTGCAGGACATTTCGAACTTAGAAAAGATCCTCGTCCAATCAAGGGGGCCGCTGCAGTATGTTGACCCACAAATCCTTCTGTCATGCTTGTGCACAGTTTGCATCATGAACAGTGCAGGACAGACACTGTGGTGTTCCATGGAAGAGAGAAGGAGTGGGTAGTAGAGTCTGGAGTAGTAGACATAAGGGATTTAAGGTGAAATTAGACCACATGTGTAAATTACTTACCAAAAGAGCCTCTGTAGTATAGAGGACCACCTTGACTAACATTAGTCCCATTATTGGCAACACACCCCACCCACACCACAACAGAGTATGCATGCATAAATAAATACACAACACAACTTTTGTTTGGGAAAATTAGTGCTGCAGGTTTATTCCATACAAAAGTATGCAATATGGTGGGTTATCTTACGGGCGATCCAAGGGCAGGCAGCTGTACCAACCTATGCTGCCCTGCCCGCCTGATGAGCCAAGCACTGTGGAGTAACCAATCAGCGCTACCCTTATGGGGGTGATCCCCTTACTGGATCACGTGACACATTGGTCCCTATTACTCACGCCCCTTTCAGGGCGGAGCGTAGCAAGGCAAGCCCCCGGTTGTTCAGGCCCACAACCGCCCGAAGGACTAACGGGGCGCCGACGTAATTGTTCCAGGACCCTCCCATGAGGCTCCTGGGATTTGGCTCTGGCGCCCCTATTGTGCTCTTGCAGAGGTACTCTTCTGTACCCATTTGCTTCCAGATCGCCCTGTAACTCCTCCTGCAACGAGAAAGAAAACATTACAACGTTCTATGTATTTCGCCTGCCAACCCCACGCCGGGTAAGCGGTAGGGTGGGAGACGGCGTGTCCGGCGCAAAGAGGACGCCAAGATGGCCGGGGGGAGGCATAAATACCTCCCCACCTCCTCTGCGTGCCGGAAGTGACGCGTCTGGTAGGGGACTCCTCCTTGAGTCCCGCACATCATTGGGGGTGGGAAGTGCCCAAATGGCACTAAAGGGGCCGCCCGTTTAGGGTGGCCCCCTGCGGGGCCGCGGGCAGCCACATAGTCCCATTATTGGCAACACACCCCACCCACACCACAACAGAGTATGCATGCATAAATAAATACACAACACAACTTTTGTTTGGGAAAATTAGTGCTGCAGGTTTATTCCATACAAAAGTATGCAATATGGTGGGTTATCTTACGGGCGATCCAAGGGCAGGCAGCTGTACCAACCTATGCTGCCCTGCCCGCCTGATGAGCCAAGCACTGTGGAGTAACCAATCAGCGCTACCCTTATGGGGGTGATCCCCTTACTGGATCACGTGACACATTGGTCCCTATTACTCACGCCCCTTTCAGGGCGGAGCGTAGCAAGGCAAGCCCCCGGTTGTTCAGGCCCACAACCGCCCGAAGGACTAACGGGGCGCCGACGTAATTGTTCCAGGACCCTCCCATGAGGCTCCTGGGATTTGGCTCTGGCACCCCTATTGTGCTCTTGCAGAGGTACTCTTCTGTACCCATTTGCTTCCAGATCGCCCTGTAACTCCTCCACAGCTCTGGAGGCGGCCCCCGTCGCCTAAAGAGCCCCCACCAAAACAGCTCCTTTCTCACTGCAACCTGCAATTTCCCGGGCCTCATTCATGTCCAGTAGGAACAGATCCAAGCCCACCTGTGCCAAGTGCACCCCAACATTGTCAAATTAACCTTTGGTGTTCGCCCGGCATCGCTCATGCCTGATGAAGCCAAAGCCCCTTGTTCTGCAAACTAGCGCATGGCGCGGTTTATCCTTCTCTGGGAAAGTACCAGTGCCTCGCATGCGCTGCAAGAATGTGATGGCCTCCCAGGAGGGAGCTCTACTCTTAAACATCGCTGTATTACCCTTCAAGCTGATGTGGCTCCCACCTCCTGCAACCTGAAGTTGCAGGCCTTCTAGCAGTTCGTGCTCCCTAACACCTGTTTCCCCAATACATGGAACAGCAGCACACATGCTTGAAGACCGCTTCCACAACCAGGCTATATACTCTGGCTGTGCTTAACTGAAGCAACCCGTAACCTGCCCAGGGAGCAGAGTGCACCTACTTTGTTGAGGTTGACCAGACATGTGCACCGACCTGTGTTAATAAACCCTGGCGAACAGGGCTGTCCGCCTTGCGCACACTATCGCAGTCACAGCAACCGTTGGAGTGAACTTACACCAACTGCCAGGCTTGCTTAACTAAAGCTCGATCACAGATACACACATACCTGCTAACCAGCTGTGACCCTAGATGCTCAACCAGCTAATGACCTAGCACTTTGTTATTCCAGGAATCATAGCCCTCCACCAGATCAAGCCGCACCTGAGCATATGGCCTTCATCTACTGGACCGAGGTGCAGTGTGTGCTCTTGAATTGTCAGTGATTGTGCTCCAAACCTATCTTTCATGCCGCTATTGGAGCCACGGCACACACTCTGGCCTAACCAACTGACGCATGCCACTTGGCTGACTTGCCGCTGCGAGATTTTGATCTTGCAACTCGCTCTTGCGGTTACCGGTGCACATTGTCTATAGGGGTTAATGTAGCTAACAGGGCGGGGCATAAGAGCTTAACTGCAGGAACATGTCACCTACCCTGGTTCTGGGGTGCACTTACCTAGCCCCGTTGACCAGATGCTTGCACAGACCCACTTTGCTTTAAAAACCCTGGCGAACACCTGAATGGTGTCAATGTGGTTAAAACAATATATGTCTAGTGCCCACTATTGGAGGCACCTCACCCTTTTGTGCAGTGATAACTTACACAGCGCACCCCGCTTGCTTAACTGCCAACGGATCACAGCTGCACAGAACCCTGACCCTGGATGCTTCACACCCTCAAAAGTGATGGAATCCCAGATCCCCAGTTTACTGTTTAGCTGCAGTACACCTTCAGTGGGTCCGCTAGGAGGAACCACAAACCGCATTGGTCATGAACATTACGAAGTACACGATTTCCACCTGGGCGCACCTCAGGTGAGGCTGGCTCCACACAGCTGTAAGGCCAGCGCAGGCAGGGGACGGGATGCCCTACCCACCTAGCTTCCACTCTAGTAGTGACATGCCCTTAATGGATGTGACATTCTACAAGCACTGCGCAGGAATCCCCCTTTGACCTGCTAGAGCCTGTGGCCATTCTGCTGAAAGCCCTGTGGGCCTGGGGAGTGCTACTAAAACCTCAAGTCCCAGGCACTCAGGAAGCATCCTTCACTGCTGCAGTTGCCCCAACGCATTTATTATAAAACATTTAATGGGTAACAAACAGGTTTGCGCCCACCTTAATGTGCCATGCTGTGAGCAATTAGATACCCCACATGTCTCTTCCCTATGCAAAGAATAAACAAACCGGCCAAAGTACAATGCACGGACAGTGCGTGTGCCCACTGAGACGCCCCCAGCTCTGTGTGGTACAAACCCTAACGCACCACGTGCCATTATGTACATATCATTCTGGGGTGACTAGGCCCTAATGTGCCCTTTTCCCTGGATGATCCCCAGTACGAGGGTACGGGCTGATGGCCAAGTGCTGCGCCAGCCCATAAACATGTACACACTTGTCAACAACCCAGCCGTGGCAAATCCCCAGTACGAGGATACCGACTGATGACCAAGTGCTGCCCCAGCCCATAAACATGTCGACGTGTGTAAAACCCAGCCGTAGCCAAACAAAACCATTAGCAGCAGTTTATCCAGACAGGTCACCTGCGCGCATGCCAGGTGGAGAAACCAGCATCCCTTTGCCAACGGAATGGCCGAGCACAATACCCGCGTTGGAGACAAAATTGACCTTGTTATACCGCGACAGACACATGTGCGGCACTCGAGCGAGACAAAGCAACTATTCTTTGCAAAACAGAGCCTGTCCATAACTATTGTCTGTCTTGGGACAAAAGATGAACCGTGGTCTTGTCACTGGCCAAGTCTGTGATGTCATATTCGCTACATCTGGCAAATTCGCATGAATCGCCATATATGACTGACACCGCACTCATCCTATGCTTAGTGTGAACTTGGCCCACCTCTAGTGTGAGCAGGACAGCTTCCAATAGACTAGGCCCTTGGTTGGTCATTCTGGTTATTAACCACATCCTCTCCCCCCATGAATGGCGGCCTGCAGCGCAGGACAGGCCTCACGGCCCGGCATAGAAGCCACCTCAAGACGCCCCGCGCTGCTGAGATGCTCCAACCAGTCACACCGCGGAGACCGGCCTAACTCTGCCCGGGTGACGAGAGCCAAGGTAATGTGCCCCCATAGCCCGCTACGGCAGGCAAGCCCCAGTTGCATGTCAATTTGGACATCTCCGATAAGACCCTCCAATGTCTAGCGGCGCTAGAACGCCACGAGCTGAACAGCAGAGGCCGCACTGCAAGACTGCCTCCTCGAAAACATGAGGCAAAAATGCTTACAGCCTGACCAAGCACTTGACCGGTGGCCCTTGGCTGTATAATACCCACGGAGAGTGGCAAAACCCATACATTGCCTCCCTAAACCAGAGAAACGAACAATTCCAACTTGTGTTACAGCAGATGAGTGTTCTAGATGTCCATTCTTGAAATACAGGCTATGGCACTCGTCTGTGTGCCCTCATGCCGCGTTAAGATGTGTGCTAACACATTCAACAGACTGCTCACACGACGGCGTCACTGGACATAGCAGCAAACCCTTTGACAATAAGCCAATTTTGGAGTCATAAATGATTTCCTTGGCACTGTCAGCATGATCATTCTTGCAACCGAGGCGAATGAATGAGAATGCCGGGAAAACGCAAGTGCGCCACTCTATTCTGTTCCCCCGCTGCATCGAGCTCAGCCATGCATGCCCCTTTGTCGTGCTGCAGTCACCTAATGATTCCGGCCCTGCACTAGAAGCTCACTTCAGCGTTGGACCAAAACAATACACCAGAAACCTCCTCATTCATCGCCTCCAGTTATGTAAACAGCACGCATCATTCCACCTACAGCAAGCAGGACTGTGAACTCAAAATAAATCAGGAATCACAGCCCCTACGCCGGAAACGGACTGGCTCACCCCAAACCTAATGATGCTCAAACTGCTTGCTTAACGTTCACTTTTTAACCAAGCATGGTGATGCCGACAATCTGCTGCGCCCAAATGCCCTGACACAAGAACTGTGCTGCACAAACCGACGCATGCATCAACGGTCCAAGGCCCAGAATGATTTCTGGCTCTGATTAGGCGCGTGCACCCCTGACGAGGGCAGGGAGGCAGAGCCCATGCAACGTGGTTGCACCCTGCCAGACGCAGTGCCGTGCCCACAGTGTTCCAATTCCCAACCCTGGTATGGCCACATAGTACCGTCCTCCTGACAGTCACAGTCCAAACCGCAATTACCACCACGCAGGCCATGGCACACTAGCGCCTAGGCACTGCGCTTTGCTTGTTTGAAAATAAGTGGAAAAAGGTTCCCCCTATCTACAATGGCCTTAAACCAGACTCTGAAAATGTAAGGCAAACTGAATAGTCAAGTTCAGGGGGAGAGGGGGTGTCTTAACGCCACTCCTATCCCCCTTTGACTCAGCTATAATACCTACTAATACCAATAGCTTGAATTTACCACCTGAAGCACCATCCAGGGTAAAGTGTTGAAAGGAACGCAGTGTCGATTGTCATTGCATGCACTTGAACCATAATATAATCAACAATTGACACTTCAGACCGAGATTGCAGCAGTCAGCTCATGCCAGAAAGGGTAGATAGAATGGACACAAATATTGTCCAGGCCCCACACTGCTCTGCGAGAGTGGCATCATTCGCTTACTGAATCAAACCCCTTCCCCAGAGATACAGCACCAAGCAGACAACGTGCTGCACCCAGGGGTCCAAAATATTAAATGGACAGAAACATTAGGCTCTATCTATGCCTTGCATCGCCTGGTCAGCAGCCAGGCACCATTGCAGAAAGAAGCACGTGCTGCCACCGCCCGACTTCGGAGCCTCGCCCAGTAAACCACCTAAGCACAGACTGCACCCTGAATCAGCGGACCAGTTAAGAAACACTGGTGCCCTGAGTATTGAATCAAGCGTGGGGGCCTACGGATCCCCGTCCCCCCTTGGGCACGCAGCCACCTGCGCCTTTGCAAATTCCATCCACATTTGTTTTGCCCACAAATCGGGCCCTTACCCCATACCACCTGGCTCAAGTTTGGCTCCACAATCATTTAGAATGTAGCACAATGGAGCCACGCAAAGGTATTGCAACGCTATACATGAGTGCCTGTTACATCACCTATTCAGCACAACTATCCTCATGCCCACTGCAAATGAAAGCATGGCTGTCCATGGAACTGCGCAACACAACTCGTTGCTCCAGGTGCAGCCCACCATACGCAAAGTTTAGCGGCCTGTGCAGAATCATGGGCTGAGGAGTCACAGCACCCTCACTAGCTCATGGCCTGCTAAGAACCTGGCTTCCCTCTGCGTCTGGTTGCTGCCACTCAGTTCGTAACCTGAAACCACCGGCAGGGAGGTATCCGAAAGTAACAAATAACAGAAAGAGGAAAAGAGACAGGTCCTGAACCTGTGCTCAACTAGCTCCCACATTTCCGTGACACTAGTAAATCTTCACATGTATGCTTGTTTAACAGTCACTTTTTACTCAAAAGTGCAAGGTGCTCTTGGTTGACTTCACAGTTCTATCTAGCACATGCTCAAGCTGAAGGAATCGGAGCGCCTTACATGAGCACCCCTTACATTGTACCAGGACTTACGCACCGACAGATTTACCGAATTACGAGGGACAGAGTTGCACTATCCAGTGCAAACACTCTTTGCAGATGCGGGCAGCGGTCTCCTAGTCGACTGGTTACCACCCCATCTGCTGCCCCACACACCAAGGGCTGCAAGATTAACAGGACCTGTGACATGCACCAGTGGGAGGGGACAACATGCAAACAATGTGTGGAACCTCCACCAAACCTCCCAGCCGTGGCCAGTGGAGCACCCCCAAGAGGCAAGCACCACTACACATTTGTGCTTACGTGCCATAAGCTCCCTCAAGCCACGAGCAGCCCGCGACAGAGGCCATCCTGCCCCACCCGCAGCCACGGGTGCTTAGAATAGTGTGCCGCACGACTAGTATCTGGCTGATCCGTTCATTGAATCCAGATATGTAATATAGCAAGTAACATCATCCCTACAGCAAGTCAGGACTGATATCTTTGTCTAAGGTTGTTGGTCGCAGGGCCTCCTACGTGAAATGCAGTGATTACCGGCCTGACCGGGACTTACAGGTTATCACCACGATAAGCCTGATTAAGGCTCAGTGACTCGCATGAGGCATAAACTGCAATTTCGTTCAACCGCAAATTCTCTGCATCTCTGAATACCAGCAATGATCTAGCAAAAGAGGCCACGTGAAGCACTGAGGACTGTTCGGTTAGCACACCTGGGGTCCTATGCCCCCCGCCAGGCACCGCAGTTTGGAACAGGACCCCCAGAGCTCCTGCTGCCCATGTGGCTAAGGGGGGGGGCAATCTCTTGTTAAGGACATCTAAATGTCTACACACAAACCAGTGCCGCCGCTTTAGGCAAGAAACAAATCCCAATACTAACAACATTTGGGTGCAAGAAATATGCCCCATAATATGTAAATGCAAGAACGGTTTGGACTGAAATGTAAATGCCCAACACCAGCAAAAGTAATTAACGTCTGAGTGCATTTAGCATGCCCCAAGATGTTCAACAATTTAGTATGGTTTGGGTGCACGCAAATACCACATCACCAGTAACAGTAAGAAGTGTCTGGGTGTAACCCAGTACAAATAAAAGCAAGAATGGTTTGGGTACAAAACAAAAGTGCGGTTTGAGTTGCAGAATCGCTGCCCCGTCACCAGGGACTGTAAGAATAGATTGAGATGCACTGAACATGCCCCAACTCAAGTAAAGGTAAGTAACATTAGGGAAAAACATAACACCTACAGGAAGTAACAGAAAGTTACAGAAGGTGCAACCTCACATCCCCTCGGTCTGGATCCAATGATGACACTCAAACGTATGCTATCATGTCATTACCAATGCATGCAGGCAGCAGTTCAGCATAGTAAAATAAATATGCTAACTTGGCATTTTAAACGCATGTACTAAGCGTAGCATAAATAATTAGGCATGAAATCATGAACAGCACAGAAAAATATGCTAACATGGCATTACAACAATCTCAAAATGGCACTGAACATCACTATAGGAGAGAGTTTTAATTCTATGTACAGGACTCTGTGTAGCCTCCTAGAAATATTTTGTGAGAAGGAAAGAACCTGTCGGACTGTGCCGAAACCCGGATTGAACCAGGGACCTTTAGATCTGCAGTCTAACGCTCGCCCAACTGAGCTATTTCAGCCTGCCAAGTTAATACCGCATGGAACATAACGTAAGACGCCCTCTACCACACAGGCTGCATCCCCAGCTGGGGCCGCGAGCCAGCCTCATGCCGCTCCAGAGAGAACCAATGATAGCCTCAGTGCGACCTCCCCCGCCTCAGCATGCTTCTGGCAATGCCAGGGAACATGCGGCACCCACATACCAGTCCTGTATGGGCCCCTGAACGGTCCAATTCCCATATGAATGACAAAGGGGGGCAACCTCGGCTGCTTCATGGCGGGTCATGCAGGCCCTCTCGAGCCCAAGGGCGTAAAGTACCGCGCCGGAGGCCAATCCCCCCCCCGCCACTCGGAAAACGAGCCTGTCCACTGTGCGGGTCACCCAGTGTTAGCGATAAGGAGACGCGCAGGCCGGTCCTCTGCCAGCTGGGCAAGCTCCCACATGGAGTTTCAGCCGTAAATATAAACAACCACGCACCACATTCAAAACCATGCACAGGGTCTTCAAAGCCCTATGGCAGTGCTCCAGGGAGCCCGAGAGTCATCCCCACGCACGAGAGTCATCCCCACATCAGGCACGCATGAAGTCTGGTCAGCACTGACCGCAAAAACCCGAAGCCACCGCTCACGGGGCCTCGGGTCACCCCCCACGCTGCTCGACTGTCCCCCCGCACAGCACCACACTGCTGTGTGGGAGGGGGCCGGACTACCCCTACACTCACCTGGAAAAAGTCGACGCCAGGGAAACAACCGCGTAGGAGCCGACGCCTGACCAGGGAACATGATTTCGCATCACAACATCGCCCCGCGCAACCGCGTCAAGGCTCGTGGCAAGACGGCGTGCCTGGCGCGAAAAGAGGGAGGTCCAAAATTGCCGTGTATTCGCCACACATTCTCTGCACACTGCCTTGTGCAAGCGCTCACCTCTGATCTGTGACAGCCCTGCATTGTAGCCGGCGGCAGTCCTCCCCCTCAGGCCTGGCAAATGTCCCAACAGCGGGAAACCAATCTCCCACCGGAGCAAACCCAGCTCCA
Source organism: Calotriton arnoldi (assembly GCA_963921515.1). NCBI lineage: Eukaryota > Metazoa > Chordata > Amphibia > Caudata > Salamandridae > Calotriton > Calotriton arnoldi. The sequence goes on along the minus strand of CAWUFW010002741.1, from coordinate 4,429 downwards.
TGACCACTGGGACGTACGGCGCCACACAGTGAGCGCAGAGTTGGAACACCTGGGGGGGCCAAAACCGTGTGGGCGAGAGGAACAGCCCCAAATGGCCAGACTCACTGCAAAACACCTATGCCACCGCAACACTCGGGGAAGGCACCAAGGCGGACACGGGAGCCGGCCCGTAACTTGTAGGGGGTGGGGGGTGATGTCCGACCATGCGACTCCGCCGCCCCCTGTCCTATTCTTCCTCCCGCCAAGCCTATTAGCAAGAATGTGAATGACCGGAGGATTTCGGCAGCGCACGCAGCTCCCGGGCCACAGCTGCGAACCGCCTGTGACTCTCCTCAATCCCGACCGGACCAAAAATCTCAGGCCAACCAAAGATGCCCAACCATCTTTGCAAGAGACGGGAAGTATACATAAAAGCATCAGCCCCTCTCCACCTACTGCCGTCCGGTTTTTATTGACGACGAGCGCCACCTCGGCCCCTTGCCTGCCCACAACCAATGAGGGTAGGTGGGGGCATGCAACCGCCCGGGAAAACACTAACCTCACAACAATCCGACGGGACAAGAGGAACGACCTCCACGAGACGGCGTGTCCGGCGCAAAGAGGACGCCAAGATGGCCGGGGGAGGCATAAATACCTCCCCACCTCCTCTGCGTGCCGGAAGTGACGCGTCTGGTAGGGGGACTCCTCCTTGAGTCCCGCACATCATTGGGGGGTGGGGAAGTGCCCAAATGGCACTAAAGGGGCCGCCCATTTAGGGTGGCCCCCTGCGGGGGCCGCGGGCAGCCACAGTCTGGTGCCTTCTGCCCTACATGGGAAGGGAACAAAGCATCTGCCGTAGAAACAATCATTGGCCAAGCGATGCTGTGCAGAGTGGCTCGAGGTTTTTTGTTGTTGTTTGCTTGTTTAAAAAGCCTTTGACACTGCTCCTCGTATCATTTTGTAGGCATGTGCATGACTTACAAAATGACGTGGATCCTTTTTTTCGTTATAGTTAACAAGCTGCATCAGTAACTAAAAAGATGAGAAAATGCGCAAAAGCATTTTCTTTTTTTTCTTTCTTTAAAGCGGCGGGGGAGCAGAAGCAGCTCTAGGAAGGGTACAGCGAAGAATCATGGGGAGTATGTGGGGCGAATGGTGAAGACCATGGGGGGAGGGCACGGGGAGTGGAAGCAACATGGGGAAGTGTGGCCGCAGTGGCGGTGCGTCCATTGGGGCGTTGCCCCACTAATGCCACATGGCCCCCAACATCGTGGTTTACAACAACTATACAGTCACTGTCTAAAAATCAGCCTGGCCGGCGGGTCACCGGGCCACGCCCGAGTCAATCGGGACACTGAAGGGGGTGGGGCTGCGGTAGCGCTCAGGCTTTGAGCCTTTGACTGACAGTCAGTGGAGGAGCGCAGCAGCACATTAGTGCGCATGTTCGGGTTTGGGCTGGTCATTTTTCCGACCAGCCCGAACATGCGCACTAGCCTGCTCATTAGGAGAGCGAGGGTTGCTTCATGCCGCAGCCCCCGGTCTCCTAATGGGCGGGGGTGTATCCCTGCTCAAGCCAATCCTGGCGCTGCTGGAGCAGCGTCTGGATTGGCTGAGGCACGCGTTCACTGCGCAGACTGGCGCAGTCAGAGGCTAGTGGCATCGGCATTGGGTGGAGGCACTTTAACGTATGACCAATCACTGTGCAGCCATGCAGACAGTGATTGGCCATTCCGTTGTGACGTCGTCGCACTCGCAGCAGACCGCGCGGCGCCACACACATGACACACCGTGTCTTCGACGGCGACCTGTGACGTACTTTACGATTTTTGCTCTGCTTGCTTTAAGGTCAGTACGTGTGCCGTGAGTTGTTCGAAGAATGCTTACATTTTACATTTACTAACGTTTCAAATCCGTTGTACAGAAATGTAACGGGATTAAAAAAGCCATTCCACTCGTTAGCAATTAGAAGCACTTCCCGTCCCACTGCCCATCCCGGCACATTAATACATTGATTCCTGCACCTCCCCAAGGATGGACCTCCCCGAAATCCCCCTCAATTCACAGCATCCTTGCATGACTTCCCTCTAAGCCCTTCTCACTCACCCCCGTCGGTCAGAAATCTCCCGGTCCCCAACCCGAGGCGTGACATCATCATCAGACACGGAAGTCCTCAGGCTTCACTCATGAATACAAACTCCCTTACCTCCTAGGAATGCAGCCTCAGATCCCTGGTACCTATTTAGCAGCAGCGGTAAGTTCTGTGCGGAAAGCCTTATTGCACTTGAGGCGATTGGTGTTATTCAGTCATTTCGCTATTTATGATTTCAGTGAATGTGAGAGAAAAACGAGCACTGACGTCATGAGAATGTCTTTGGGAAACAAGTTTTTCTCCTTCCCTGACAACATGATTAGCAAGTGAGTGGTGAATGCGTGAAAAAGTCGATGTTTGGATGAATTATTGAGTGCTCTGATGGATGAATGAATGCTTGTATGGATGGATCAATGGGCACACAAGTGCTCTGAATGACTCAGTGCATTAATAGTTGGCCAGATAAGTGTAAGGATGAATGGCTGGTAAAGAGGCGAGTGAGTGAACGGTTAAATGAAGGAGTGAGTGCATCGACGGATAATTTAGTGGAGAATGGAAGGCTCCGTTAGCAATCATTCCTTTAATGGTTTACAATGCTCTGGTGGTAGTGCCGTGCCAGCACTTGTTAAATGATTCCATGCCCCGTGATAGTCTGTTTCAAATCATGCACTGTCATTTAACAAAGCAGTGCATTCTGGGAGGTATTCCGGTTGAACTGGACCAACACGCAGGAATAAAATCAGAGATCCCAGAAAAGCCCAGGTCTGGAGAAGTTATTCCTGGTCACACAGAGTCACATACTTATTCTTCACAGAGGCCAAGCAGTTCTTGCTTAGTGTGGGGAAAGCAGTAGTACTCTATAAAGAACAGTCATGGCGTGTGTGCAACCTGCTGTAGTACAGATTACATAGGCGGCTGGCTGACCATAGGGGCTCACAAGGGGAGTGCGGACCCCGCTGGGCGTGCAGAGTATAATCTCGGTGTTCTCACTGCAACAGCATCCGGGCTCATGGCCACGAATCTGCCCTTGCCACCGCAGCCTCCTTCAACTAAAAACGGGTGCACTGCTCACCACGACGGATGCAGCAGTGACATCCAGTTAGATCTCAGGTGGGGGTCGGTGATGGACACCCGTGGGTGCGCCGCAACCCCCACCGGAGTGCTTCGAAAGCCATGGGAAGAGCAGTTCTCATTGCTATTTATAGGACATGCGCCCTGTCAAATGGGCAGTTAGCAGCACACCCGCCAGAATCACGGGCCCAAAGGTGCTTCAAACACGGGAGCAGTGGCGTAACACAGGCCCCCGCGGTGCATGGGGTCCCCCTCAGCACAGTACTCAGGCCTGAGAGCTCCAGATTAAATCCGGAGCGGGGCCCCTCCATGTACCTTGCAGAGGGCCCCTCAACTTTCGTTACGCCACTGGGCGGGAGCAAAAGCAATACAGAGGTGGAGTGAAAGCAACACGGAGAGCGCAGGTGGGGGAAGCAATGGGGAGAACGACACAAAGAAGTACATGAGGAGACTGCTTGGAAACACACTCAAATGGAGTGCTTTGCACAAATGAAAAATGTAGTGTTAGAAAAGCAAGCAGTGATGTCAACTAATCAAAGACATTGTAAAAAATACAATGCTTCACTGGGCAGTACGAATTTTGACCTAATACTTCACCAGCAATAAAAAAAATTAAAGTTATGCAGAAATCAAGCCCTCCGGCAATCAAGTAAGAGCCCAGATAATAAAATTAAATTTAACAACTACAAGCAAGCCCAAGCAGCTTTCAAGTCTGCAGTACGCAGGGAAAAACAAGAGGCCTCGGATCAATTCTGGCTGAAGCTCCTCTACGAAAGTAAGAAATCAAATTCAAAGCAATTCTGGTCTCTGGTAAATAGGGGTCAGCAGGGCGGAAGTGGCTATGGCAGCGCAAATATTAGTGCTGATGAATGGACCCATTTTTTATCATCTCATTTCAAGATTAATAACAAAGTCAATTGCCCCAAACCCCCAAGTATAAACAACGCAAAGATATTATCGTCGGAGGCTATGAATTCAACATGGCCGGGCTTCAGCTTTTCAATTATTAATACATTTGAAGAACCCGTAAATGTGGCTTGTGGGAATAACATCAATTCATTTCCAGAGACAACAGCGACACCAGAAGAATTAAAATATGAGATTCTACGCTCAATAAAGAAAGCTAGGGCCGATGGTGCACCCGGGCCAAACGGTCTTCCCCAGGCTATGTTTAAATCGGAAGCCGAATTCTGGTCAGTCCATCTGATCCCCTTGTTTTTTTATTGTAGGTTAAACAACGTAGTTCCTGAGTCCTGGAGAGGTGCCATCATTCATCCCATTTATAAGGGC